>OX578152.1:20420959-21020959 GCA_951213105.1 Amaurobius ferox | reverse complement strand
TAAAAGAAACCACCTTTTTTTGCAAAATAGCCTGCAAAAGCATGTGTCCAATCTAGATGAAAACGAATGGACCGAATTTCACAAAATTTTGTAGATAAGTCGCTTGTGGGTCATCCTGGTGCTCATTAGAGTTTGGTACGATTCGGAAAAAAATAATCTGTCTTTTTTTTTGCAAAATAGTCCGCAAAAATCTTCAAAATCAAAAATAAAAAACTACGTATGCTCAAATATATCCATTAAATGCTTGTTTTATACGTAATTTTTAACGAAGAAAAGAATAAGACCAACCCCATTACACTGGGATTTGCCTTTCTCGGGACATTTTAGTTTTCTCGTATTTTCTCTACGCCACCTTTGATAATAAGCCCAGTTACCAAATGAGAACGAAAATTGAATTACAAGTGAATTAAATTTAATTAGAATAAATAGAACGTGAATATAAGTCTGCAGGGAAAGTCATGTGCTGCCATATTAGATTTTTTCAAATTGTTCTTGTAAAATTTGAAAAAAAAAACCTTACAAGCTACTTAAAAATGGATTATGCTATGAGAAAGTCAAGTGGAGCTACATGACAGTTAATTTTGTTAGAATACACGGATAGCCATATTTTTATCAAAATACAGAATTGTGCTCATCTTCTTTTACAGGATGAGGAGAAATAGGAAGTTCGGTTTAATGGTCGTTATAAAGAACTTTCCCATGATGCCAAAATGGGATCTCTGTAATAATATATTAGATCGTTAAATGACTAATTTGAACCTATAAAGAACCGGCATAAAATAATTAATAAAAAATATCGCAAAACTGTATTATCCGGGAACCTGAAGTAATCTATGTACAGAATTTCGTAGCTGTCCGAAACTTTGATTTTTTCGCTAAAGACAACACAGAAATGCAGACAGAGCTAGATTTGCTATCTTCAATATATCGTTTCTATAGAAATTCTCACGGTTAAAGCATATAAGGTTTCTTAAATTAACATAGAGATAGGATAAGACACTTCTGGTGAGCTTAATGTTGATATGCATTAAAGCCCCATTCTACTAAATATTTCCACCCAATGTTTTCACGTCAATAAGCCTGGATTCCAAGACTTCAAACTTTAACACGAAATTAATTTTTCGATGATGGAGTGCGATTTTTAATTAACTTTAGGGATAAAATGGCTGCATATTTCTATATAACAGGTGGCGTTGGATTGTAAAGGAATTTACATTAAAGATGATGAGCTGAAAGTGAAGGATCTTGAAATGTGGCAAAATAAATTCCTTTGTTTTGTATGCAGAATTAAAACACTACATGGGAATATTGTATATTTAAATTATTTATTATATAGCAATATAACTGTTCTTCGTACGGGATCTATATAAATATAATTGAAATTCTATCTGTGTGTGTTTGTCTCATTATCACGAGAGATCGGCTATACCAAATTTCCTGAAATTTTATGGATAGCCGTGAAATAGTCCCATATAAAATTTTGTCCATGTGTCGAGTTTCTAAGATGGAGATTATTAATATCTTATCGAGATATTAATAAAAATATATTGTGGACAGCACATGACTTTCTCTGCAGACTCAAAATTTTTTTTTATAATTTATTAAATTGAGTTTAATTGCACAAAATAACACTAAATTTGCATTTTTAATTCAATTTCTGTTTTTATTTGGTAATTGGACATTTTTCCAAAGGCGGCATAACAGAATGCGAAAAATCTCAAACATCTCGAGAACAGTTAGTCCTAGAGTAATAGATTTGTTCAATAAAAATATGAGGATGTACGTAATGTAAGTGGAGTAATTTAAGAGAAATAGATATATACATAAAAATCTGATGTGGGCAGCACATGACTTTCCTTATATAATGCAATGAATTTACTACTTTTACAGTTTAAAAAATGTTATTCTTATAGTAGATACTTATATCCTTTCCAAGATATTGAATTTTCTTCAATTAGTCGTCATTTTCATTGATTTAACGTCTTTTTTTATCCATTTGGCGAGATTTTCGTTAATTTGGCAACATTTAATAAT
This sequence comes from Amaurobius ferox, assembly GCA_951213105.1. Classification (NCBI taxonomy): domain Eukaryota; kingdom Metazoa; phylum Arthropoda; class Arachnida; order Araneae; family Amaurobiidae; genus Amaurobius; species Amaurobius ferox. Next base: position 21,018,925 of record OX578152.1, on the reverse strand, counting down.
GTCGCCAAGTTGGCGACATTCCGCTAAATTCGTTGCCAAAATCTCGCCAAGCGTTATGGACGGAAAAATAAGTTATTCTTTTAGCGGATAAATGACTATTAGTGTTCAAATACAAAAGTATTACTCAAAGTATCTTTTCACGTGAATGGAATGAGTTAGATTCACGTGAATGATGTCACCAAATTTATCGTATGATATTACATATGAAAAGTGAGCAGGTTTCCTAACAGTTAATATTTTCTTTTTAATTTATGTGATTTTTTGATAAATTTATTTGAAAAATGTGCAATATCTCGAGAACGGTTCATGCTAGCGTTCTAAACTTTATGTTAATCGTTTTCTAAGGAAAAATTATATAAGAAATGTCTATTTGCGTAATTTTATTAAAGGTTTTGATTTTTTGATGATTTTTTCAAAATTTCACTCGAAAATTTAGGGGGGTTCTGAACATTCGATTATATTTTAAAACAATAAGCTTCTAGTATTCACGGATTGTGATTTTTGTACCAAATTTCATTCGAATCGCTCCATTCGTTCGAGAGATATCGTCTCCACAGACTCGCTGACGCACACACACACACACACACACACATACATCACTCCAAAAATGTTCAATTCGTGATCAGGGATGCTTGAAACGTGCTCTCTCGTTGAAAACTCGAATTCGAATTTTCGATCCCGGCATAATACTTCCCTTATACATTATGTATATAAGGAAAGTAATGAGGAGAATCTGAAATATCTCGAGAACGCTTAGTCCTAGAGTACTAGAGTTATTCTTATTCTTTTCCTCGTTAAAATTTACATATGAAATTGACATTTAATTGATACATTTGAACATGCGTAGTTTTTTTTTTAGATTTTGCCGATTTTTGCGGCCATTTCATAAAATTGCTGGTTTGTTTTTTCCCAAATCGTACCAAAATCTAACCAGCGTCAGAGTATCTTACAATTAACGTATCTATCAAATTTTGTGAAATTTGGAAAATTGGTATTTCAGCTAGAGTGGATAAATGAGATTGTTGCGGGCCATTTCGCAAAAAAGGCTGGTTCTTTTTTCCGAATCGTACTAAAAACTAATCAGCACCAGGGTCGCACCCAATTGACTTACCTAAATTTTATGAAATTCGTACCATTAGTTTTTGAACTGCAGTGGATACATACATTATACAGACAGACAGACACACACACAGATGTCACGCTAAAAATAGAATTTTCGTATTCTAAATGTCCCAAAATGTACAGATATGTCGAAAACTCGAGTTTCAATTTTCAACATGATTCTAATACTTTCCCTATACATTACCATCTATTGCAGGGAAAGTAAAAATCTGATGGGGGCAGCTCATGACTTTTCCTGCAGACTTAAATTCATATTTTCTTTATTCCTTCAATAATTCATTCGAGTGAGTTTAATTGCATTAAATAACACTAAATTTGCATTTTTTTTTTCAATTTTTGTTTTCATTTGGTAATTAGACATTTTTCCGATAGCGGCGTAACAAAAATGCAAGAAATCTCAATTATCTTGAGAACGGTTAGTCCTAAAGTATAATGGAGTGTGTTATATTCTTTTCCACATAAAAAATTGCGTATAAAACAAGAATTTAATTGATGCATTTCAGTATACGTAGTCTTTTATTTTTTTTAAGATTTTTGCGGGCCATTTCGTAAAGAAAGGCAGGTTGTTCTTTTCCGAATCGTACCAAAATCTAATCAGCACCAGAGTGTCCCACAAGTAACTTAACTACCAAATTTTGTGAAATTCGATCAATTAGTATTTTAGTTAGAGCGTATAAATGAAATTTTTACTGGCCATTTCGCAAAAAAAGGCGGGTTCTGTTTTTACGAATCGTCCCCAAAACTAATCAGCACCAGGGTCACATCCAAGTGACTTACCTACCAAATTCTATGAAATTCGGTCGATTAATTTTCGAGTTAAAGTGGATACAGACATTGCACAGACACACAGACTTACACACACACACACACATACCACATACAGGCGTCATGCTAAAATTAGTTTTTTCGTATTCTAGAGGTCTTGAAACGTGTAGATCCGTCGAAAACTCGAGTTGCGATTTTGGACATGATTCCAATACTTTCCCTATACATTACGGTGTATTGCAGGGAAAGTAAAAAACGAACTTCCCATAGAAATAGCATTATGCAGACGACATTTTTATCGCCAAGTTAATTGAAGAAAAATATATCATGTTGATTTGCAAAGAAAATAAGTCCAATTTATACAGCAGACGATTTTATTAAATCTTTTTCCATTTAAATAATAAAAATATATATATAAATATAAATTTTATCGGAACTGTATTTTTGACTTCGATTATGTCAATTAAGACCTTCGGGTTTAAAAATTTACGAGACAATTATTGGTATTCTTAATTTCTTACGTCATGTGTTTTATTTTGCAAAAACTTTCCAAATTCATATGTCGTCTTTAACTCATGTATTGTATTTAGCCGATTGTTTAAATAGAATAAAAGTATTATACTGGTATATCTTCTAATACCATTTTAGCGCTTTCATTTTGGCATATATTAATGCAAGTTCATATTTTTCATAAATCTGTTTACAAACGGGACTTGGATGTTTTATATATCATCTGCATAATTCTACCTCTATGGGATGTTCGTTTTTTATTAATATCGCGACAACTCCTTGCATATAAAATAAAGAAACTTAAAATTCTCAATTTACAATGAATTTATTATTTAATATTTAGAGTTATTATTTTTGAAAACAAAAATCTGATGTGGGCAGCACATGACTTTCCCTACAGACTTATATCGACGTCTTTATTTTAATTAAATTTAATTAACTTTTAATTCAATTTTCGTTCTCATTTGTTAACTGGACTTATTTTCAAAGGTGGCGTAGACAAAAAAAACGAAGAAACAAAAATATCTCGAGAACGGCTAGTCCTAGTGTAATGGGGTTGGTCTTATTCATTTCTTCGTTAAAAATTACGTATAAAACAGGAATTTAATTGATATATTTGAGCATATGTAGTTTTTTTATTTTAGATTTTGAAGATTTCGGCAGGCCATTTTGCAAAAAAAGGCAAGTTGTTCTTTTCCGAATCGTACCAAAATCTAGTCAGCACCAGAGTATCCTACAAGTCACTTATCTACCAAATTTTGTGAAATTTGGTCAATTAGTATTTTAGTTAAAGTGGAAAAATGAAATTTTTGCTGGCCTTTCCGCAAAAAAAGGAGTGTTCTGTTTTTACTAATCCTACCCAAAACTAATCAGCATCAGGGTCTCACCCAAGTGACTTAACTACCAAATTTTATGAAATTCGGTCCATTGGTTTTTAGTTAGAGTGGATACATACATTGCACAGACAGACACACAGACACACAGACAGACACACACACAGACTCACACACAGACGTCACGTTAAAAATAGTTTTTTCGTATTCTAGAGGTCTCGAAACGTGTAGATCCGTCGAAAACTCGAGTTGCGATTTTCGGCATGATTCCAATACTTTTCCTATATATTACCTTGTATTACAGGGAAAGTGAAAAGGAAAGAGGTGAATTCTTCCGTAATAAGGTAATAAACAGACACATAGAAATAATTTACAATTTTATTTGCATAGATAATAGCAGATATACCCGACGTCACTGGGAATTTTAAATATGTGCAAATTCTTGTAGTATGCTAAATAACATTGTCATTCAAAACATTCTATAAAAATCTTTAATTTAATTCTCTCAAAATGAAATTTAGGAATCTTTGTTCTCGCTATACGAAATGATCTTCACAAACAGATCTGAAGAATAAAATTTTGAGCATCAAATTTTGGAGGGAGTAGGGGTTTACTAAGGATTTCTACTTCCGGTCGTTTTGCAATTCCGGTTTCAAAACTCTTATTTTCCTTGAAACATCTATTCATCAGAATCGGTTATAGAGCTTAGGCGTGGAGAGATATGGTTTCAGCATCAAGTTTCTTGAGAGGGTCTAGGAATATGCTAAAAATTTCAACTTCTAGTTTTTTTCTATTTCCGGATTTTTTTTTCTACGTTCGGCTGAAACATATTTCTTGAAACATCTATTTTTTAGAATCTGCTATTCATAGAGATTAGATAAAATTTGACATAGATTTAGTATCAAATTATAGTGGGTCTAGGGGGGTTTCATTACGGATTTCAACATCCATTTCTAAATATGTCCCGATAAAAAAAATTTACATTTTATTTCCAACATCTATTTCTTAGGATTGGCTAGAGAAAGAGTTAAAATGATGGTTGATATGAATTCAGCATCGAATTTCGTAAGGCGCAAGGGGATTCACTAAGGATTTACACTTCTAATTCTCGAGATGCCACCTGTAAGTTTTTCCGATAATTCGCATAACTGTACGAAATAAGTGCACAAAAGAGAATATAAATGCTTAGTAATTCGCAAACGAATTGTACGCACCTCTTGTTACTATATGAAGACTTCTTCATAAATTTTTGTTTCATATATTGCATTTGAGTGTTATTTATTTTCATGATTTTGTCTAATTATTTGCACATTTTATTCTGGTATAGAGTAATAAATATATTTATGATGCATTGTTCAAGTAGTTTATTACCCTTTTAAAATTTTTATCAAGCACCATATTTGTTAAATAGTCAATTCGGAATTAAATTTATTTTAAAGAGACAAATAGTTAATGAATAAAAACAGTAAAGATTGTAAGTGAAACAATAAATTGTAACAATGACTTTTTATATTTTAATTCTATATTTATGTACAGTTTCATTCAATAAGCAAGTGTTACAATATGCCATGAGATTTATTATTACTTAAATATAGCATTAAGGATTATACTAAGCACATTTTTCAAGGAGAAGCATTAGTATGTCAGAGCACAAGATGTAACCCCGAGGACTGAAAAAAAAAAACTTATACTAATTAGACCATGCTGAATCCAAATGTGAAATAAGTTTTACAAATTAATCCTCGGATCTGGAGAAATAACCTCCCAAAGTTTGGCTTTTTACTTTCCTTATATACATAATGTATAAGGAAAGTATTGTGACGGGGTCGAAAATTTGAATTCGAGTTTTCGACGGGAGAGCACGTTTCAAGCATCCCTGATCACGAATCAAACATTTTTGAAGTGATGTCTGTGTGTGTGTGTGTGTGTGTGTGTGTGTGTGTGTGTGTGTGTGTGTGTGTGTCAGTGAGTCTGTGGAGACGATAACTGACGAATGAATAATAAAAATATTTCCTATTGGGAAACATATTCACTTTTTATATGTAATTCCATGCGATAAATTGGGTGACATCATTCTCGTGGATCTAGCTCATTCCATTCATGAAAAAAGATACTTTGCGTAATACTTTTGTATTTGAACGCCAGTAGTCATTTATCTGCTGTAAGAATAACTTATTTCTCCGTTCATAACGCTTGGCGAAGTTTTGGCGACGAATTTGGCAGGATGCCGCCAACTTGTCGACATTTTTAATTGTTACCAAATTAACAAAAATCTCGCCAAATGGATAAAAATGACGTTAAATCAATGAAAATGATGACTCATTGACGAAAATTCAACATTTTGGAAATAATATAAATATATACTATAAAAATAACTATGTTTTTACTGTAAAAGTAGTAAATTCATTACATTACATAAGGAAAGTCATGTGCTGCCCACATCAGATTTTTTTTTGCTATTTTTGTGTTTGCAATCTCAAACCGGAGGTATTGCCACAACATAATGCAATTGTATGGTGATGATCCTTTAATGCCCGAAGAAATAAAAGAGAAATCATATTCAAATCATGGAGTCAGAGATGAGACCACCTCCATGACCCAGCTGATTATAAAGTTAATAATGAGAAGTCATCCCAAGTTAAAAATTCAGAATATGAATATTTAAACCATGGAGTTAGAGAAACATCTCTCAATTCGCGTTTTAAACAATGCAATTAATGCAAACTTTGTTTATAGATAGTGTGGGACACATATAAAAAGCTAAAGTTAAACTTTTAAATATTAAATTCATTAGGAATTACATGACCGTTAATTCATACATAGTGGAATTATTATTTAATCGTACATTGCTAGGTGTGCCGCTATATAAAACTCTCCAATTATTACTTTCCTTATATACATAATGTATAAGGAAAGTATTGTGACGGGGTCGAAAATTCGAATTCAAGTTTTCGACGGGAGAGCACGTTTCAAGCATCCCAGATCACGAATCAAATATTTTTGAAATGATGTCTGTGTGTGTGTATGTGTGTGTGTGTATGTGTGTGTGTGTGTGTGTGTGTGTGAAAGTGTGTGTGTGTGTGTGTGTGTGTGTGTGTGTGTGTGTGTGTGTGTGTGTGTGTGTGTGTGTGTGTGTGTGTCAGTGAGACTGTGGAGACGATAACTGACGAACGAATGGACCGATTCGAACCAAATTTGGTACAAAAATCACAATTCGTAAACACTGGAAGCCTATTGCTTTTATATGCAATCGAATGTTAAAAACCCCCCTAAATTTTCGAATGAAATTTTGAAAAATCGTCAAAAAATCAAAACCACTAATAAAGTTACGCAAATAGACATTTCTTATGTAATTTTTCATTAGAAAACGATTGACATAAATTTTAGAACGGTAACATGAACCGTTCTCAAGATATTATTCATTTTTTAAAAAAAAATTATCAAAAAGTCATATAAAAAAAAATTCCTATTGAGAAACATGTTCCCTTTTCATATGTAATACCATGCGATAAATTGGGTTACATCATTCTCGTGGAACTAGCTCATTCCATTCATGAAAAAATATACTTTTAGTAATACTTTTGTGTTTGAACGCCAATAGTCATTTATCTGCTGTAAGAATAACTTATTTCTTAGTGCATAACGTTTGGCGAGATTTTGGCGACGAATTTGGCGGAATGTCGCCAACTTGGCGACTTTTTGAAATGTTGCCAAATTAACGAAGATCTCGCCATATGGATAAAAATGACGACTAATTGTCGAAAATTTAATATCTTGGAAAGAATATTAGTATCTACTATAAGAAAAACCTACTTTTTTTTACTGTAAAAGTAGTAAATTAATTGCATTATATAAGGAAAGTCATGTGCTGCCCACATCAGATTTTTTATCTTTCGGGTGAGTCCTGTAAAGGAATTATTAATTATTATAATACTCATTGACTGCACCATTTAAACTTTAACAATAAAACATTTATTAACAACACAAATCTTAATTAAATTCAATTACACTATTTAATTATATTATTTCAGCGGAGGGGACATATGTGACCAAAACGAAAAATCCTAAATAGTGATTACGACCGGATATCATTTTCAATGGACGCATACCTTCGAGTCTGTCTTGGACTTTGATTATATATCAAATGCTTGCATCAGTTATTAGTACTGGCCATAACTCTTTGGTGTTGAAGACCCAGACCGACCGACTCGTCAACAAGGACATGAGTAGCCATTTGGCCGGCCGGCTATAACTCTTTGGTGTGTGGCTCCTTCTCGTACTCTGATTGCACCCACACATTAATATATCTCCATTATTTTGGAACCTCTAAGGGACACTCTACAAATCTGAATTCACCAAATCCAGTCATCGTCTCCAAGTTATCTTAAGTCGTATTAGAACATATTGGTATCTCACTCTCTCAAGTCATGTTAGTTTCTCATTCTTCTCTTGTCTGCTTTCAAGTCAAATCTTCATAATTGTCTTCTCTCGTTCTCGGTTCACCGGTTGTGGTTCCCTCGTTGGGGGGGGGAGGGAACTCTCTCTTTTCTTCCATTTGCCGCATTGAGTTTGACGTAACAATCTTCTTTTTTATTGGTTACTCCTTTAACCAATGGAACCATTACACATCTCGTAAGGTCCAGCTCAGCCCCTCTGTCATGACACCCCTAAATTTGTGGTTTTCTGACCTTTAGGTTCACGGGGTTATAAAACTCGGTGCCAGCCAAACTACAAATATTGTTCGCCGTTTTGGCCTCCATAAATTTATACATAAAACTGTCTCATCAAATGTGAGATCTATTTCTGGTCTAACAGATAGATTGGTTGGAGCTGAATTGTATGACCCACAAAGTTAGAGAGAGTTAGTCTCTTTTTACTTTCCTTATATACATAATGTATAAGGAAAGTATTGTGAAGGGGTCGAAAATTCGAATTCGAGTTTTCGACGGGAGAGCACGTTTCAAGCATCCCTGATCACGAATCAAATATTTTTGAAGTGATGTCTGTGTGTGTGTGTGTGTGTGTGTCTGTGTGCGTGTGTGTGTCAGTGGGACTGTGGAGACGATAACTGACGAACGAATGGACCGATTCGAACGAAATTTGGTACAAAAATCACAATCCGTAAACACTGGAAGCCTATTGTTTTTAAACGTAATCGAATGTTTAGAACCCCCCCAAATTTTCGAGTGAAATTTTGAAAAAATCGTCAAAAAATCAAAACCGCTAATAAAGTTACGCAAATAGACATTTCTTGTGTAATTTTTCATTAGAAAACGATTAACATAAAATTTAGAACGCTAACATGAACAGTTCTCAAGATATTCTACATTTTTCAAAAAAAATTATCAAAAAGTCATATAAAATTAAAAAAAATATATTTCCCATTGCGAAACATGTTCACTTTTCATATGTAATACCATGCGATAAATTGGGTGACATCATTCTCGTGGATCTAACTCGTTGCATTCATGAGAAAAGATACTTCGAGTAATACTTTCGTATTTGAACGCCAATAGTCATTTATCTGTTATAAGAATAACTTATTTCTCCGTCAGTAAAGCTTGGCGAGATTTTGGTGACGAATTTGGCAGGATGTCGCCAACTTGGCGACTTTTTGAAATGTTGTCAAATTAACGAAAATCTCTCCAAATGGATTAAAATGACGCTAAATCAATGAAAATGACGACTAATTGTCGAAAATTCAATATCTTTGAAAGAATATAAGTATCTATTATAAGAAAAACCTATTTGTTTTACTGTAAAAGTAGTAAATTCATTGCATTATATAAGGAAAGTCATGTGTTGCCCACATCAGATTTTCTTCCATAGTGACTGGAAAATTAAAACTTGAGATAAAATATGGGACATATTAAATTTGATAAATTGCTTCGCTAGAGGATAAATTCGCTGCCTTGTTAGAGGTTGGTATAATATCTATGTTTCGATAGGTAGTCGTATAAGAAACAGCAATATTGAATGGTAGCGGTGTATGGCTCGCATGTGTCTGTGGATAATAGGAGCGGATGGAAGAGTTGGAGAGAGTTGATGTCCGCCTGTTCCTGTTTCCCTTGCATGGCCACGGTCTACTTGGACGGATACGAAATGTGCGGATTTTGTCGGTATTTACAAAATTTTAAATGAAGATTTTTTAATCAAAAAACATATTTAACTATGAGTAATTTTGCTAAATGATGATAAATGCTATTCCCAAGGAAATCAAATTAATGAATTAACAGTTCATTAAATTTTATACTGAAATATTATTTTTAATATACTTAGATATTCGGGTCCGCCAACGCAAGGGAAGTGGTTGCGGGTATAATCCACTGTATCCCAGTGCATATCTTATGTACTGGTATGCAGTAGGGCAAGCTTTGTGGTTTGGTAGGGAAGGGAAGGTATCAACGAAAGCCTACTTGTAGTCACAAAATAAATTGACTGCATAGATTTGACTGTATAAACTGTGAATATTAGCGGTAGGCACTTCAGTTCATGATATTTTAAAATTTTGCACCATTTTATTAAAGTAAGAATTTACTTGAAACATTTTCTTTTATATGTGGGAGTTATAGTGCGCAGTAATATATAAACTTTTTGGCGTATTTCAATTTTTAACAATTACTAATATCTTCGCTTTTGCCTTAGTTAACAAAAGATAGGGCATTAAGTTCATGAAACGTAACAAAAGGTGTTTGTATGAGAGATAAATTAAAAAAAAATTTAAATACACAGCTTCAAAACGCTATCACGGATTTAAAAAATAACTGTTGTTATATGCTTCACACTTTAACACTGCTTTAAAAAAATAAAACTGACAAGAATAGTTACGAATGAGGCACTATTGGTGAAGAAAATTTATTGCTGTTGAATTTATGAATTCATGCATGGAGAATTTTGCGTGTTGAAAGTTGAAGGCCATGTTTAAAAACACATAAATAAGCAAGCATCGTAAATCTTCTCACGCGTCCTGTTTATTAATTCTTTGTAATAGGGAGAAACTTTTATTCCGACAACAATTTATTTCTACTTCCATAGTAGGGGGTGATCGAAAGTCGTTTATATCAAAAATTTTAAATTATATCATGTACTGAGATATTATTATATACATAGAGGGATTTTTTCCCGTTAGGTGGAGCTACCGTGGAGCATAAGAAGGAGATAAAACTCTTATGGTAAAACGCTTGAAAATGCCAAAATTTTTTAAGAATTATATGTAGGTGTTGCTATTGTTACTAAAGTAGCTGCTATTGTTAGTTTACACAATGTAAAGGATAGTATTTAGTACAAGGAGGGAGAAGGAGTTAAAACTTCATATTAAGAAAACGCCAATATCTTATGAGAAAATAATTCAGATGGCGACGGGATAAAAAAATCTGATGTGGGCAGCACATGACTTTCCTTATATAATGCAATGAATTTACTACTTTTACAGTTAAAAAAATGTTGTTCTTATAGTAGATACTTATATTCTTTCCAAGATATTGAATTTTCTTCAATGAGTCGTCATTTTCATTGATTTAGCGTCATTTTTATCCATTTGGCGTGATTTTCGTTAATTTGGCAACAATTAAAAATGTCGCCAAGTTGGCGACATTCCGCCAAATTCGTCGCCCAAATATCGCCAAGCGTTATGGATGGAGAAATAAGTTATTCTTATAGCAGATAAATGACTATTGGCGTTCAAATACAAAAGTATTACTAAAAGTATCTTTTTCCATTAGCGGAACAAGTTAGATCCAGGAGAATGATGTCACCCAATTTATCGCATGGTATTACATATAAAAAGTGAACATGTTTCTCAATAGGAAATATATTTTTTTTATTTTATATGACTTTTAGATAATTTTTTTGAAAAATGTGCAATATCTCAAGAACGGTTCATGTTAGCGTTTTAAAATTTATATCAATCGTTTTCTAATGAAAAATTGCACGAGAAATGTCTATTTGCGTAACTTTATTAGTGGTTTTGATTTTTTGACGATTTTCTCAAAATTTCACTCGACAATTTAGGGGGGTTCTGAACATTCGATTGCGTATAAGAACAATAGGCTTCCAAAGTTTACGGATTGTGATTTTTGTACCAAATTTTATTCGAATCGCTCCATTCGTTCGTCAGTTATCGTCTCCACAGACTCACTGACACACACACACACACACAGACATCACTTCAAAAATGTTTGATTCGTGATCAGGGATGCTTGAAGCGTGCTCTCCCGTCGAAAACTGGAATTCAAATTTTCGACCCCGTCACAATACTTTCCTTATACATTATGTATATAAGGAAAGTAATAAGTTGTCTTGCACTGCATGATTTTTCTATGGCGAAAGACCTAAAATATTTATGTGGTGGTAAACTGTCAATTTTGTATAAAAATATAATGAGCTCAATGCACAGTAAAACTGAAATAATTAATAATATTTCTAATTATTCAAAATTCTTTTATCTTTCAGATTATTTTTATCTCCGTATATTCAATACTCTTATCCTGCAACTGGTTAATTACATTCATAATTAGGGGCCATTTAATTGAAAAATAATCAAACATTTATATATTAAATACTACGCCTTTCTGCTGCGTTAACTAATAGTAACAGCTACTTTACTAACACTAGCGATACCTAGATGTAATTCTGAAATCATTATGGCATCTCCAAACGTTTCACTTATAGGAGTTTTATCTCTTTCTTTCTAACTCCATCATTTAGTATATGCATTTTTACTTTCCTTATATACATAATGTATAAGGAAAGTATTTGTGACGGGGTCGAAATTTAGAAGTCGAGTTTTCGACGGGAGAGCACGTTTCAAGCATCCCTGATCACGAATCAAACATTTTTGAAGTGATGCCTGTGTGTGTGTGTGAAAATATGTGTGTGTGTATGTGTGTGTCAGTGAGTCTGTGGAGACCATAACCGACGAACGAATGAAAGTAGGGGAATAGGGATTTGGTACAAAAATCACAGTCCGTAAACACTGGAAGCCTATTGTTTTTATACGCAATCGAATGTTCTCTTAAATTTTCGAGTGAAATTTTGAAAAAATCGTCAAAAAATCAAAACCGCCAATAAAGTGACGCAAATAAATGTATCTTATGTAATTTCTCATTAGAAAACGATTGACCCAAATTTTAGAACGCTAACATGAATCGTTCTCGAGATATTGCGTATTTTTAAAAAAAATTATAAAAAAATCGAATAAAATAAAAAAAATATTTCCTATTGAGAAACATGTTCACTTTTCATATGTAATGTCATGCCATAAATTGGGTGATATCATTCTCGTGGATCTAGCTCGTTCCATTCATGAAAAAAGATACTTTGAGTAGTACTTTTGTATTTGAACGCCAATAGTCATTTATCTGCTATAAGAATAACTTATTTCTTCGTCCATTACCCTTGGCGAAATTTTAGAGACGAATTTGGTGGAATGTCGCCAATTTGGCAACTTTTTTAAATGTTGCTAAATTAATGAAAAACTCACCAAATGGATAAAAATGACTAAATCAATGACGACTCATTGATGATGACGACATGGAAAATGACGTCTCATTGACGAAAATTCAATATCTTGGAAAGAATATAAATAACTACTATAACAATAATCTATTTTTTTTTACTGTAAATGTAGTAAATTCATTGCATTATATAAGGAAAGTCATGTGTTGCCCACATCAGAATTTTTATTATTTTTAAATTAAGGGTTAGCTAATTATGAGCATAATTAACTGGTATTTTTTCTTAGTTGTATGATAAAGTTCAGAATATAGGGAGATAAAAAAATTGAAAGGTAAAATAATTTTGAATACGTAGGAATATTCTTTATGGTTTCAATTCTACTTTGCATTGCGTAATAATTTAATTTTACAAAACTGAAAGTTTAAATAAATATTTCAGGCCTTTCGGCATTGAAATATATACATTGCAGGACTACTTATCTAATCCCAGGCCACCTGAATTATTGTCTCAAACGATATTCGCTTTTTCTTAATATGAAGTTTTAACCCCTTACTTTTTCCTCCATGGGCACTAATATAGCCAGAACATATATCAAAATTATCGTCTGCTGTTTTTAATATCGATCATTTCAGAGCAATTTTTATCAATGTAAGAACGCGGCGTTTTCTTAGAGAGAATAATTTTTATTTCAGAGCAATCTTTCTTTAGCTATTTTTATAAAAGCATGATTGAAAAGAATGAAAAGTAGCAGGAGTTCATTCAAGAGTTTCAGCAGCGCAGTCTATATTTCACACAATTTAAGTGGAAGGCCTGGCTTGTTCTCACTGTGTGAGCAACATATCTAATTTCTCGAAAACACTTTACTAATCACGCAATTGTTGAAATTTAGAGGTTTTAGAGCATGGGTATTTCTTCTAAAAATCTTCAATGATAGTTATATTAGAGTGGCTATTGAAATATTGCTTTAAACTAATTATTATGGAAAACGCCATCTTATTCATTTCATAAAATAAGAGGTGTGAAATTATCGTCTGGCGTATTATAAACATCAGACGATTTTACTTTCCCTATGTACATAGTTGATGTATAGGGAAAGTATTGTGACGGAGTCAAAAATTCGGAGCATGTTTCAAGCCTCCCTGAAGTCGAATCGAACGTTTATGAGATGATCTATGTATATGTGCATATATTATCTTATGTGTGTATATTGCGAGTTAGTGAGTGTGTCCGTGAGTCACGATATTTCACGAACGAGTGGAAGATTTCGAACGAACTTTATGGAAATATTACAATTGGTAAATACTGGAATCTTATTGATTTTAAACGCAATCGAATGTTCAAAAACTCTCCAGTTTTCGAATGAAATTTTTGAAAAAATCAATAAAAATCAGAACCTCCAATAATGTTAAATAAATGATAAATTTTATGTAATTTTTCATTAGAAATCGAATGACATAAGCTTTAGAATGCTAGCATAAACCGTTCGCGATATATTGTACGTTTTTCAAATAATTTTATCAAAACAATTACATAAAATTAAAGAAGTTTTAACTATGGTGAAATATATTCATTTTTCATATGCAATATTATGAGACACACTCGTTAACATCATAATCGGGGACTTAGTTCATTCCATTCGCGAAATAATATACTTTGTGTAATCATTTTTGCATTTAGACGCTCAAGAATTCTCTCCAATAGAAATTTATTTATATGTAAGAAAGGCCCTTTTGTACGTCTATCTAAAACGATAGGCAATAAATCTGCTAAACTTGGCGATTAATTTGTAAACATATCGCCAACTTGGTGATTTTTTTTGTAATGGTGCCAAAAATACGCCAAATTGATGAGTTAACTATTATATTATTATAATATATTGACTGCGGTTGGATTATCAGACCGCATATTATTATCTGAAAAAGAACCAATACAGCATTAAAAATGTTGTGCCGTGGATCTTATATATCCCTTTTTCACTGAAAAAAGTAAGTTAATTCCATTATGTAGGTAAAGCCATGTGTTGCCCACATCATATTTTTAGAATTAGAACAAAAGCCCTCTTATAGTGCTTCGGTATATAGTCCACAGTACCAATCTCAACAAAAAATTTGAAAAACTGTGCTCTCAAAATAATTTTGATTCTGGTTAACAGCAATGAATGCTTTTGGAAATTTATCCAGGTATCCCCTTACTAGTTTTCAGTTTGATGCTCTCAAGCGTAATAATAATTTTTAGTGACTTTTAAAGCTTTCTTTTCCAGTTTAATTGCTCCTATTGATCGTACATTTAAGTTTAGTAAATGTGCCCATTCCCAGAAAGATTCAAACAGGTATTTAACTGAAAATACCACCAATTTCAACTTAGATCAAATGCCGTCAACTTAGATCAAATACCGTCAACTTCAACTTTGATCAAATGCCGTCAACTTCAACTTAGATCAAAAACCGTCCACTTCAACATCATATTAAAACTAATAAGGGGATACCTGGATAAATTTATAAAAGTATTGCTATTAACCTGAGGCAAAATCTTGTCTAAGCCTAATCTCAATAAACAGAGAAGAGATTTCTAAATGTCCTGATGTGTTCTAATCCAAATCTAATCATAATAAGTAAAGAAAATCAAATTGTGTTTATAGATAAATGTATGTTTCATGAAAAAATTGGTAATTTTCTTGATGAGGACCATAAAAAAGGATCGAAAAGGATTTCACCAATATTGAATTAACTAAAATAAGAAATTGTGTCAAATCTTCTAGCATTATTTCTATCAACTTTAAAAAAGTCTCTAATTCCTTCAATTGCCGTTTGTGCTGCATTTTATGCTCCACCTCAATTTCATGAAGCTGATGTTCCCTTTTGGCGTATTATTTCTAATATTGGAACTGCTTCCTATTATTTGGTTAATTTCTTTGTTTTCTTTTTTATTCATTACTTTGTAGCAATATTCATGCTACTAAATACTATTATGTCATTGTCATCAAAAGTCGTGATTTTAAAACTGATATAACTCTATCATGGCTTCATGGAACATCAGTGATGTCAAACATCACTGATGTTCCTTTGTAAGCTGCTTTGTTCTATCTTAGGAAAAGGTTATATACATGTTTCATTTCTTTGAGTTTTAAGTTGATAATCCCCATCTGTTTGACAAGTATATTTTTGTCTCAGAACACTTTCGTCTTTCAGCGTGATTACTTTAAAATATCTAATGGCTTGGCCATGGGCAATCCTCTTAGGCCATTTTTATGTGCCATTTAGATGCCCTATTTGAAGTTTCATTGTTTAATCTTATTCAGTTTCTCTTTTATGCTCGTTACATGGTTGATGGTTTTTCTCTTCTTGATCAGTCTAATGTTGATTTATTATGAACCTGTGTTTCTTATTATGAATTCCTTTGATTCTTGCGTTCAGTTTACATGTGAACTAGAAAGTAATAATTATCTTTCTTTCCTGGATGTACTAATCATTTCCAATGAAAATTCACTTGTAACCATTGTTTACCGTAAGCGTTTTTGCCGTTATATTACCCACTCATAATAAATAATTCTTGTCATGTCCCAAATCATAAGATTGCCACCTTCAATACTTATATCCACTGTGTTTGTACTGAAGCACATTTTGTGCACATCCATACATTTTGTACTGAAGACGGAAATCCTGTTGATTTCTGAACGTACGTATGCTTATTTATCCTGGTTTACGCTACATTTTACTTTGTGTACTTTTCGCATATTATTGACTGTATGCAAAGTCACGTTGTTTAAACCGGAAATTGGAAAAAGATCCGGTGGAGGAAATCCTTATTGAAACCCTTCCTCTTTAAGAATTTAATTTTGACTGCATATAAGTCATCTTCTAAGCTCTATCTATAGCACATCCTGAAAAGTAGACGCTTTAAAAAAGTTTTTAATAAAAATAATAGTAAGGCAAAATTTTTGCCTTCATAAATCCGATTACATTTTATAACGTGAAGCAGTATAAATTGAAAAGGAAAAAGAAGCATGCTTCAGAAGAAAGCTTCTATCCAATATGATGCCTGACATTCTATACTTATTCATATGTAAAAGCTGTGTCAGCTGTTCGGGAATTTCAAAATACTTTATCGTGGCCTTCCTATTCGATCAATAAGCAACGAAAAATCCAATAAATGCTTCAACTTTTATGTATAAGAGGAGTTATGATTTTGTTTAAGTGAAAAACATGCACAGACTCCCATTGGGTGTGAAATAGTGGATGCTTTCGTAGATTATTACCCTAAAATGTATATCTAAATTATGTGAAATATGCTTTTACTTTCCCTGCAATACATGGAAATGTACAGGGAAAGTATTGGAATCATGCCGAAAATTGCAACTGGAGTTTTCGATGTATCTACACGTTTTGTGACATTTAGAAACACGAAAAAAAAACTATTTTTAACTTGACGTCTTTGTGTGTATATGTTTGTGTGTGCAAAGTATGTATGCACTCTAACTCAAGAACTAAATGGACCAAATTTCATAGCTATATTTAATCATCACCAGGATCACTTGTGGGTGGCAATGGTGATTATTAAATTTTGGTAGGAATCCGTTTACTTTTGCGAAATAGCCGCGAAAATTACATGTATTCACTCTAGCCAAATATTAAATTCACTAAATTTCCCAGCATTTGGTAGGTAAATAAATCAGTCGTGGGTTATCCTGGTACTGATAAAATTTTTGTTTGATTCGGGAGAAAAGAACATGCCTTTCTTTTGTGAAATGGCTCGCAAAAATCGTCAAAATGTAAAATGAAAGTCTATGTATGCTCAAATGTATCAGTTAAATGTTTGTTTTATACATAATTTTTCACGATGAAAATAATAAGATCAAACCCATTACTCTATGGCTAGAGATATTTAATTTTTTTTGCATTTTTGCAACGTCTGTTTTGAAAATACATCCAGTTACCGTAATAAGTACGAAAATATGTACAGTAAACAAAAACAGAAATAAAAGCTTAAATTGCAAATAATAATGCTTGTTATTTAGTGCAATTCAATTCAATTCCATGAATTATTAATGAAGTAAAGAGAAAATGAATTTACATCTGTAGGGAAAGTCATGTGCTGCTCACATCAGATATTTTGATTTGTAAAGTATACAGGGATTCTAATTCATAAGAATCTAACTCAAAGCCTTGGGTGTCCTAAAAAGATTGAAGCGTCCTTTTATTCTTTATCTGTTGGAGATAATGTTGGAGATAATGTAAGGGCAATGTAAATTGCAAACATGTTGAAAGTAAGGTAGTAAATAAGACAACGTGAATCAAATAGTCATCCCATTAATTTTCACAAAGTTACACTTTTTAAATTTTTATACGACCCCCCCTTAGATAAATTTGGTCAATAAGAAAATTTTTAATTTTAATGCAACAAGATCATTAAAAAGACCCGCATAACAATGGAATTCTATGGAAGTTTTGATTTTGCGTTTATATTAACATTTCGACAACCGGGGTATTAGAAATTCGGAACATGAACTAGGTTACCCGCAGTGAAATAGGAATAAATAAAATATTAAATTTTTGAAAAATCCATCCAAAATTATGAATTTGTATATAGAATAGACAGACAAACGAATAACATACTTTTTATTATATACAGATTTTATAAATTCAAGTTTGTAAAAATTGTAACACCATGAAGGAATCTTGCGATTGAGCTGAAACTTACAGCAAATACAAATTAGGGTGTGCTATGCAAATGTTAAGAATTTCAGAGTTACAGCGCATGGGTGGGCTGAGCAGCGACCTATGAACTGCTGTTTTAGCCATATAAATAGAGAACTGTAGCGGAACGTAGAAAATAGCCAATGGTTGTCTGTCAGCGGTAAACGTGCCATGGGGTTTATAATTATGAGGTGATTAAACGGGGACGAGTGCTTGGCCTTCGTGAAGGGGTTTTTCTGATCTTGCAATATCGGGGGCGCGGTAGCCCATTGGTTAGCGCGCTGGAGTTGCACTCGGTAGGCCCGGGTTCGATTCCAGCCACTGCCAAAACTGCCTCCGTGTTCATGCGGAGTACGATCACGTTAAACATATGGGTCCGAAAGTCCTTCCGAGAGGTTGGTGGTAGGGGAAGGAGGGTACGGTCCCTGTGGATGCCTCCCCCACTGGGTTCCGGTCTAAATTGGGTGGCACTTCCCGACCGTCCAAACAGTTACCTTACACCTTTCTGGTAGGTCGGACGGTCTGGGTTTCATCATCATCTTGCAATATCAGCTCGTATAGAACATAATACCACGATAATGATGCGAGTGTGGAAGCAATGGACTAAAAAGAACCGGACGAGTCACAAATCCGACAGTGGACGACAAAATGTTACGTCAGCACGGTATAATAGACGACACTTTATCTGCATGGCAGTGATGAACCGTATAGATCACGTCTCGACAATTAGCAGAACGTTGTAGCACTGCTGCATGTATATAAGTGTCTGCGCCAACAATTCGTCGGTGTCTTCTATACCGTGGACTGCTTGCAAGAATTTCTTTGTACAGGATTCCTCTGACGCAAAACCATCGAAGCCTGCGGCTATAAGGGGCTCATCAACATAGACACTGGTGTGCCGATTTGCAACAATTATCTTTTCAGATGAATCCTGATTTAATTTGAAGTACAGTGATAGTCGCATCCACGTTAAGCTCTATAGCTGCAAACGCCACCTTCCGGAGTGTGTTACTCAACGTCATACTGGACGAACGCCAAGCGTGATGGTCTGGGGCGCCATTGGGTATCTTGGACGATCTTAGCTGCTAAGAACTGTGGGTAATCTCAACAGCAACCGGCACATCACAGAAGTTCTGCACCCCGAATTTGTACCCTTCCTTTAACGCATTCCTGGAGCTGTATTTCAACAGGACAATACCGTCCACATATTGCTAGGAATGTTCAAGACTTCTTTCCAGCACAACAGATATAGCTTCTTCCTTGGCCTGCCTATTCACCAAATATGTCGCCTATTGAACATGTCTGGGATTTCGTCAGTCGACGTCTTGTTCGTATCGTAGGTAATACAGTTGAACTTTGGGTATGAATAGAAGCAACCTGGAATGCTCTTCCTCAGATATAAATTAAAAATCTGTTTGATTCGATGCCACATCGTATAAAAGTACTTATAGTAGCGTGTGACGGCTTCACCAAATTCTGATTTTTTACATGTAATATAGTTTTTGTGCTTTGTAAATTTAATCGCTTATTTATATCAATACAGATCGTTTGTGGAATAAATTTCATTCAATTCTAATGATTCCTTCATGGTGTTGCAATTTTGCTCGCAGCTGTACCCGCAGGTATTAGGGTTCCCTGGTGAAAGATCCTAATTCCCCTTCAAGGCACAAGCAGTCCTTTTTAGTCGTAGTCAATTAAAACAGATTGAATTGTATCCATGTATTTATTATTTCAATCGAATAAATTCGATAAAAATCGCCTGCCGTTTAAACATATATGACTAGATTTTCCTGTTAAGCAATATGATATAATTTTCTTCAAATACATTTTTAGAATAAAGTCGTCTGCACAATGCTAGTTCTATGGAAGTTTTGATTTTGCGTTTATATAATTATTTTGACAATCCGTTATTCTAGAAATTCGAAACATGAACATGGTTACTTGCAGCGAAATAGAGAATAAACAAAATATTAAATTTGAGAAAAATCCATTAAAAAGTATGGATTTGTATATGGAATAGACTAACAAACATATAAACAGACTTTCTATTATATACAGATTTTATATTATTTTTATACAGATTTTATATATATATTTTTTCTATTATATACAGTATTTCTGGGTTTTATTATTAATTAATAGCCATTTATTAATATAGATAATCCCTTTATTTCACCTCGTTGGTCTACACAGACACGGATTGTGTGTTGTCTTCTATTATATAGGATAATTTTTTTAATTGTCAGTGGCCCTGTTCTGACATTATGCCTGTTTTCATTTATATACTTTTAAAACCCAATCCAAGTATTTAAAACCCAATGCAGGAGGGAAAACTTAAGTAATTTGGCTACCTTTTTATAAAGAGCAGTATTCTGGAGTTCAACGTAGCGTATGACATCCGATACTAAAAATGAGGTTGAATATTGGACTTATTTTTAGCTTATTTACATCATGTTGAATTCTGGGCTCGGTAGCCCAGTGGTTAGCGCGCGGGAGTTGCACTCGGTAGGCCCCGGGTTCGATTCCCTCCGCTGCCAAAACTGCCGCCGTGTTCCCGCGGAGTCCGATCACGTTAAACATATGGGTCCGTAAGTCCTTCCGAGAGGTTGGTGGTAGGGGAAGGAGGATACGGTCCCTATGGATGCCTCCCGCACTGGGTTCCGGTCTAAATTGGGTGGCACTTCCCGGCCGTCCAAACAGTTACCTTACACCTTTCTGGTAGGTCGGACGGTCTGGGTCTCAACAACAACCATGTTGAATTCTATAGCTTTACATTGTGTGTGACATCAGATACTGAAAATAAGGTTAAATATTGGACATATTTTTAACTTATTTAGAACAACTTTGAATTCTGGAGCTTTACGTTACATTTGACACCAGGTACAGAAAATGGGGTTGAATTTTAGACTCATTTTACTTTCATTGCAATACATGGTGATGTATAGGAAAAGTACTGGAATCATGCATAAATCGCAACTCGAATTTTCGACGGATCTACACGTTTCGAGACCTCTAGAATACGAAAAAACCATTTTTGGTGTGACGTCTGTGTGTGTGTGTCAGTGTGTTTGTCTGTCTGTCGGTGCAGATTTCGTATCCACTCTAACTAAAAAACTAATGGACCAAATTTCATAAAATTTGGTAGGTAAGTTACTTGTGGGCGAATCTGGTGCTGATTAGTTTTGGGTACGATTCGGGATAAAAGAACCCGCCTTTTTTGGCGAAATGGCCCGCAAAAGTTTGTATCCCTTCTAGCTAAAAAACTAATGGAGCGAATTTTACAACATTCAGTAGATAGATCACTTGTGGGTCAGTCTGGTGCTGATTAGATTTTGGTACAATTCGAAAAAGAATAACCTGCCTTTTTTGCAAAATGGCCCGCAAAAATCGACAAAATCTAAAATAAAAACAACGCATGCTCAAATATATCCATTAAATGCTTGTTTAAAACGTAATTTTTAACGAAGAAAAAAATAAGACCAATCCCATTACATTAGGGCTAGCCG
Organism: Amaurobius ferox; assembly: GCA_951213105.1. Lineage (NCBI taxonomy): Eukaryota > Metazoa > Arthropoda > Arachnida > Araneae > Amaurobiidae > Amaurobius > Amaurobius ferox. The sequence goes on along the minus strand of OX578152.1, from coordinate 20,997,040 downwards.
TTCTCGAGATATTTTATTTTTTTTCGTATTTTCTCGACGCCACCTTTGAAAATAAGTCCAGTTATCAAATGAGAACGAAAATTGAATTAAAAGAGAAATTAAAATAAAAAGAACGTGAATATAAGCCTGCAGGAAAAGTCATGTGCTGCCCACATCAGATTTTTTATTTTGTTTACAACAATATATTATATCTTCTTTCATGTTGTGGCTATCTAGACAGTGATAGATGTGTGCCTTTCATTCAAGATATCCCATAAATAGACATTTTCTTAAAATTACTTACAGGCAGAATACCCGCGGGCCTCACTTAGAGTAAAGCTCGGAGAATTTCATGTTAAGAGTGAAGTGCGGATAATTTAAATCTATAATCCTTTGCTTCTCTCGTGCATCATATGTGTTGCACGTGGCGCTGTGATACTACTCTAATACATGGCACATAATTCAAGAACTTTAAATTTTTAAAGGCATTTAAAACCTGGAACTCCCGGATGTTTCCAGGCTTATAGGGAACGTATGAAGTAAATCCTAATTAAAAAATCTGATGTGGGCAGCACATGATTTTCCTTATACAATGCAATGAATTTACTACTTTTACAGTCAAAGAAAATAGGTTATTCTTGTAGTAGATACTTATATTCTTTCCAAGATATTGAATTTTCTTCAATTAGACGTATTTTTAACCATTTGGCGAGATTTTCGTTAATTTGGCAACATTTAAAAAAGTCGCCAAGTTGGCGACATTCCGTCAAATTCGTCGCCAAAATCTCTCCAAGCGTTATGGACGGAGAAATAAGTTATTTTTACAGCAGATAAATGATTACTGGCGTCCAAATACAAAAGAATTACTCAAAGTATCTTTTCTTATGAATGGAACGAGCTAGGTTCACGAGAATGTCATCAAATTCATCGCATGATATTATATATGAAGAGTGAACATGTTTCTCAATAGTTAATTTTTTCTTTTAATTTATAGGATTTTTCGATAAATTTATTTGAAAAATGTGCATTGAAAAATGTGTGCGAGAACTGTTCATGCTAGCGTTCTAAAGTTTGTGTCAGCCGTTTTCTAAGGAAAAATTACATAAGGAATGTCTATTTGCGTAACTTTATTAAAGGTTTTGATTTTTTGATGATTTTTTAGAAATTTAACTCGAAAATTTAGGGGGGTTCTGAACATCCGATTGTGTTTACAAACAATAGGCTTCCAGTATTCACGGATTGTGATTTTTGTATCAAATTTCAGTCGAATCGCTCCATTCGTTCGTGAGATATCGTCTCCACAGACTCACTGACACACACACACACACACACACACACACACATACAGATATCACCTCAAAAATTTTCGATTCGTGATCAGGGATGCTTGAAACGTGCTCTCCCGTCGAAAACTCGATTTCGAATTTTATTATTTATAGGCTTATACATTATGTATATAAGGAAAGTAATAAATGTGTGTATCATATGTAAATAACTAGGTGTGTGACAAGGAAAATGAAATAGATTCTTATCTTTGTAATGGATTTAATTGTAATGGATTGTAATGGATTTAATGGATTAAATCTTTGTATTGGAAAGGGGTTAAATTTTGAACATTTGAACAAAACGTATGTATAAAAAAAAATTCCATACATATCACATTACAAAGGACTAGGATAGTAAAGTAGACAAAATATTTTCGCAGAAGTAATAAAATAAAATAGTGAAATAAGTAGTGAATTAAATATCAGAAATAGTAAAATAAGTAACAATTTAGTTTTATTCGTGTAAAAAAAAATGAAGATTCGTAGATATATGTATATAAGTGCCACGCTTAAAACGTAAGTAGGGTAATACGGTTATAGTTGCCGCATCCGGTATAGATTGCGAGCTCCTCCTAGTTCTGAAACTTATTGTTCGATGGTAATTCAGTAAACACTAATGGTGTGTCATTTAGTGTTTCAAATGTGTTTGATAAAAGTATTGTGTTCCTGTGCCTTTTTTCACCTAAAATTGACAAATATCTAAGATGAGTTGAATTTATCATGAAATATTTTATTGTACTACCACAAATTGTACATTATACCTAAAACTTTAGAAATATCAGTGGATTCCTTGTTTGAGCGAAGCACAGTCTTCGTGGAAAGTGTTTTTATTGTGATATCGCCATCTTTAAATCCATGGCCAGGGGGCCGTGAAGTGCGGCATCTCTCTCCTAGAAATATGTACGCTGAAGAGTTATTTGAGAAATAAGTAACATTTTTATAATTATGTTATTAAGTCGATTTTCATTCTACTCCGTTGTTCATTAATGTCTGAGTTGGTTGTATTCTTAAATTGTGTTTCAAATAAAAAAGCAGTCAATTTTTCAAATTTTACAAAATTACAATTTCACTGTTTCTATTTTTACTTTCCTTATATACATAATGTATAAGGAAAATATTGTGACGGGGTCAAAATTTCGAATTCGAATTTTCGACGGGAGAGCACGTTTCAAGCATCACTGATCACGAATCACACATTTTTGAGGTGATGTCTGTGTGTGTGTGTGTGCAAGTATGTATATGTGTGTGTGTATGTCCAAGTATGTGTGTGTGTGTGTGTGTGTCCAAGTATGTGTGTATGTGTGTGTGTGTGTGTGTGCGTAAGTGTCTGTGTGTGTGTGTGTGTGTGTGTGTGTGTGTGTGTGTGTATGTGTGTGAGCCTGTGGGGACGATAGCAGATGAACGAATGGACCGATTCGAATGAAATTTCGTACAAAAATTACAATCCGTAAACACTGGAAGCCTATTATTTTTATACGCAATCGAATGTTCAGAATCCCCCTAAATTTTCAAGTGAAATTTTGAAAAAATCATCAAAAAATCAAAACCTCTAATAAAGTTACGCAAATAGACATTTCTTATGTAATTTTTCAATCGAAAACAATTGACATAAATTTTGAAACGCTAACATGAACAGTTCTCGAGATATTGCACATTTTTCAAAAACATTATCAAAAAATCCTATAAAATAAAAGAAAAATATTTCCTATTGAGAAACATGTTCACTTTTTATATGTAATACCATGCGATAAATTGGGTTACATCATTCTCGTGGATCTAGCTCGTTCCATTCATAAAAAAGATACTTTGAGTAATACTTTTGTATTTGAACGCCTATATTTTTCGCATTTGGTACGCAATTTATTATTTTTAAATTGTTCATATAATTTTTTTAAACTCCAATTTCTCAATATAGTTAATTTTCTTAATTTGCATCCGAAATTAACGAAAATCACTTTTCAAAAAACGCTAGCAAGAACCGTTCTTGAGATATTGGACATTTTTAAAATAAATTTATCAAACAATACCAAAAATTAAAAAAAATATATAAACTGTTGAGAAACATGTTCACTTTTCATATGTAATATCATGCGATACATTTGGTGACATTATTCTCGTGGATCTAGTTCGTTCCAGTCATGAGAAAAGATACTTTGAGTAATACTTTTGTATTTGAACGCCTATAGTTATTTATCTGCTGTAAGAATAACTTATTTTTTTGTCCATAACGCTTGGCGAGATTTTGGCGACGAATTTAGTAGAATGTTGCCAACTTGGCGACTGTGTTAAATGTTACTAAATTAACGAAAAACTCGCCAAATGGATAAAAATGACGCTAAATCAATGAAAACGGCGACTCATTGACAAAAATTCAATATCTTGGAAATAATATAAATATCTACTATTAAAATAATCAATTTTTTTTACTGTAAATGTAGTAAATTCATTGCATTATATAAGGAAAGTCATGTGTTGTCCACATCAGATTTTTTAATATTTAAATATACATATTTTTTGATGAAACATATTTGGCACCATCCATTAAAATTCATTTGTGTTAAATGCAGAAAGTCTCCATGGTGTGGCGTAATAGCCGACTTATCTGGAAGAGATGCCGCAATGAAGAGGTTTTCAAAATAAATCAGAATTGCTTATTGAGTAAATTCAAATTTATTTTATCCTAGTACATAAGTTTTCTAAATGTAAATAAATAATTATGACTCCATAAGTTTCTAGTTTGTGCACCATTTGTCTCAGAACATTGATTTAAAAAATCTGATGTGGGCAGCACATGACTTTCCCTGCAGACTTGTATTCACGTTCTCTTTATTTCAATTAAATTTAATTCACTTTTAATTCAATTTTCGTTCTCATTTGATAACTGGACTTATTTTCAAAGGTGGAGTGGAGAAAATACGAAAAACACTAATATATCTCGAGAACGGCTAGTCCTAGTGTAATGGGGTTGGTCTTATTATTTTCTTCTTTAAAAATTACGTATTAAACAAGCATTTAATGGATATATTTGAGCATACGTATCTTTTTAGATTAGATTTTGACTATTTTTGCGGGCCATTCTGCAAAAAAAAGGCAGGTTATTTTTTTCCGAATCGTACCAAAATCTAATCAGCACCAGGGTGACCTATACGTGACTCATCTACCGAATTTTGTGAAATTCAGTCCATTAGTTTTTCAGCTAGAATGGATACAAACTTTTGCGGGCCATTTCGCAAAAAAGGCGGGTTCTTTTATCCCGAATTGTACCCAAAACTAATCAGCACTAGACCCGTCCACAAGTGACTTACCTACAAAATTTTGTGAAATTCGGTGTATTAGTTTTTTAGATAGAGTGGATACAAAATCTGCACAGACAGACAGACACACAGACAGACACACAGACAGACAGACACACAGACACAGAGACACACACACAGACACACACACAGACGTCACGCTAAAAATGGTTTTTTCGTATTCTAGAGGTCTTGAAACGTGTAGATCCGTCGAAAACTCGAGTTGCGATTTTCGATATGATTCCAATACTTTCCCTATACATTACCATGTATTGCTGGGAAAGTAAAAAAAATGTGGCACATGGAGGTAGGTGTAACTTTCTAACTCCATGACGCAGCATCTATCTCGGATTAACCCAATAACATTGAGACAGTCAAAGGGTTAAGGTTTAATATAAAGCTAAACTAAAACTTTAGATGATCTTAATACCATGTTCGTCGGCGACCATGATGATCATTGGTTATTATTTTCCCTATATACATATAATGTATAAGGAAGGTATTGTGACGGGGTCGAAAATTCGAATTCGAGTTTTCGACGACAGAGCACGTTTCAAGCATCCCTGAACACAAATCAGACATTGTTGAGATGATGTCTGTGTGTGTGTGTGTGAAAGTATGTGTGTGTGTGTGTGTGTGTGGAAGTATGTGTATGTGTGTGTGTGTGTGTGTGTGTGTGTGGAAGTATGTGTGTGTGGAAGTATGAAAGTATGTGCGGTGCGTGTGTGGGTGTGTCAGTCACTCTGTGGAGACGATAATTAGTGAACGAATATACCAATTTAACCAAATTTGGTACAAAAATTACAATCCATGAATACTGGAAGCCTATTACGCAATCGCATGTTCAGAACACCCCCCCAAAATTTTCGAGTACAATTTTGAAAATATCCTCAAACAATCAAAACCTTTAATAAAGTTACGAATATAGTCATTTCGTATGTAATTTTACATTAGAAAACGATTGAAACAAATTTTCGAACGCTAGCGCAAACTGTTCTCGAGATATTGTACATTTTTCAAAAAAAATTATCAAAATATCATATAAATTTAAAAAAAAATATCACCTACTTTTGAAATTTGTTCACCTTTCATAAGTAATATCATACAATAAATTGAATGACATCATTATCATGGATCTAGCTAGTTCCATTCATGGGAAAATATACTATTGGTGATACTTTTGTATTTGGACGCCAATAGCCAATTATTTGCTACAAAAATAACTTATTCTCCATCTATAACGCTTGGCGAGATTTTGGCGAAATGTCGCCAACTTGGCGACTTTTTTAAATGTTGCCAAATTAACGGAAATGTCGCCAAATTTATAAAAATGACGCTAAATCAATGAAAATGACGACTGGATGATGAAGTAATTATTAAAGAATTTTAATATATGAACTATATCGCTTATTGAGGATGCTATCAATATTGATGAGTGTTCAGAGTTGCGCGAAGTATAAGTAAATTGAGTATTTTGAAATAGTTTTACATATTACCATCCTGAAAATAAACCCAATGTACAACTAAACGATAAAAACACAGCGCCGTGGATCTTATACATTATTACTTTCCCTGCAATACATGGTGAGGTATAGGGAAAGTATTGGAATCATACTGAAAATCACAACTCGAATTTTTGACGGAACTATACGTTTCGAGACCTCTAGAATACGAAACACTATTTTTAGCGTGACGTCTGTGTGACTGTCTGTCTGTGCAATTTATGTATCCACTCTAACTAAAAACTAATGGACCGAATTCCATAATATTTGGTATGTAAGTCACTTGGGTGAGACCCTGGTGCTGATTAGTTTTTGGTAGAATTCGTAAAAACAAAACTCGCCTTTTTTTGCGAAATGGTCCTTAGAAATTTCATGTATCCACTCTAGCTAAAATACTAATTGACCAAATTTCATAAAATTTGGTAGATAAGTTACTTGTTAGATGCTCTGGTGCTGACTATATTTTGGTATGATTCGGAAAAGAACAACCTGCCTTTTTTTACTAAATGGCCCGCAAAAATCGCCAAAATCTAAAAAAAAAAAAAAATACTACGTTTGCTGAAATGTATCAATTAAATTCTTGTTTTATACGCAATTTTTGCCGAGGAAAAGAATATAACACACTCCATTATGCTTTAGGACTAACCGTTCTCAAGATATTTGAGATTTCTTGCATTTTTGTTGAGTCGCTATCGGAAAAATGTCCAATTACCAAATTAAAACAAAGATTGAATTAAAGATACAAATTTAGTGTTATTTGGTGCTCTTAAACTCAATCTAATAAATTATTAAAGAAATAAAGAAAATATAAATTTGAGTCCGCAGGGAAAATCATGCGCTGCTCACATCAGAATTTTTTACTAAATAGCTACACAATTTATAGGACATTGTTAACATGACATCCATTGTCAATGAGTAATTGATTTTTAAGGAGAAATTCAGCAACGTACAAACATGTATAGTCGTGCCTTCGCAGCGTTGGGTGTTATCCTTTGTTTTATGACACCGTCTTGTAACGTATTATCAGCGGATAGAAGGGCACAGCTGTAATTAAATTTCTTTAATTTCCCTTATCTTTTGGACAAACTGTACTTACTTTTAAGTTGACTTCTTGTTAAAATATTCTCCGTAACTCATTTTCATTTAAGCTAACACAGAAATACCCAATATTTTTTCTACAGAATAAAGTTTACAGACTAAATACTTAGTTTACAGACTTAGTTTAAATACTTAGTTTACAGACTTTAAATACTAAGTTTACAGACTTAATATTACAGACTACAGAATAAAGGTTACAGACCTAAATTTTTTATTAAGAAATTAAATTATATTATTACTCAAAAATACGAAATTTTTTCAAATAAAGGACATATACATTACACTCGTATATTTTCTTCTATGCCTTTACAAGGTGATAAGCAAATTTATCATTGGGTTCAGATTGACAAGAAATATATCTGAAAAATCTGATGTGGGCAACACCTGACTTTCCTTATATAATGCTATGAATTTACTACTTTTACAGTAAAAAAAATAGGTTTTCCTTAGATACTTATATTATTTCCAAGATATTGGATTTTCGACAATTAGTCGTCATTTTCAATGATTTACCGTCATTTTTATCCATTGGCGAGATTTTTATTATTTGGCAACATTTCAAAAAGTCGCCAAGTTGGCGACATTCAGTCAAATTCGTCGCCAAAATCTCGCCAAGCGTTATGGACGGAGAAATAAGTTATTCTTACAGCAGATACATGACTATTGGCGTTCAAATGCAAAAGTATTACCTAAAGTATCTTTTCTCTTGAATGGAACGAGCTAGATCCACAAGAATGATATCACCAAATTTATCGCATGATATTACATATGAAAAGTAAATATGTTTATCAAAAGTTATCATTTTTTTTTAATTTATGGGATATTTTGATAAATTTATTTGAAAAATGTGCAATATCACTAGAGCAGTTCATGCAGGCGCTCTAAAGTTTATGTCATTTGTTTTCTAAGAAAAAAGTACATAAGAATTGTCTATTTGCGTAACTTTATAAAAGGTTTTTCAAAAGGTTGATTTTTTGATTTTTTCAAAATTTCACTCGAACATTTAGGGGAGTTCTGAGCATTCGATTACGTTTAAAAACAACAGGTTTCCAGTATTCACAGATTGTGATTTTTGTACCAAATTTCATTTGAATAGCTCCATTTGTTCGTGAGATATCATCTCCACAGACTCCTCACTGACACACACACACACACACACAGAGATATCACCTCAAAAATGTTTGGTTCGTGATCAGGGATGCTTGATTATGTATATAAGCAAAGTAAAAATGATCGATTTTTACTATCCTTATATACATAATGTATAAGGAAAGTATTGTGACGATGTCGAAAATTCGAATTCGAGTTTCCGACGGGAGAGCACGTTTCAAGCATCCCTGATCACGAATGAAACATTTTTGAGGTGATGTCCGCGTGTGTGTGTGTGTGTGTGTGTGTGTACTTGTGTGTTTGTGTGTGTGTGTGTGTATGTGTGTTTGTGTGTTTGTGTGTGTGTATGTGTGTTTGTGTGTGTGTATGTGTGTTTGTGTGTGTGTGTCAGTGAGTCTGTGGAGACGATATCTCACGAACAAATGGAGCTATTTGAATGAAATTTGGTGCAAAAATCACAATCTGTGAATACTGGAAACTTATTGTTTTTAAACGTAATTGAATGTTCAGAACCCCCCTAAATCGTCGAATGAAATTTTGAAAAAATCATCAAAAAATCAAAACCTTTAATAAAGTTACGCAAATAGACATTTCTAATGTAATTTTTCCTTAAAAAACGATTGACATAATCTTTAGAACACTAACATGAACCGTTCTCGAGATATTGTGCATTTTATAAATAAATTTATCAAAAAATCCCAATTAAAAAAATATATATTAACTGTTGAGAAACATGTTCACTTTTCATATGCAATATCATGCGATAAATTGGGTGACATCATTCTCGTGGATCTAGCTTGTTCCATTCATGAGAAAATATACTTTGAGTAATACTTTTGTACTTGAACGCCAATAGTTATTTATCTGCTATAAGAATAACTTATTTCTCCGTCCATAACGCTTGGCGAGATTTTGGCGCCGAATTTAGCGGAATGTCGCTAACCTGGCGACTTTTTAAATGTCGCCTAATTAAACAAAATCTCGATAAGTGGATAAAATTGACACTAAATCGGTGAAAATGATGACTAATTGACGAAAATTACATTTCTTGGAAAGAATATAAATAGCTACTATAAGAAAGACATATTATTTTATTGTAAAAATAGTAAATTCATTGCATCATATAAGGAAAGTCATGTGTTGTCCACATCAGATTTTTTAGAAATAGGAATACTACCTATATAACCATCAAAGATACAATTTCTGTAGCTGGGAGCCATTTCACACTGTGTCACTCAAAGTTCTTGTCAGCACCAAACTTTAACAAAAATTTAGAATGCTATAGAATATCACTTCTATATTATAATATTCTATCTTCATATTTTTTTTTCAACATTTATGAAGAATATATAGTTTCTTTATGTGAACTGAATATTGAAAAAAAATAAAATGAAATTACTGCTTTGACATCAATAGTGATGAGAAAAAAAATAGATTTTATTGAATTTAGAATACAGAAATATTGATGTTTTTTTCACATGCCAAGATATTTTGCTTCAAACTTTAATGCACTTTTATGAGTTCGTCAAATTTCACCACCGAACGAAAGTTTGAAATAAAACTGTTGAAAGAACATTTTGGGATGAAAATATTTTATTATAAAATGGCAGAAAATTATTATAAAACGTCATTCGGCACGGCATCTCTGTTTATTGATAATATTTCGTTATTATTCTCTTAATATATGGTTATATATACTAATTTACGAAAATATAAGTAGTACGGGTATATTGACTTATATTGGAATATATTTTGTCATATATTGGAATTAATTATTTAAAGATTATGGGGATTACTGATGTTTTCAATTTATTACTTCTTCAGGTTTTATTTTGGTAAATAGTTTTGAAACTCATATATTATAGTATGGGTAATCTTTTACTAGTACACTGGTATATCTTCTAATATTCGCGAATAGTACGATATTTACGACGTAATACAGGCATATCTTACATTACTGTTTTAGCGCTTTTATTTTGGCATACATTGGCTCAATTTTATATTTTTTGTAAATTTGTTTACAGACGGGACCGGGATTCATTAGATCTGCCCGTGAAGATAATTTTCAACAGCAAGAACAGAGATTCTTAATCTTCTTTTTAGGACTTTAATTAAAATATTGTAATAGAATGTTTTGAATAACAATGTCATTTAGAATAATATAGGAATTTGCGGATTATCGTGAATTTTAAGTTTCTTTATACACTCTATAACAAAAAAATCGACGCACCAAGAAGGAATTGTCCGATTGCAATGAAATTTCGTATGAAAGACATTTTGAGGCATTAGTGATGAGTTCCGTTCCCAACTGTGTCCTGATGACAACCGCAGCAGTGTCTGGAGACGTCCAGGGCAGCGTAGGGATCCTGCCCTTACTATCGCACGCTGCACATGCCCACAACAGGACGTTATAGTCTGGGGTGCCATCTCCTTTGATAGTCGGACCCCCTTGGTAGTCATTTCTGGCACACTGACAGCACAGCGGTACGTAGACAACATTCTACGACAGGTTGTGTTACAGTTCCTTTTGCGACACCCTGGACTTATTTTTCAACAATATAATGCCCGACCGCACACGGTACGTGTTGCTACGAATTCTTTTCAAGCTTGCCCTACACTTCCTTGGTTAGCTAGGTCTCCTGATCTCTCTCCCATAGAGCACATTTGGAACGTTATGGGAATGCGATTGCAACCATCCCGGAATGTTGACGATTTAGCCCGACAGTTGGAGACAATTTGGCAAGACATTCCGCAGGACACCATCCGTAAATTTTATCAGTCTATGCCACGCTGGGTGACATCTTGCATCCAGGCCAGAGGTGGACCAACGCCTTATTGACTTCCTCCCTTTGTATATGGTCAAACTAACACCACCGTAAACTTTATCAGTCTATGCCACGCCGGGTGACAACATGCATCCAGGCCAGAGGTGGACCAACGCCTTATTGACCTCCTCCCTTTGTATACGGCCAAACTAAATCATTAAATTGTTCTGAAATTTTAATCGTTTCTTTTTCTATGTATGTTCTTCACATCCAACAATTTTTATCCTAATTGGACAACTTCTTCTTGGTGCGTCGAATTTTGTTATAGAGTTTAATTTATATTCCGTGCGAAGAACGGGCATACTGCTAGTCAATGAATAAATTAAAAATTCCGTTTGTATATAAATGCAACTTTATCTGGTTTATAAATACGTTCGAAACGATAGAGTGCAAATATAACAACAGACATCTAGGTCAGTAAAATGAGTAATTAGGGAACGCGACTTAGCAAGCAATGAATAATAAACTGAATTTCATCGTAAAATGCAGAAAAATGATGATAAAAAATTGTACTCACTATACGGAAATCAACGGATTTCCTTCTCTTCAGTGCAACAAGCCTGGGTCAGAACTCTAAATGATCACAGACTATGCCAATCAAATAGAAAATGTCTGTGTGAACGACATAATTCAATAGGATGGCTCCACCTAGTAAGGTGTAATGAACTTCAGGTCAAGAGATAAGATTTCTTCACCCTAGGTGGCGCCACTATATTGGATTCTGTCGTTTCGGCATTTTCTGTTTGATCAGCCTAGTCTGAGTACATTTGGGTGTTCTGATCGCAGTTTGTTGTACTGACGAATGATATCCATGGATTTCCGAAACAACTTTTTATTTGAACTGTATTTTGCGTTGTTATTTACACTCATGTCCAAAAGTTAAACAACAATCGGAAAAATTAGCATATTCGGCCGCATAAAACAATTTGTATCCCAACATTTTTTGATATGGAAAAGAATTAGGTGTAACAAGAAAGATCAATCATGCATGAAACATTGATTATAAAACACTTTCTAACTGAAATGAAATTTTATTTAAACATCTCTAAAATGCGATACATTCAGCTGTAATATATTTTAAATTATCATAATACTAAAAGAATTTATTATATTTGAAAACTTAAAACTTCATTGAAAAAAATTAACTGTCTTCAAATGACGTCATCGAAATATAAATCGTCTGGCTCTCTAAGTAAAAGCAATGAATATTTCATTGATATCGTTTTTATTCCAGACTCCAGAGCTAAATAATTTTGCGTGAAAAAATCAGCAATTCTTATGCAACTCATCTTACATTCGCTTGTTTACATTCTGCATCCATTAAAATTAGGCTTCATTGCAGAAATAATCAAAGTTTGATGATCATTTAAACTCAAAAGTATTGTAATTGCTTTGGAACAAAATATAGATCTACAGAAAATAAGCAAAAATAAAGCGGTTTTTGGACGGATGCAATGCTAAATATAAACCTGAAAAGAACTTTGAAAACCAGGAAATTAACACTGGGAAAAAAAGATGGATTCCATATTTTATTTTGAAGTGGGCCACGTGATCTCTTTATATAATATGGGTGTAATTATTATTTTAAATTTTATTTAAAAATCTCCAGAACATATTTTGCTGAAATTATTTTTATATATTTTGTGGGATAATTTAAATATTTTCTAATATTTTCGAAGTAATTTGTGAATTTTAACTTCGCTTAAAAAATGTTTGAAAAATTAAGTCCCATAGGGTTCAACGTATTTCACATTTTTAACCAGGGTTTAATTCAGAACTAAGTGGGTGATATTATTCATTTGCATTCCCATATGTTCCACAGCCCCTCTCAACAACGCACTAAAATTTTATTTTGATAAAGTCATTTCTATGGACGTTATCGTGCGAACGGACAGACAGAATGGACAAAGTCATAAACACTTTTCAACTATTTTGGAAAGTGTTAAAAACGGTCTATTTCGTGAAGAACCTGTATCTCCACGTAACAGATTCCAGAAGAAAGATTGAAATAGCCAAATATTTATAACTGAGTAAATGACATCATATGAGGGACGCCAGGCGATTTAAGATAATTGTTAGTACAATGAAAATAGGGTTTCAATTTCGTTATGCGTCAAAAGGGTGATGGAATAGCTTAAAGTATGTTCAACAAGAAAGATCAGTCATGCATAAAGCATCGATTATGAAACACTTTCCAACTTCAATGCAATTTCATTTAAACATCTCTAAAATGCGATACATTCCTCGGTAACATTTAAAAAATTATCACAATACTACCTTAATTTATTATATTTGAAAACTTAAAAGTTCATCGAAAAAAATGAACTTCATTCAAGTGACGTCAATTAAATATAAACCACCTGACTCCTCGGTAATGTTTTTAACATTAACATAATACTACAATAATTTAATATATTTGAAAACTTCATCAAAAATAACTGAAATTTATTGAAATGACGCCATCGAAATGTACCACTCCTGTCTCTCTCTATAAAAGCAGCATTTCATTCATAACATTTTCCCATTCATTTCGCAATCATCACAATACTATAATAATTTATTTTATTTAAAAACTTAAGACCATTGAGGTACGAGTAGTTAAGCTCTATGCTTAAAACATCATCGAAAAATATCGTCCTTCTCTCTGTAAAACCAATGAATATTTCATTCATATTAGCTGTGCAGACTCCATGAGCTAAATAATTTTTCGTTAAAGAAATGCAGCAATTATTAAACAACTCATTCTACATATTTTGCTGTTTACACTTTACATAAGTGAAAAATAGGCTTCGTTGTAGAAATAATCAAATTTGGATGATCATTTAAACTCAAATATATTGTAATTGCGTTGTTTCAGTATGTGGATGCGCAGAATTTAAGCAAAAATAAAGCGGTTTTAGGAAGGATACAACACCCAATATGAATTTAAAAGAACTTTAAAAATCACGATTTTGAGACAAGATGGATGCCATATTTCATTTTGAAGTGGGTCACGTGATCGCTTCATATAAGAGGTGTAATTATTATTTTATTGTAATTATTATTTTTATTTAAAAAACTACTGAATATATTTTGCTGAATTTTTTTTTATATATTTATGGGATAATTTGAATATTACCTAAAATTTTCGAAGCAATTTGTGAATTTTAAATCTGCTGGAAAAATGTTTGAAAAATTAGGTCCTATAGGGTTCAATGTATTTCATTTTTTCAACTCGGGTTCAATCCAAAACTAATTGGGTGATATTATTCATTTATATTCCTATAGGTCCCACAGCCTGTCTGAACAACATACTAAAATTTCATTTTGATTAAGTCATTTTTAAGGCAGTTATCGTGCTAACGGATAGACAGACAGACAGACAGAATGAACAAAGTCATAAACACTTTTCAACTTTGTTGTAAAGTGTTAATAAAAATGTGAATTTTATTTTAACCTTTAGTTGTAGATACATAGTTACAATTAAAAAATGCTTTATATACGGTGGGAAGTTACGAAATAGTAATTTAAATAATGTGCAATATTTTAGTAAAAATTAAAAAAAATTATACTGCGTCACTAAAGATTTAAAAGTTGGCCTCATGGCCTCACTTTCAGTATATGATGTCATACACTACGGAAAGCTCCATGGTTATATCTTAAAAATTGAAATGTTTTTCCTTGTTTGAAATATGTTTGGCAACATTGTAGCAGCGTTACCCAGGATAGACAGATAAATCAAGGTGTTTATATTAATAATGTTTCACGCCTCAACACTGCTTGATCTTTACATTTTCAAAAGAAACCGGAAAGAACATTTACGAACAAGGTACTATTGATGAAGAAAATTTATTGCAGTTTATTTATGAATTCATGCATGGAACATTTTGCGTGTGAAAGTTGAAGGTGATGCCTAAAAATACATAAATAAGCAAGCATCATAAATCTTCTCACGCGTCCCGTTTGCTAATCTTTTCTATTAGGGAGAAACTTTTATTTCAACAACCATTTATTAACACTTTACAACAAAGTTGAAAAGTGTTTATGACTTTGTTCATTCTGTCTGTCTGTCTGTCTGTCTGTCTGTCTGTCCGTTAGCACGATAACTGCCGTAAAAATGACTTAATCAAAATGAAATTTTAGTATGTTGTTCAGACGGTCTATAGGACCTATGGGAATATAAATGAATAATATCACCCAATTAGTTTTGGATTGAACCCGGGTTGAAAAAATGGAATACATTGAACCCTATGGGACCTAATTTTTCAAGCATTTTTTAAGCGGATTTAAAATTCACAAATTGCTTCAAAAATTTTAGGCAATATTCAAATTGTTCCATAAAATATATAACAAAAAATTCAGCGAAATATATTCAGTAGTTTTTTAAATAAAAATTAAAATAATAATAACACCCCTTATATGAAGCGATCACGTGTCCATGATATGAAACGATCACATGACCCACTTCAAAATGATATATGGCATCCATCTTGTCTCAAAATCGTGATTTTTAAAGTTCTTTCTAATTCATATTGAGTGTTGTATCCATCCTAAAACTACTTTATTTTGGCCTAAATTCTGTGCATCTACATACTTTAACAACGCAATGACAATATATTTCAGTTTAAATGCTCATACAAATTTGATTATTTCTACTATTAAGCCTATTTTTCACCTATGTAAAATGTAAACAGCAAAATATGTAGAATGAGTTGTTTTAGAATCGCTGTAATTCTTTAACACAAAATCATTTAGTCCATCGAGTCTGCATGGCTGATATGAATGAAATATTCATTGATTTTAGAAAGAGAAGAACGATAATTTTCGATGAAGTTTTACGCATAGAGTTTTACTTACTTGTAGCTCCATGGTCTTAATTTTTAAATAATATAAATTATTATAGTATTGTGATGAATGACATGATTGGGGGAATTATTTATGAATGAAATGTTGCTTTTATAGAGAGAGCCAGGCGTGTTATTTTTTCTATGACGTCATTTGAATGGATTTCAGTTGTTTTCGATGAAGTTTTCAAATATAATAAATTATCGTAGTATTATGATAATTCTAAAATTATTACCGAGGAATGTATCACATTTTAGAGATGTTTAAACCAGGCAATTTATATTTTAATGCCGTCATTTGAATGAAGTTAATTTTTTTCGATGAAGGTTTAAGGTTTCAAATATAATAAATTAATGTAGTATTGTGATAAGTTTTAAAATATTACCGAGGAATGTATTGCATTTTAGACATGTTTAAATAAAATTGCATTGAAGTTGGAAAGTGTTTCATAATCAATGCTTTAAGCATGATTGATCTTTCTTGTTTTAATATTCAGACAATCATTACAGACCATATATTACTTCCTCTGCAATGTATGGTAATGTATACGGAAAAAATCGGAATCGTGTCGAAAATCGCTACTCAAGTTTTTGACCGATCTATAAATTATGGGAACTCTAGAATACAAAAATACTATTTTTGCCATGATGTATCTCTCTCTCTCTCTCTCTCTCTCTCTCTCTCTCTCTCTCTGTGTGTGTGTGTGTGTGTGTGTGTCTGTGTGCAATCAATGTATGTATCCATTCTAACTCAAACACTAATTGACCAAATTTCAAAAAATTCGGTAGGTAAGTCACTTGTGGGTTACCCCGGTGCTTAATATATTATATTTTGATATGATTAAAAAAGAACCTGCCTGTTTTGCGAAATGGCCCGTAAAATTCGTATGTAACCACTCTAGCTAAAAGGAACTAATTAACCAAATTTCACAAAATTTTGTGGATATGTGACTTGAAAGTCATTAAAATCTAAAATAAAAATCTGATGTGGGCAGCACATGACTTTCTCTATATAATGCAATGAATTTAGTACTTTTACAGCAAAAAAAGAAAATCTGATGTGGGCAGCACATGACTTTCCCTGCAAACTTATATCCACGTTCTATTTATTTCAATTAAATTTAATTCACTTTTAATTCAATCTTCGTTCTCATTTGATAACTGGACTTATTTTCAAAGGTGGCGTGGAAAAATACGAAAAAAACTAATATATCTCGAGAACGGCTAGTCCTAGTGTAATGGGGTTGGTCTTATTCTTTTCTTCGTTAAAAATTACGCATTAAACAAGCATTTAATGGATATATTTGAGCATACGTAGCTTTTTAGTTTAGATTTTGACAATTTTTGCGGGCCATTCTGCAAAAAAAGGCAGGTTATTGTTTCAGAATCGTACTAAAATCTAATCAGCACCAGGGTGACCTATACGTGGCTTATCTGCCGAATTTTGTGAAATTCGGTCCATTAGTTTTTCAGCTAGAGTGGATACAAGCCTTTGCGGGCCATTTCGCTAAAAAAGGCGGGTTCTTCTTCGCCAAAACTAATCAGCACCAGCCCCGCCCACAAGTGACTTACCTACAAAATTTTGTGAAATTCGGTCCATTAGTTTTTTAGTTAGAGTGGATACAAAATCTGCACAGACAGACACACAGACACACACACAGACGTCACGCTAAAAATGTTTTTTTCGTATTATAGAGGTCTCGAAACGTGTAGATCCGTCGAAAACTCGAGTTGCGATTTTCGGCATGATTCCAATATTTTCCCTATACATTTCCATGTATTGCAGTGAAAGTAAAAAAAGAAAAAGTTATTCCTATAGTAGATACTTATATTCTTTCCAAGATACTGAATTTTCGTTAATTAGTCGTCATTTTCATTGATTTAGCGTCATTTTTATCCATTTGGCGAGATTTTCGTTAATTTGGTAACATTTGAAAAAGTCGCCAAGTTGGCCAAATTCGTCACCAAAATTTTGCCAAGCCTTATGGACGGAGAAATAAGTTATTCTTATAGCAGATAAATGACTATTGGCGTACAAATACAAATGTATTACTCAAAGTACCTTTTCTTATGAATTAAACGAGCTAGATCCACGAGAATGATGTCACACAATTTATCGCATGATATTACATATGAAAAGTGAACATGTTTCTCAACAGTTAATATATTTTTTTTTAATTTATGGGATTTTTTTATAAATGTATTTGAAAAATGTGCAATATCTCGAAAACGGTTCATGCTAGCGTTCTAAAGTTTATGTCAGTCGTTTTCTAAGGAAAAATTACATAAGAAATGTCTATTTGCGTAACTTTATTAAAGGTTTTGATGTTTTGATAATTTTTTCAAAATTTCAGTCGAAAATT
Organism: Amaurobius ferox; assembly: GCA_951213105.1. Taxonomy (NCBI): domain Eukaryota; kingdom Metazoa; phylum Arthropoda; class Arachnida; order Araneae; family Amaurobiidae; genus Amaurobius; species Amaurobius ferox. The sequence continues at coordinate 20,978,722 of OX578152.1, read as the reverse complement.
TAGGGGGGGGGGGTCTGAACATTCGATTGTGTTTAAAAACAATAGGCTTCCAGTATTCACGGATTGTGATTTTTGTACTAAATTTCATTCGAATCGCTTCATTTGTTCGTGAGATATCGTCTGCACAGACTCACTGACACACACACACACATACTTTCACACACACACACATACTTTCACACACACACACACAGACATCACCTCAAAAGTGTGTGATTCGTGATCAGGGATGCTTGAAACGTTCTCTCCCTTCGAAAACTCGAATTCGAATTTTCGATCCCCTCACAATACTTTCCTACAAGGAACAACTTACTACAAGGAAGGTAAAACGTACGTATGTTCAAATGTATCAATTAAATGCTTGTTTTAAAAGTAATTTTTGACGGTGAAAAGAATAGGACTAACGCCATTTCTCTAGGGTTAGCCGTTCTCGAGAAATTTTAGGTTTTTCGTATTATTGCTACGCCGCCTTTGAAAATGCGTGCAATTACCAAAACAAAACGAAAATTTAAATAAAAGTTCAAATTCAATATCATTTCAAATAATTATGCATGTTATTTTGTGAAATTAAATTAAATTTAATGAATTATTAAAAAAATAAAGATAAAATGAATTTGAGTCTGTAGCGGAAGTCGTGTGCTGCCCACATCAGATTTTTTTTATTTCAGAGCATTATTTTTTCTCTAGTTATTCTTATAAGAGTATCATTAAAAAGAATGAAAAGTCTCAGAAAGGGTTTATTCAAGAGTGTAAGCAACGCAGTCTCAATTTTTTTTTATCTTGAGCTAAAATAGTAGACTTGGCTGTTCTCCCTGTGTTCAAAAGATCCAGTTTCTGGTACACACTTTACTAATCACGTACTTGTTGAAATTTAGGGGTTTTAGAATATGGGTATTTCTGCAAAAAACCTTCAATGATATTTTCGTTAGAATGACTATTGAAATTTTGTTCTAAACCAATTACTATGTTACTCTTGGAAAATGCCATATCTTTTTTGGTTCATAAAACAGAGGTACGAAATTATCGTTTGGCGCTGAAATATATCCATAAGTACGCGTTTATAACAGCAGTATTATAAATGCGTACTTATTTCTAATACGCTATAGACACACGTGGACACTTGAAAGGCTTGTTGTATTCTGGAGGCCAAAAAACTTTTCCCATTTGCACTAAGTGCCGGCAAGTCCAGGCTTCGCCAGAACATATTTCGGACTGTCTCGGGCTGGACAGCGAGGACATTTATGGTTCTCCCCTTTTGGTATCGGATTTTATTAAAGTCAACGATTTTACTGATCTGATCTGACTCCATCAAGCCGGATGGGAGATTAGCAACAACAACAACACAACAACGCTATAGTTGTAATAATTTGGTTCCACGACAACCGATTTTTCAATTTTTACTTTCCCTGCAATACATGGTAATGTATAGGGAAAGTATTGGAATCATGTCGAAAATCGCAACTCGAGTTTTCGACGGATCTACACGTTTCGAGACCTCTAGAATACGAAAAACCATTTTTAGCGTGACGTCTGTGTGTGTGTCTGTCTGGGCAGATTTTGTATCCACTCTAACTAAAAACTAATTGACTGAATTTCATAAAATTTGGTAGGTAAGTCACTTGTGGGCGAGTCTGGAATTGATTAGGTTTGGATACAATTCGGGATAAAAGAACCCGCCTTTTTTTGCGAAATGGCCCGCAAAAGCTTGTATCCACTCTAGCTGTAAAACTAATGGACCGAATTTCACAAAATTTGGTAGATAAGTCACTTGTGGGTCGCCCTGGTACTGATTAGATTTTGGTAGGATTCAGAAAAAAAATAATCTGCCTTTTTTTGCAAAATGGCCCTCAAAAATCGGCAAAATCTAAAATAAAAAACTACGTATAATAAAATATATCCATTAAAGGCTTGTTTAATACGCTATTTTTAACGAAGAAAAGTATAAGACCAACCCCATTACACCAGAACTAGCAGCCGTTCTCGAGATATTTTAGTTTTTTCGTATTTTCTCTACGTCACCTTTGAAAATAAGTCCAGTTATCAAATGAGAACGAAAATTGAATTAAAAGTGAATTAAATTTAATTAAAATAAAGAGAACGTCGATATAAGTCTGCAGGGAAAGTCATGTGCTGCCCACATCAGATTTTTTTCTTATAAAATATTGGGGATGGGGAGAATTATTGTATGAGAAAGTCGAGTTAAGCAGTTAATTATTTTTGTTTGCGTCTCATGTTCATATTTCCTTTTTTTTTTCCATTTTTCTGGTGTTTCTCTTTATGCACCGTAATGTGGTGACACTATTTTGAGATGTCGTTGAGCTTATTTAGTTTGGTCAACATAGCCATGCTCTTATTTGGGAGTTCAGGTCTACCCGACCTTTTGCCCTGAAGAGGAACATCCGGTTGATTTTCGAACGTACGTATGTTTATTAATCTTGATTTGCTCTGCATTTTAAATTGTGCTCTTTGTTCACATTATTGATTGAGCGCAAAGTCACTTACTTTACTTAAAATGAAAATGTTTAAACCGAAAATTGAAAAAAGATCCGGAAGATGAAATCCTTATTGAAACCCTACCTCTTCTAGATTTTAATTCTGGATCCATATAAGTCATATTCTAAGCTCTATCTATAGAGCATACTGAAATATAGATGTTTTAAAAAAGTTTTTAATAAAAAGAATAGGGAGGTAAAATTTTTGCCTTCATAAATCCGATTACATTTTTTAACGTGAAGCAGTATAAATTGAAAAAGCATGCTTCAGAAGAAAGCTTCGATTTGAATCGATCTTTTCGATTTGAATTCTTTTAAAATCTTTTCATATTAATAAAATCTCCAGTTATATAGGTAATCATTTGCCAATGTCTTCATGTTCCTCCGAAGTATGGCATGATTAAGTCTAATACTTTTTATTTCATTGAATTAATATTATTTGACTTTTATTTTTCTTGCTTGTGTCTCATGTTCATATTTCTTTGTTTATTCTATTTTTCTAGTTTTATTTCCCTTTCGTGATACTAGATGGCGCGACTATGTTAAAATGTCATCTAGTCTATTTAGGCCAATATACCCTTGTGCTTATTTCAGCGTTCATGTCCATACTTTTTTTACTGAAGACGGAAATCCTGTTGATTTCTGAACGTACGTATGCTTATTTACTCTGATTTACGCTGCATTTTACTTTGTGTACTTTTCGCACATTGTTGATTGTGTGCAAAGTCACGAACTTGATTAAGATGAAATTGTTTAAACCGAAAATTGAAAAATGATCCGGAGGAGGAAATCATTATTGAAACCCTACCGCTTCAAGAATTTAATTTTGTTTCCATATAAGTCATCTTCTAAGCTCTATCTATAGCACATCCTGAAAAGTAGATGCTTTAAAAAAGTTTTTAATAAAAACAATAGTAAGGTAAAATTTTTGCCTTCGTAAATCCGATTACATTATTTAACGTGAAGCAGTATAAATTGAAAAGGAAAAAGAAGCATGCTTCAGAAGAAAGCTTCTATCCAATATGATGCCTGAAATTTTATACCTATTCATATGTAAAAGCTGTGTCATCTGCTCGGGAATTTCAAAACACTTCTTCGTGGCCTTCCTATACGATCAATAAGCAACGAAAAATCCAATAAAAGTTTCAACTTTTAGGTATGAGTTATGATTTTGTTTAAGTCATAAACATGAACAGACTCACATTGGGTGCGAAATAGTGGATGCTATAGTAAATTATTACCGTAAAGTGTATATCTAAATTATGCGAAATGTTTTTACTTTCCCTGAAATACATGGCAATGTATAGGGAATGTATTGGAATCATGCCGAAAATCGCAACACGAGTTTTCGACGGAATTACACGTTCTGGGACCTTTAGAACACGAAAAAAAAAAAACTATTTTTAGCTTGACGTCTGTGTGCGTATATGACTGTGTGTGCTACTCCTCACTCAAGAACTAATGGACCAAATTTTGTAGGTAAGTTACTTGTGGGTGACAGTGGTAATAGTTTTGATACAATTCGGGATAAAAGAACCTGTTTATTTTTGCGAAATGGCCTGCAAAATTCGCATGTATCCACCTTAGTTAAAAAATGAATTGATCAATTTTCACAGAATTTGGTAGATAAATCTGTTGTGGGTTATTCTGGTACTAAGATTTTGGTTCGATTCAGGAAAAAAGAACTTGCCTTTTTTAACATTTTACAACAAAGTTGAAAAGTGTGTATGACTTTGTTCATTCTGTCTGTCAGTCTGTCCGTTAGCACGGTAACTGCCGTAAAAGTGACTTATTCAAAATGAAATTTTAGTATGTTGTTCAGACGGTCTGTGGGACCTATGGAAATATAAATGAATAATATCACCCAATTAGTTTTGGTTTGAACCCGGGTTGAAAAATGAAATACATTGAACCCTATGGGACCTAATTTTTCAAACATTTTTTAAGCGGATTTAAAATTCACAAATTGCTTCGAAAATTTTAGGTAATATTCAAATTTTTCCATAAAATATATAAAAAAAAATTCAGCAAAATATATATTTAGTAGTTTTTTAAATAAAAATTAAAATAGTAATTACACCTCTTATATAAAGCGCGGTCACGTGACCATGATATGGAAAGATCACGTTCCCCACTTCAAAATGAAATATGGCATCCATCTTGTCTCAAAATCGTGATTTTTAAAGTTCTTTTTTATTCATATTGAGTGTTGTATCCGTCCTAAAACCGCTTTATTTTTGCTTAAATTCTGTGCATCTATATACTGAAACAACCCAATGACAATATATTTGAGTTTAAATGATCATCCAAATTTGATTATTTCTACAACGAAGCCTATTTTTCTCTTATGTAAAATGTGAACAGCAAAACATGTAGAATGAGTTGTATAGGAATTGCTGTATTTCTTAAACGCAAAATTATTTAGCTCATAGAGTCTGCATAGCTGATATGAATGAGATATTCATTGATTTTACAGAGAGAAGGACGATTTTTCTCGATGAAGTTTTAAGCATAGAGTTTAATTACTTGTAGCTCCATGGTCTTAATTTTTAAATAAAATAAATTATTATAGTATTGTGATGAATGAAATGAATGGGAATATATTTATGAATGAAATGCTGCTTTTATAGAGAGATCCAGGCGTGTTATTTTTTCTATGACGTCATTTGAATGAATTTCGGTTGTTTTCGATGAAGTTTTCAAATAAAATAAATTATCGTAGTATTATGATAATTTTAAAAATATTACCGGGAAATGTATCGCATTTTAGAGATGTTTAAACCAGGCAATTTATATTTCAATGACGTTATTTGAATGAAGTTCATTTTTTTCGATGAATGTTTAGGTTTTCAAATATAATAAATTAATATAGCATTGTGATACGTTTTAAAATATTACCGAGGAATGTATTGCATTTTAGAGATGTTTTAAATAAAATTGCATTGAAGTTGGAAAGTGTTTCATAATCAATGTTTTAAGCATGATTGATCGTTCTTTTTTTTTGTTGTTGTTGGCTGCAAAAATCGTCAAAATCTAAAATGAAAGACTACGTATGCTCAAATGTATCAATTAAATGTTTATTTTATACATATTTTTTGGCGATGAAAAGGATCAAATCCATTACGACTAGCCGTTTTTGAGATATTGAAGTTTTCTGCATTTCTGTTACGCCGATGTTGAAAATACGCCCAGTTCCCAGATGTAAACGAAAACTGAATTAAAAGTTTCATTTCAGTGTAATTGCAAATCATAATGCGTGTTATTTAGTGCAATTAAACTCAATTCTGAATCGTTAATGAAATAAAGAGAAAATTAATTTGAATCTGTAGGGATAGGTTTTGTATTTTAGTATACAGGGATTCTACTTCACAGGAATCTAGTCTAAAGCCTGTTTAAAATATCCCTCTGTCGCAACAGTCATTTTTAAGTTAGATAAAAATTATTACAGAGTACTAAAAAAAACATTGCATGTGTCACCGTGTTACAGATATGAAATATTTTGTCTTAGATTTCATATACTCGTTTCGTACATTTCCTTTGTCAATTCTTACTAATTTTACAATATTCTACAACTTTTTGGATTAGATTTTTCTTTTGTTTTTCTTGTTGCCGAGTTCGTGCTTTTTTAAGTTTTTCAATTCTTCGCTGGAACGCTGTAATCACTTTTATTCGGTGTCGTATTGTCGTTTATAAACCTTATAGTCGTTTTTGACCTAAAGTATATATTCATGAACCTATTTTTATAGCGTTATGACGTGCTTAAGAACATTTGCGGAATCTTATATATGTGTTTGGAAATCCGCTCCCATTGTGGAAAGCCTAATGTGGGCAGCATATGACTTTCCCTATATAATGCCATGAATTTGCTTTTATAACTGAAAAATTAATGTATGAGGTCAACGGCACAATATTTTAGCGTTCAATTGTGCATTTAGCGCTTTTTTGGATGACAACGTGCAAAACTATTTCGAAGCACCCAGTTAACTTATATTTCTCGCAACACTAAATTGATAAGTATCAATATTGATAGCATCCGCAATCCATTAAAGTAGTTTAATGATTATTTTACCGATTTGGACTAATTTTAGTTAATGTAGTGTCATTTCTGTCTATCTGGGACGTAATATCGTCAAGTTAGCGAAATTTCGCTAAATTAGTCGCAGTTGGCGACATGTCGCTAAATTGGCAAAGTTCGCCAAATTTATCGCAATTGCGTTACAGGCAATCAGAGTAAAGAGCATTTTTTTATGCATAAATGACTGTTAACGAATTGTTAGGCGTCTAAATAGAAATTTGTTACCCAAATTATCTTCCCTCATGAATGGGACGAACCAGATGATGCTGATACATTTATCGCATAATATTACATATGAAAAGTGAACATATTTTACAATAGTTAATACTCATTTTGATTTTATGTGATGCTTTTGATAAATTTGTTTGAAAATTACATGATATCTTGAGAACAGTACTTGATAGCGTTCTAAAGTTTGTGTTACTCGTTTTCTAATGAAAAATTACATAATAAATGATTATTTATGTAACATTATTAAAGGTTCTGATTTTTAATGATTTTCACAAAATCGGAAATGTGGGAGCCTTCCGTGCACTCGATTGCGGATAAAATCAGCAGGAGAAAATGGCTGTACATTTGTCGGAGATGAATTTTATTCGTAGCGCATTCTTTATTACAAGGCAAAATTGGTACGGAGTATGGGTTCTAACTAAAGCGAAAAAATTCAGTTTAGGAACGCGGCAGCGTTCTGCCTCGCAAAATCGCCATCTCCGAATCTGTACCGGGTAAATGTATATTATATTTAGCTTGACAAACCCCGATTTTCAGGGGTCTGTAGCTCAGTCACCAACATAGCTAAATACTCGACTATTTTTCCTGTGTTATATGTCCAGAAAGCTGAGTAAAACAAGAAATCTTATGTGGGCAGCACATGACTTTCCTTATATATTGCAATGAATTTACTAGTTTTACAGTAAAAAAAAATATTTTTATAGTAGTTATTTATATTCTTTCCATGATATTGAATTTTCGTCAATGAGTCGTCATTTCCATGTCGTCATCATTAATGTGTCTTCATTGATTTGGCGTCATTTTTATCTATTTGGCGAGTTTTTCGTTAATTTAGCAACATTTAAAAAATTCGCCAAGTTGGCGACATTCCCCCAAATTCGACGCCAAAATATCGCCAAGCGTTATGGACGAAAAAATAAGTTATTCTTACAGCAGATAAATGACTATTGGAGTCCAAATACAAAAGTATTACTCAAAGTATCTTTTTCATGAATGGAACGAGCTAGATTCACGAGAATGATGTCACCAAATTTATCACATGGTATTACATATGAAAAGTGAACATGTTTCTCAATAGGAAATATTTTTTTTTATTTTATATGACTTTTTGATAATTTTTTTGAAAAATGTGCAATGTCTCGAGAACGGTTCATGTTAGCGTTCTAAAATTTATGTCAATCGTTTTCTAATGAAAAATTACATAAGAAATGCCCATTTGCGTAACTTTATTAGCGGTTTTGATTTTTTGACGATTTTTTCAAAATTTCACTCGAAAATTTAGGGGGTTCTGAACATTCGATTGCGTATAAAAACAATAGGCTTCCAGTGTTTACGGATTGTGAATTTTGTACTAAATTTCGTTCGAATAGGTCCATTCGTTCGTCAGTTATCGTCTTCACAGATTCACTGACACATACACATACTTTCACACACACACATACTTTCACACACACACACACAGACATCACTTCAAAAATGTTTGATTCGTGATCAGGGATGTTTTAAATGTGCTCTCCCGTCGAAAACTCGAAACCGAATTTTCGACCCCTTCACAATACTTTCCTTATACATTATGTATATAAGGAAAGTAACAAAAAATGATATACAATTGGTGCGATAGCATCAGAGCAAAAAAGAACTTTAAAATGGCACATTTTACGATTTACCCGCCAGCCATTTCTTCCTGCAGTGTTGACGGATCTACACTACTAAATCGTCTGAACTACTGAGTCGATGTTAATGAATGGTGGTTCATTTTGAGTGTTCTGCTTGTAGGTATATACTTTTCTTTTAAATTTACATTTTATTTTGAATTTCGACAATTGAAAAACATGACTAAATATCGCTCTTCGTTCAAAAATAAAGGTGCATTACCTGCTATGACATTTTTTCTTAATTATGTCCATAAATATTACTACATAAACAGTATTGAAATTTCTTAAAAGCAGCACTTTTTGGTAAAAAAATCTCCCCGCCAAGTACAAAAGCAAAAACCTCCTTCAAAAACAGTTTTGAAATCTCAAAATTGTTTGCCACAAGTTTTCAGGTATTAAGGTACCCAGCTGAAAAATCCTAATCTCCTTTTGAGGAATCATCTAATCGTCTTTTTTAGTCGTCTAATCGTTTTTTTCCCTAATCGTCTTTTTTAGTCGTAGTTAATTAGAACCAATTGAAATACATCGATCTCTTTCATATTTCAATCGAATAAATTCGAAAAAATCGTTTGCTTTTTAAACGTATATGATTAGATTTTCTTGCTAAGAAATATAATGTAAATTACTTCAAATATATTTTCGGACTAAAATCGCCTGCATAATGCCATTTCTATGGGAGTTTTGATTTTTCGATTATATTAATATTTCCACTACCCTTGGTTCTAGAAATTCCAAACATGACCGAGGTTAGTAGCAGTGAAATGGGGCATAATAAAATATTAAATTTGAGAAAAATCCATCAAAAACTGGATTTGTATATAAAATAGACAAACAAACAAATAAATGGACTTTCTATTATATACATATTTTATGATCTCCTCTATTTGAAATCGATGGTCTACATATACGATCGATACATACGGAGAGTGTTGTCTTCTATTATATAGAATCTTTTACTTTCCCTGCAATACATAGTAATGTATAAGGAAAGTATTGGAATCATATCGAAAATCACAACTCGAGTTTTCGACGGATCTACACGTTTCGAGACCTCTAGAATAGGAAAAAACTATTCTTAGCGTGACGTCTGTGTGTGTGTCTGTCTGTGTATCTGTCTGTCTGTGCAGATTTTGTATCCACTCTAACTAAAAAATTAATGGACCGTATATATGTTTTAATTAAATTTAATTCACTATTAACTCAATTTTCGTTCTCATTTGGTAACTGGACTCATTTTCAAAGGTGGCGTAGAAAAAAAACGAAAATATCTCGAGAAAGGCTAGTCCTAATGTAATGGGGTTGGTCTTATTCTTTTTTTGTTAAAAAATACGTATAATGCAAGTATTTAATGGATATATTTCAGCATACGTAGTTTTCTGTAGTTTTCTACTTTAGATTTCGTCGATTTTTGAGGTCCATTTTGCAAAAAAAAAGGCAGGTTTTTTTTTTTTCGAATCATACCAAAATCTAATCAGCACCAGGGTGACCCACAACCGACTTATCTACCAAATTTTGTGAAATGTGGTCCATTCGATTTTCAGATAGAGTGGAACGTTCTCAAGCTTTTGCGGGCCACTTCGCAAAAAAAGGCGGGTTCTTTTTTTCCGAATCGTACCCAAAACTAATTAGCACCAGATTCTCCCACAAGAGACTTACCTACCAAATTTTATGAAATTAGGTCCATTAGTTTTTTAGTTAGAGTAGATGCAAAATCTGCACAAACAGACAGACGGACACACAGACAGACACACAGACAGACAGACACACACACAGACGTCACGCTAAAAATAGTTTTTTAGTATTCTAGAGGTCTCGAAACGTGTAGATCCGTCGAAAACTTGAGTTGCGATTTTCGACATGATTCCAATTCTTTCCCTATACATTACCATGTATTGCAGGGAAAGTAAAAATCTGATGTGGGCAGCACATGACTTTCCCTGAAGACTTATATTCACGTTCTCTTTATTTTAATTACATTTAATTCACTTTTAATTTAATTTCATTCTCATTTGATAAGTGGACTTCCTTTCAAAGGTGACGTAGAGAAAATACGAAAAAACTAAAATATCTCGAGAACGGCTACTCCTAGTGTAATGGAGTTGGTCTTATTCATTCCTTTGTTAAAAATTACGTATTAAACAAGCATTTTCTGGATATATTTGAGCATACGTAGATCTTTATTTCAGATTTTGGCGTTTTTTGCGGGCCATTTTGCAAAAAAAGGCAGGTTATTTTTTTCCGAATCATACCAAAATCTAATCAGCACCAGGGTGTCCCACAAATGACTTACCTACCAAATTTTGTTTAATTCAGTCCTTTAGTTCTTCAGCTAGAGTGGATACAAGCTTTTGCAGGCCATTTCGCAAAAAAAGACGGGTTCTTTTATCCCGAATCGTACCCAAAACTAATCAGCACCAGATCCGCCCACAAGTGATATACCTACCAAATTTTATGAAATTCGGTCAATTAGTTTTTTAGTTAGAGTGGATACAAAATCTGCACACACAGACACACACACAGACGTCACGCTAAAAATAGATTTTTCGTATTGTAGAGGACTCTAAACGTGTAGATCCGTCGAAAACTCGAGTTGCGATTTTCGACATGATTCCAATACTTTCCCTATACATTACCATGTATTGCAGGGAAAGTAAAAAAGCAAACATTTTTCGAATTTAGTCAATTTTTTATATTTTACACAATTGCAATTTCAGTGTTTCTATCTTTTTTACTTTCCCTGCAATACATGGTAATGTATAGGGAAAGTATTGGAATCATGCCGAAAATCGCAACTCGAGTTTTCGACCGATCTACACGTTTCAAGACCTCTAGAATACGAAAAAACCATTTTTAGCGTGACGTCTGTGTGTGTGTGTCTGTCTGTCTGTGCAGATTTTGTATCCACTCTAACTAAAAAACTAATGGACCGAATTTCACAAAATTTGGTAGGTAAGTCACTTGTGAGCAAGTCTGGTGCTGATTAGTTTTGGGTACGATTTGGAATAAAACAACCCGCCTTTTTTGCGAAATGGCCCGCAAAAGATTGTATCCACTCTAAATGAAAAACTACTAGACCGAATTTCACAAAATTCGGTAGAAGAGTCACTTGTGGGTTACCCTGGTGCTGATTAGATTTTGGTACGATTCGGAAAAAAATAACCTGCCTTTTTTTTTGCAAAATTACCCGCAAAAATCGTCAAAATCGAAACTAAAGAACTATGTATGTCAAATATATCCATTAAATGCTCGTTTAATACGTAATTTTTAACGACGAAAATAATAAGACCACCCACATTACACTAGGACTAGCCGTTCTCTCTCGAGATATTTTAGTTTTCCCTATTTTCTCTACGCCACCTTTGAAAATAAGTCCGGTTACCGAATGAGAACGAAAATTGAATTAAAAGTGAAATAAATTTAATTAAAATACAGAGAACGTTAATATAAGTCTGCACGGAAAGTTATGTGCTGCCCACTTCAGATTTTTACTTTCCCTACAATACACGGTAATGTATAGGGAAAGTATTGGAATCATGCCGAAAATCGCAACTCGAGGTTTCGACGGATCTACACGTTTTAAGACCTCTAGAATACGAAAAAACTACTTTTAGCGTGACGTCTGTGTGTCTGTCTGTCTGTGCAGATTTTGTATCCACTCTACCTAAAAAACTAATGAACCGAATTTCATAAAATCTGGAAGGTAAGTCATTTGTGGAAGAATCTGGTGGTGATTAGTTTTGGGTACGATTCGGGATAGAAGAACCCGCCTTTTTTTGCGAAATGACCCGCAAAAGCTTGTATCCACTCTAGCTAAAAAACTAATGAACCGAATTTCACACAATTCGGTAGATTAGTTAGTTGTGGGTCATCCTGGTGCTGAATAGATTTTGGTACGATTCGGAAAAAAAATACCCTGCCTTTTTTTGAAAAATGGCCCGCAGAAATCACCAAAATCTAAAATAAAAAACTATGAATGCTCAAATATATCCATAAATGCTAGTTTAATAGGTAATTTTTATCAAAGAAAAAAATAAGACCAACCCCATTGCACTAGGACTAGCCGTTCTCGAGATATTTCAGTTTTTTCGTATTTTCTTTACGCCACCTTTGAAAATAAGTCCAGTTATCAAATGAGAAGGAAAATGGAATTAAAAGTGAATTAAATTTAATTAAAATAAAAAGAACGTGGATATAAGTCTGCAGGGAAAGTCATGTGCTGCCCACATCAGATTTTTTATATTTAGATATACATATTTTTTGAAGAAACATATTTGGAACTTCCATTAAAATTCATTTGTGTTAAATGAGGAGAGTCCTCCTCCCCCTATATTGCGCGGCTTAACGCCCGACTCATCCGTGAGAGATGCCTCAATGAAGGGGGCTTGCAAAATTTATTAGTGCTTATTGAGTATTTTAGAACTTATTTTATCCTAAAACATGTATTTTCTAAATGTAAATAAATTATTATGACTACATATATTTCAAGTTTGTGCACCATGGATCAAAAAAGGGAACATGAACTATTGTTCAGGCTAGTTTCAGCTGGAATTGGGTGGAAACGGTAGGTACTAGCCAAAAACTAATGCCCCTGAAATATCTCTTGAATTGAGCGTGGAGATCCATAGAAAACAAAATCCCAAAATTTACATAGATTAGCGTGAGAAAAATTTCTTCTTCCCTTTTTACTTTCCCTGCAATACATGGTAATGTATAGGGAAAGTATTGGAATCATACCGAAAATCACAACTGGAGTTTTCGACGGATCTACACGTTTCGAGACCTCTAGAATACGAAAAAACCATTTTTAGCGTGACGTCTGTGTGTGTGTCTGTCTGTCTGTCTGTGTGTCTGTCTGTCTGTCTGTCTGTGTGTCTGTCTGTCTGTCTGTGTGTCTGTCTGTGCAGATTTTGTATCCACTCTAATTAAAAAACTAATGGTCCGAATTTCACAAAATTTTGTAGGTAAGTCACTTGTGGGCGGGGCTAATGCTGATTAGTTTTGGGTACGATTCGGAATAAAAGAACCCGCCTTTTTTGCGAAATGACCCGCAAAAGCTTGTATCCACTCTAACTGAAAAACTAATGGACCGAATTTCACAAAATTTGGTGGATAAGTCGCTTGTAGGCTAACCTGGTGCTGATTAGATTTTGGTACGATTCGGAATAAAATGACCTGCCTTTTTTTGCAAAATGGCCCGCAAAAATCGTCCAAATCTAAACTAAAGAACTAGTTATACTCAAATATAAACATTAAATGCTGATTTAATACGTAATTTTTAACGACGAAAAGAATAAGACCAACCCCATTACACTAGGTCTAGCCGTTCTCGAGATATTTTAGTTTTTCGTACTTTCCCTACGCCACCTTTGAAAATAAGCCCGGTTACCGCATGAGAACGAAAATTGAATTTAAAGTGAAATAAATTTCGTTAAAATAAAGAGAACGTTAATATAAGTCTGCAGGGAAAGTCATGTGCTGCTCACATCAGATTTTTACTTTCCCTGCAATACATGGTAATGTATAGGGAAAGTATTGGAATCATGCCGAAAATCACAACTCGAGTTTTCGACGGATCTACAGGTTTCGAGACCTCTAGAATACGAAAAAACCATTTTTAGCGTGACGTCTGTGTGTGTGTCTGTCTGTCTGTGTGTCTGTCTGTGTGTGTGTCTGTCTGTCTGTGTGTCTGTCTGTGTGTCTGTCTATCTGTCTGTCTGTCTGTGCAGATTTTGTATCCACTCTAACTAAAAAACTAATGGACCGAATTTCACAAAATTTTGTAGGTAAGTCACTTGTGGGTGGGGCTGGTGCTGATTAGTTTTGGGTACGATTCGGAATAAAAAAACCCGCCTTTTTTTGCGAAATGGCCCGCAAAAGCTTTTATCCACTCTAGCTGAAAAACTAATGAACCGAATTTCACAAAATTCGGTAGATAAGTCACTTATAGGTCACCCTGGTGCTGATTAGATTTTGGTATGATTCAGAAAATAATAACCTGCCTTTTTTTGTAGAATGGCCCCCAAAAATTTCCAAAATCTAAACTAAAGAGCTACGTATGCTCAAATATATCCATTAAATGCTTGTTTAGTGCGTAACTTTTAACGAAGAAAAGAATAAGACCAACCCCATTACATTAGGACTAACCGTTCTCGAGATATATTAGTTTTTGTCGTATTTTTCCACCCCACCTTTGAAAATAAGTCCAGTTTTCAAATGAGAACGAAAATTGAATTAAAAGTGAATTACATTTAATTGAAATAAATAGAACGTGGATACAAGTCTGCAGGGAAAGTCATGTGCTGCCCACATCAGATTTTTACTTTCCCTGCAATACATGGTAATGTATAGGGAAAGTATTGGGATCATGTCGAAAATCGCAACTCGAGTTTTCGACGGATCTACACGTTTCGAGACCTCTAGAATACGAAAAAACAATTTTTAGCGTGACGTCTGTGTGTGTGTCTGTGTGTCTGTCTGTGTGTCTGTGTGTCTGTCTGTCTGTGCAGATTTTGTATCCACTCTAACTAAAAAACTAACGGACCGAATTTCACAAAATTTTGTTGGTAAGTCACTTGTGGCCGGGGCTGGTGCTGATTAGTCTTGAGTACGATTCGGAATAAAAGAACCCGCCTTTTTTGTGAAATGGCCCGCAAAAGCTTGTATCCACTGTAGCTGAAAAACTAATGTACCGAATTTCACAAAATTCGGTAAATGAGTCACGTATAGGTCACCCTGGTGCTGATTAGATTTTGGTACGATTCAGAAAAAAATAACCTGCCTTTTTTTGCAGAATGGCCCGCAAAATTTATCTAAATCTAAACTAAAAAGCTACGTATGCTCAAATATATCCATTAAATGCTTGTTTAATGCGTAATTTTTAACGAAGAAAAGAATAAGACCAACCCCATTACATTAGGACTAGCCGTTCACGAGATATATTAGTTTTTTTCGTATTTTTCCACGCCACCTTTGAAAATAAGTCCAGTTATCAAATGAGAACGAAAATTGAATGAAAAGTGAATTAAATTTAATTGAAATAAATAGAACGTGGATATAAGTTTGCAGGGAAAGTCATGTGCTGCTCACATCAGATTTTCACTTTCCCTGCAATACATGGTAATGTATAGGGAAAGTATTGGAATCATGCCGAAAATCACAACTCGAGTTTTCGACCGATCTACACGTTTCGAGACCTCTAGAATACGAAAAAACTATTTTTAGCGTGACGTCTGTGTGTGTCTGTGTGTCTGTGTGTCTGTCTGTCTGTGTGTCTGTGTGTCTGTCTGTGTGTCTGTCTGTCTGTTTGTGCAGATTTTGCATCCACTCTAACTAAAAAACTAATTGACCGAATTTCATAAAATTTGGTAGGTAAGTCACTTGTGAACGAATCTGGTGCTGATTAGTTTTGGGTATGACTCGGGTTAAAAGAACCTGCTTTTTTTTTGCGAAATGTCCCGCAAAAGCTTTTATCCACTCTAACTGAAAAACTAATGGACCGAATTTCACAAAATTTGGTAGATAAGTCGCTTGTAGGTCACCCTGGTGCTGATTAGATTTTGGTAAAATTCGAAAAAAAATAACCTGCCTTTTCTTGCAAAATGGTCCGCAAAAATCATCAAAATCTAAACTTAAGAACTACGTATGCTCAAATATAGCCATTAAATACTTGTTTAATACGTAATTTTTAGCGAAGAAAAGAATAAGACCAACCCCATTACACTAGGACTAGCCGTTCTCGAGATATTTTAGTTTTTCGTATTTTTCCTACACCATTTTTGAAAATAAGTCCAGTTTTCAAATGAGAACGAAAATTGAATTAAAAATTAATTAAATTTAATTTAAATAAATAGAACGTGAATATAAGTCTGCAGGGAAAGTCATGTGCTGCCCACATCAGATTTTTACTTTCCCTGCAATACATGGTAATGTATAGGGAAAGTATTGGAATCATGTCGAAAATCTCAACTCGAGTTTTCGACGGATCTACACGTTTCGAGACCTCTAGAATACGAAAAAACCATTTTTAGCGTGACGTCTATGTGTGTGTCTGCGTGTCTGTGTGTCTGTGTGTCTGTCTGTCTGTCTGTGCAGATTTTGTATCCACTGTAACTAAAAAACTAATTGACCGAATTTCAGGAAATTTGGTAGGTAAGTCACTTGTGGGCGAGTCTGGTGCTGATTAGTTTTGGGTATGATTCGGGGTAAAAGAACCCGCCGTTTTTTGCGAAATGGCCCGCAGAAGTTTTTATCCACTCTAACTAAAAAACTAATGGACCGAATTTCGCAAAATTCAATAGATGAGTCACTTATGGGTCACCCTGGTGCTGATTAGATTTTGGTATGATTCGGAAAAAAATAACCCGCCTTTTTTGCAAAATGGCCCGCAAAAATAGTCAAAATCTATACTAAAGAACTACGTATGCTCAAATATATCCATTAAATGCTTGTTTAAAACGTAATTTGTAACGAAGAAAAGAATAAGACCAACCCCATTACACTAGGACCAGCCGTTCTCGAGATATTTTAGTTTCTCGTATTTTCTCTGCGCCACCTTTGAAAATAAGTCCGGTTACCGAATGAGAAAGAAAATTGAATTAAAGGTGAAATAAATTTAATTAAAATAAAGAGAGCGTGGATATAAGTCTGCAGGGAAAGTCATGTGCTGCCCACATCAAATTTTTACTACTCTGAACACATTTGAATGTACATTTATGGCTGGTACAAAACTAACTAATTCGTAATTAATTGTATTCGTAATAAAATATTTGGTTTCCATTACAAAAATAATGTGCAATCATGAATGTAATGTTGCGTCATTTTTAAATAAACATACCACGTGTACGTTTATTTCTGCCTAATCACACACACACTATGTAAATATACATGTTATACTTCTAATAGGAGCTACAAACATGCTAATTCATGTAATCTTTGGGATTTTTTTTCTATGGATCCCCACGCTCAATTCAAGAGATATTTCAGGGATATTAGTTTCTCGTTCGTACCTACCGTTTCCACCCAACTTCAACAGAAACTAGCCATAACAATAGTTGAGATTCCCTTGACAGAATATGGATGTAACAGAATATGCGGCATGTGGGTGTAAAAGTAACTTTCTAACTCCATGATGCAGCATCTGTCTCGGATTAACCCACTAACTTTGAGACAGTCAAAGGGTTAAGGTTCACTATAAAGCTAATATTGTTATTTATTTATTTTATTTATTTATTTTTTTATTTTATTCAATTTACGTGGCAACTATAGATGAAATCCAGTTACAGTAGCCACACAAGAAATTAAAAAATCTGATGTGGGCAGCACATGACTTTCCCTGCAGACGTATGTTAACGTTATCTTTATTTTAATTCAATTTTCGTTCTCATTTGATAACTGGACTTATTTTCAAAGGTGGCGTGGAAAAATACGAAAAAAACTAATATATCTCGAGAACGGCTGGTCCTAGTGTAATGGGGTTGGTCTTATTCTTTTCTTCGTTAAAAATTACGCATTAAACAAGCATTTAATGGATATATTTGAGCATACGTAGCTTTTTAGTTTAGATTTTGATAATTTTTGCGGGCCATTCTGCAAAAAAAGGCAGGTTATTTTTTTCTGAATCGTACCAAAATCTAATCAGCACCAGGGTAACCTATACGTAACTCATCTACCGAATTTTGTGAAATTCGGTCCATTAGTTTTTTAGCTACAGTGGATACACGCTTTTGCGGGCCATTTCACAAAAAAGGCGGGTTCTTTTATTCCGAATGGTACCCAAAACTAATCAGCACCACCCACAAGTGACTTACCTACAAAATTTTGTGAAATTCGGTCCATTAGTATTTCAGTTAGAGTGGATACAAAATCTGCACAGACAGACAGACAGACACACAGACATACAGACACACAGACACAGACACACACACAGACGTCACGCTAAAAATGGTTTTCCATATTCTAGAGGTCTCGAAACGTGTAGATCCGTCGAAAACTCGAGTTGCGATTTTCGGCATGATTCCAATACTTTCCCTATACATTACCATGTATTGCAGGGAAAGTAAAAGTACAGAACATAGGATACAAGAGTACTAAGTAGTAAACATGTCAAGCGCATTGAAACAGGCTTTTTTAAAACAGGCAGGAGTCAAGTTAAATATATTAATATCAGCACAATAGGTATTATATAGATCAACAAATTTATAGATAGAATAGCATTTAATGTAGTTGTGTTTAACAGTAGTAATGTGAAAAAGAGGTTTTAGATGAACTTTCAACCATGATCTTTAGTGACCATGATGATCATTGGTTATTTTACTTAATAGCTATAAAATTTATAGAAAATTGTTAACATGAAATTCATTGTCAAAGAGCAATTGATATTTAAGGAGAAATTAAGCAATGTACAGCTTGTACAGTTGTACCTTCCGTAGCGTTCGGTATTATCCGTTGTTTCGTGAAGCCGTCTTAGAATGTATTATCAGCGGACACAGGGGCAAAGTTGTAATTACATTTCTTCAATTTCCCTTATCCTTTGGGCAAACTGTACTTACTTTTTAGTTGGTTTCTTGTTAAAATTATCTCCATAACTCATTTTCATTTACGCTAACACAGAAATACCCAATATTTTTTCTACAGAATATGGAGTAGAGTCTATGACTAAAAATATTTTATTAAGAAATTAAATTATATTATTACTCAAATATATGAAATATTTTCAAATAAAGAGCACACACATATATATTACATTCATACATACTCCGATATTCCATTACAAGGTTATAAGCAAAATTTATCATTGCGTTCAGATTGACAAGAAATATATCTGAAAAATGATGGATTTTTTAGAAATGCGAATACTATCTATATAACCACCATAGATACAATTTCTGTAGCTGGGAGCCATTTCACATTGTGTCACTCAAAGTTCTTGGCAACACCAAACTTTAACAAAAATGTTAAATTCCATAGAGTATCATTTCTATATAATAATATTGTATCTTCATATTTTTTTTCAACATTTATGAAGAATATATAGTTTCCTTATTCGAACAGAATATTGAAAAAAATAAAATAAAATGACTGTTCAGATATCGAAAGTGATGAGAAAAAAATAGATATCATTGAATTTAGAATACAGAAATATTGATGTTTTTCGCATGCCAAGATATTTTGCTTCAAACTTTTATACACATTTATGAGTTCTTCAAATTTCACCACCGAACGAAAATATGAAACATAACTGCTGAAAGAACATTTTCGGATGAAATTATTTTTTATGAAACGTCATAAAGTTGGAGAAAGGTATTTTCCGTAGCATTTCAGGACAATATATTTAAGAAAATATAGTAAAGATACTTAAGCCTAAAAATCAGAATAATAATTAAAGATCAGCATACATCATTTGGCACTATATCTCTCTTTATTGATGATATTTCGTTTAAACAATCAATTTAGATTGAATTTCAATTTTATTTATATACAGGGTATCCAGTGCTATAGGTGCCCAATGGCTATTTCCTCAACCGTTAGTCACAGAGATACACTTCCAATTGTAAAAATGTTTTACATTTTAAATCTATTATCTTAGAAACAGTTTATATCAATAAATGCATTTCTGAAAGAAATACTGAATATAAATTTTTATTGTCCCTCGGTCCTATCAATTATATTTAGGAAAATCATCCTCATACAATTTTATACAAAATAAAAATCATCCTTTTACGACAAAAATTGACCGATTTATAACTGTTTAAAGTTGGAGCACTTTTTGTGCGGAGAAGTGGTCAATACGGTCACTGATTGGTTGGTTGCCTGGCAAAATGGTGAATGTGGTCCCTGATTGGTTAGTTGCCTAGAGAAATGGTCAATACGGTCCCTGATTGGTTGGTTGCCTGAAACGGGACATTTTTATGCTTGGAAAAGCGACTTAAGTCTTAAAGTTTAATGATTCATAACTCGGTGAATTTTGGTCGTAAAAGGAAGATTTTTTTTATTTTGCATGAAATTGTATGAAGATGATTTTCTTAAATATATTTGGTAAGACCGGGGGACTGTATAAAAATGTATATTTCGTATTTCCTTCAGAAATGTATTTATTGATTTAAACTGTTTCTAAGATAATAGATTTTCAAATTTAAAACATTTTTTCAATTGGAAGTATATCTCTGTGACTAACGGTTGAGGAAACCGATAGCACTCGACACCCTGTAGATTATATAAATAAAATTGAAAATCTGTCTGTGTGTCTGTATGTTTGTCTCATCATCATGGGTGAACATCTGAACCGAATACTATGAAATTTTGTGGGTAGCCTTGAAATATCCTCACTTAATATTTTGTCAATTGTATCGACTTACATTTCATTACATTCGATCAGGGGTTGTTAAGATATTAAGGTCGAGTGGAGTGCTTAATATCAACCATTACGTCTACCATTACATTGCTATGGCACCATTACGTCGATTCATAGATTAAACTTGATCACCCAAGTAACTCTACTGCGTAACTAAAGTTTAAATTATGGCGCTGTTCAGCACGTCGATTCACAGATTATACTTAATGTTGTCGATTATACTTAATTTATTATAACTTATATGACGATTATACTTAATTTTGTCGATTATACTTAATTTATTATAACTTAAGTATATGACGATTATATTTAATTTATTCATAATTATATATGTCGATTATACTTAATGTATACATAATTATATATGTCGATTATACCTAATTTATACAAAATTATATATGTCGATTATACTTAATTTATACATAATTATATATGTCGATTATACTTAATTTATTATATACTTAAGTTGTTAATTATACAAGATTATACTTAATTTCATTACGTCGCTTCACAGATTATACTTAATCACCCAAGTAACTCTGCTACGTAATTAAAGTTTAATTTATGGCTCTGTTTGGTAATGCCAAATTGTGTAAGATAATCATGATTTACGGCGAAAACAACCGATCTCCTTCCTACTCTTGAATGTAACGGTTCTCCAACAGATTTAAAAATCTGATGTGGGCAGCATATGACTTTCCCTGCAGATTCAAATTCGTTTTTTCTTTATTTCTTTAAGAACTCATTAAATTGAGTTTAATGGCACAAAATAGACCCTAAATTTGCATTTTTAATTCAATTTCTGCTTTTATGTGGTAATTGGACATTTTTCCAAAGGTGGCATAAAATAATGCATTTAATCTTTAAAAAAAAAAAAAAAAAAAAAAAAAAAAAAAAAAAGATTGAATGCATTATTTTATGCCACCTTTGGAAAAATGTCCAATTACCACATAAAAGCAGAAATTGAATTAAAAATGCAAATTTAGGGTCTATTTTGTGCCATTAAACTCAATTTAATGAGTTCTTAAAGAAATAAAGAAAAAACGAATTTGAATCTGCAGGGAAAGTCATATGCTGCCCACATCAGATTTTTAAATCTGTTGGAGAACCGTTACATTCAAGAGTAGGAAGGAGATCGGTTGTTTTCGCCGTAAATCATGATTATCTTACACAATTTGGCATTACCAAACAGAGCCATAAATTAAACGCATAAAATAATGCGAAAAATCTCAAATATCTCGAGAACGGTTTGTCCTAGAGTAATGGAGTTGTTCTTATTCTTCTCCCTCGTCAAAAATTGCGTATAAAACAAGCATTTAATTGATACATTTGAACATACGGAATCTTTTTTAGATATTGGCGATTTTTGCGGGCCATTTCGTAAAAAAAGGTAGGTTGTACTTTTCCGAATCATACCAAAATATAATCAGCACCAGAGTATCCCACATGTGATTTATTTACCAAATTTTGTGAAATTTGGTCAATTTGTATTTCAGCTAGAGTGAATACATGAGATTTTTGCTGGTCATTTTGCAAAAAAAGGTGGGTTATTTTTTCCCGAATTGTACCAAAAACTAATCGGCACCAAGGTCACACCCAAGAGTCTTACCTACCAAATTTTATGAAATTCGGTCCATTAGTTTTTGAGTCAGAGTGGATACATACATTGCACAGAAACACGGACACACAGATAGATACACAGGCAGACAGACACACACACAGACGTCACGTTAAAAATAGTTTTTTCGTATTCTAGAGGTCTCGGAACGTGTAGATCCATCGAAAACTCGAGTTGCGATTTTCAACATGATTCCAATACTTTCCCTATACATTACCAGATATTGCAGGGAAAGTAAAAATCTGATGTGGACAGCAAATAACTTTCCCTGCAGACTCAAATTCATTTTTTTTTGTTTCTTTAAGAACTCATTAAATTGAGTTTAATTGCACAAAATGACCCTCAATGTAAACTTTTAATTCAATTTCTGCTTTTATTTGGTAATTGGACATTTTTTCAAAGACGGCATAAAAAAATGGGAAAAAGCTCAAACATCTCGGGAACGGTTAGTCCTAGAGTAATAGATTTGTTCTTATTCTTTTCCTCGTCAAAAATTACGTATAAAACAAGCATTTAATTGATACATTTGAACATACGTAGTCTGTTTTTAGATATTGGTGATTTTTGAGGGCTATTTCGCAAAAAAAGGCAGGTTGTTCTTTTCCGAATCGTACCAAAATCTAATCAGCATCAGAATATCCCACATGTGATTTATCTACCAAATTTTGTGAAATTTGGTCAATTTGTATTTCAGCTGGAGTGAATACATGAGATTTTTGCGGGCCATTTCGCAAAAAAAGGCGGGTTCTTTTTTTCCGAATTATACCAAAACCTAATCGGCACCAGGGTCACACCCAAGGTCATCTACCAAATTTTATGAAATTTGGTCCATTAGTTTTTGTGTTAGAGTGGATACATTCATTGCACAGATAGACAGACACACAGATACACAGGCAGACACACAGATAGACACACACACAGACGTCACGCTAAAAATAGTTTTTTCGTATTCTAGAGGTCTCGAAACGTGTAGATCCGTCGAAAACTCGAGTTGCGATTTTCGACATGGTTCCAATACTTTCCCTATACATTACCATAGTATTGTAGGGAAAGTAAAAATTTAAAGGAGTGACATGCTTGTTTTTCCATAGGTTTTATTAGAAAAACATCTGACAGACCACAGAAGTCACAGTAATTAGTATTTTGACTTATTTAAGGGATAAAAAAGTTTTTTTCCGTAGTCATCTATCTGCCTGTAATAGTAGTCTACAAGATCAGGAGTTGTCTAGATATTAATTAAAAATGAACAATTAAACCATCCATAGAGATAGCATTATGCAGACGATATTTTTTCCGCAAATTTATTTGAAGGAAATGATCACAAGTCGCTTAGCAACGGATTTAAATCCAATGTGTTTATGCGGCAGACGATTTTTATTATATATTTTTCAATTTAAACAATAAAGATATGTATATGAAGGATAATATCCAATCCCTAAAAATATCAGGGAATTGATAAAATCGCGCTTAATAAATGAAATCGTGTTTTGTTAGGGGTTAGTATTGTGATGATGTTTCGTCAATTTGCCGCAAAATAGGACTATCAGTTAGTTCTATAATCCCACTTGGCGATAAATTTCGCGATTTTTTAAGTTATCTTTAAATTGACGAAAATTTCGGCAAACCTTCCATGGAGATCGGATTATTCAGATGATATGATTTCCATCAATTTATTTGAAGCAAAAAGATATTTTGTTGCTTAGCAACGGATCCAATGTGTTATGCTGCATACGATTTTTATTAAATCTTTTCCGATTTGAATAATAAAGATACTATGTATATAAAATAAATTTCATTGGCATTGCATTTTTGACTGGATAATATCAATTACGGTCTTCAGGTTTAAACATTATTATTATTGATATTTTCGGGGATTATTGATATTTTTCATTTATTACGTCATTGTTTTATTTTTGCGCCGACGCGGTGGTCGAACTGTCAAAAGGCAAGCGTTTTCTCGTTCTGGTTCGACCGCCGGATTGTGGGTTCGAGTCCAACTTCTGGCATGGATGTTTGTGTTGTTGGGTGTGGTTCCCACCCCCACTTGTGCGATGGAACAATGCCATACGACGGGTAAGGGGTTCATGGTTCTGGCCGATGTGTAGGCGAAGATGAAAGAGTCAATGCCTGGCCATTAAAAAAAAAAAGTTTTATTTTTGCAAAAATTGTTGAAACTCATATATTGTACGTAGTACCGGTAATCTTCTACAAATGCACGGGTATATATTCTAATCAATGAGAATATAAGTAGTACAGTTATATTGGCACATACTTTGACTTACATTGGAATAAATTATGGCCTTTTGGTTTAAAGATTACGGGATTATTGATATTTTCAATTTATTACGTCATCTGTTTCATTTTGGCAAAGATTTTATAAACTCACATGTAGTAAGTGTGATTTTCTACTAATACACGGGTATATCTTTTAACATTCGCGAATATAAGTAGTACGGATCCCATACAATTTTAGCACTTTTATTTTGCATATATTGGTCCAACTTCATATTTTTTAAAAATGTGCTTACAAACGGGACCAGGATGTTTTATTCTTCAGATCTGCCCGTACAGATAATTTTTATAGCGAGAACAGATATTCTTAAATGTCTTTTTAGGAATATTAAATTAAATATTTTAATAGAATACACTCAAACCTGTTTTTTTGATCGGTCTTTTTTTGTGCGATTTTTTTTGTGCGGTATATGAAAATTTCAATCAAATTAGAACATAATTGACGAAGTTATCAATAAAAGAAAATTAGTCGGTTTGATCGGCCATTTAGTTTTTCGATGCCAATTCTGAAAGGACTTCAAAATTCCAAAAGGAGCTTCAATCTTGTATATCTGGCTACCGAGACATATACAAGCGTCTAGTGAAACAACAGTCGTCGCAAAAACCGATCACCGGCTACATGGTAACTGAAAAAAAGTCAACTCTAAACGAGTGCGAGGTAGTATCTTCAAGTGACGAAAGCGATTTTGAACCAGTTTACCACAAGAAGGTTCGCGTATTGTCAGACTACGAAGGATAATGGTTATACGTTTTGAAAAGTTTTGTATGTGTAAAATAAGTACATATGTAAATAAAATATTCAAAAATGCTCGCATGTGTATTTTCTAAATCAGATTCCAAAAGGTTTGGCGAGATTCCAAGTAGCTGCCAAGCCTCGTGTCTTGATTTTGTGTAAAAAAGCAATTCCTAGTTATTTCGTAAGGTGAGATTTTTTTATGCGGTTCCTATTCACCGCATAAAAAAATACTTTTTAATTGTGTTGCGAAAACTATTTTTTATAGCTACTCGTGAAGTTTTGTGCGATTTTGTTTTATGCGTTTTATTTTATGCGGTCACTATCCACCGCACAAAAATAGGTTTGAGTGTAATTTAATTACCAATGTCATTTCGTATACTATAGTAATTTGCACATGATCGTAAATTTTAAGTTTCTTTTTATTATATAATAGCTGCATACCTGTTCTTCGTACGGACTATATATTATAAAAAAACTTAAAATTCCCAACCATGTGCAAATTCCTATAGTATACTAAATGACATTTTTAATCAAAATATTCTGTTAAAATATTTAATACAATGCCCCTAAAAAGAAATTTATGAATCTGTGTTCTCGCTATACAAAATTATCTTCAAGGGCAGATCTGAAGAATAAAACATCCTGGCCCCTTTTGTAAGCAAATTGAATCAATATATGCAAAATGAAAGCATTAAAATTGTATGGGATCCGTACTATTTATATACGCGAATATTAGGAGATATAGCCTGTATTAGTACATTACATGTATAATATGAATATATCAATAAACCCGTAATTGACTCCAATATATGCCTGAATGACAGCACTAAAATTATATGGATATATATATATATATATATATATATATATATATATATATATATATATATATATATATATATATATATATATATATATATATCAGTCAAGAAGTTATAAAGTCTTTAAAATATCACAAAAATCCATTATACTTTAAAACCTATGACTTTCAGGAACTCTTCAACAATATTGATCTTGAAGACTTATCTAATATCCTAAACCTTTTATATGAAGAATACGACTTGAAGAAAACAATAGAATTCATTAAATATAAGACTTTAATTAATATTGTCATTAAAGAAAACTACCTTTTTAATGGAATTTCTATATATCAGCAAATTAAAGGCATCCCCATGGGAGGGGGGGGTGTTCTTCTATACTTGCTGATCTGTACCTCAATTTTTATGAAAGCCAATCACATCTTAATAATGAAATCATATACCTACGTTATATGGATGATTTGATAGTCGGATATGAAAATGAAGATTATAGTATGAATTTTGATTTCTACCTACCAAACTTAATTTTGAAATAAAATCCTGCTGCACTTAAAAATGTAGTGGAATTTTTAGATTTAAGTATAGATTTCGGTAAAATACCTGTAAGTTTTACTATCTATGATAAAAGAAAAAGTTTTAATATACCTATAAACGGACTGACCAATTGGAATTCCAATCTTCACTTGAATATATTTAGGAATGTATTCTTGGGGGATTGTCTAGAATTCAGAGAATTATCTACAATGAAGACATCCGTATTGATTTTGATCGGACATTTCTACAGCAAGCATATCTACAGCAATACCCCATTCCTTTTATGCTACATTATATTGATAATTTATACAGTAACAATAATGCTTATTGTTCAAAGTTAAAATCTATTTTATATTTTTTAGCAGATGAAGATTCGCATACTATGAATAACAGGACCGCAGAACGATAACACGAAGTTATATACAGGTCATTGTGGTCTAAAGGACTAGTTGCTCATCCAGTGAAGGTCTTCATATTACCATTGGACTTTTCTTTTTTAACGGTCTTGTGATAATTGTTGTGATAATAACACTCCGGGGGTTGGCTTCAGCCAGGGTTGGCGTCCAGGAGTGCAATGCCGCGGCATTTATGACAAGCTTGTTGACAACTGGGGTGTAAGGTTACAACCCCTTACCGCCATTAAGTAAGCTTCTCGCTAAGCCTTCCTTCTTTTTTCAATTCTAAAATTCCTATATATATATATATATATATATATATATATATATATATATATATATATATATATATATATATATATATATATATATATATATATATATATATATATATATATATATATATATATATATATATATATATATATATATATATATATATCCCCGTACTACTTATGTTGTCGCAGATTAGAAATTATGCCATTGTGTTAGTAGAAGATTACCCGTATTACAATATGAGTCTCAAAAATCTTTGCCAAAATAAAACAGGTGACGTAATAAATTGGAAATATCAATAATCCTTGCAATCGTTATACCAGAAGGTCGTAATTGATTCCAATATATGCCAATATATATCAAAATATATGCAATGTTCCTGTACTACTTATATTCTCGTAGATTAGATATACCAGTGCTTTTGTAGAAGATTACTCATACAACGTACAATATATGATTTTAAACAATTTTTGAGATGATAAAACAATGGCATAATAACTTGAAAATATCAATAATCCCTGAAGCAGTAATCCCCGAAAATATCAATAATAATAATGTTTAAATCTGAAGATCGTAATTGATATTATCCAGTCAAAAATGCAATGTCAATGAAATTTATTTTATATTATATATATCTTTATTATTCAAATCGGAAAAGATTGAATAAGAATCGTATGCCGCATAACAAACACATTGGAATTACATCCGTTGCTAAACGGCATGATATCATTTGCTTCAAATAAATTGATGGAAATCATATCGCCTGAATAATGCTATCTCCATGGAAGGTTTAACGTAATATTCGTCAATTTAGCGATAATTTAAAAAATCGCCAAATTTATCGCCTAGTGGGACAGTAGAACTAATAGTCCTATTTTGCGACAAATTGACGAAACATCATCACAATACTATCCCCTAACAAATCTTAATTATTTTCATTTATTAAGTGCGATTTTATCAATTTCATGATATTTTTATGGATTTACAAACATTTTTATCAATTTGGTGATATTTTAAAAATTCACTAAATGTGTTACTAAATAGGAAGGATGGACTGACCGACAAATGCTACCGAAACATTATTTCAGTATTCTATTATGAAAAAACAAATTTAATTTCATTGATTTGCGTCGTTTTTATCAATTTGGCGACATTTCCGTCAATTTGGCAAAGTTTCAGAAAAGTTGTCAAGTTAACGATATTCTGCTAAATTCGTAGCTCTGAATTTGCAGATCTGAAGAATAAAATATCCTGATCCTGTTTGTATATACTAACTGAAAACACTAAAATTTTATTAGAAGATGTACCCGTTCTACTCTTTTCTGTTTCAACAATCGGATAAATGCATTTATTGGGTAAACACAATATATGAGTTTATTAGTTAAAGACAATATATAAGCTTAAACACGCTTTGCCAAAATAAATGAAAGTGAAGCAGTCCGCAATTAATATAATTAATAGAAAAATCAAACCTTTCTTTTCCAAAATATATTTTTATATCCATTTATTTATTATTCAATAAATATATTATTATTCAATAAATATATTATTATTCAATTAAATATTAGTATTCATTAAATTCAAAAAATAATAATTAAAATTAACAGACAGATGGAATTTATTTGCGTTTCTGAGCAACATGGTATAAGATCTTCCTCATAAACTGCGAAATTAAATAACCATTTTGATTTCTTTATACTTTTCATTGTTCAGTAAAATCTTGTAAAAATAAACCATGGAGATAGATTTCCCATTTAAATTCTTGTTTCAGACAATTTATGTTTTCAGAAAGTGACTAATTAGCGCAAAAATTTTTCCACCAAACTTAGAGATAAAGTTTTAATTCATTTTGAAACGATTTTCAGCCTTTTAGTTTGGATAAACCACGGAGTTAGAGAGTAGAACTGCTAGGAAAAAGTTTCGTTTTTCATTAATATCTCGACAACCCCTGGGCTTAGAAAATCGAAACTTAGATAAAATTTATGAGGGGCTATTTTAAGGCTATCCACAAAATTTCATTAAATTCGGTTCAGCCATTCTTCCGTGATGATGAGACAAACGAAAGTTTCGTTTTTTACTAATATCTCGTGAACCACTGATTGTAGAAACTCCAAACATAGACTAAATTTTAAGTGGGTTATTTCCAGGCTACCCACAAAATTTCATCAAATTCGGTTCAGCCGTTCTCCCGTGATCATGGGACAAACAGACAGATAGACAGATTTTCAATTTTATTTATATAGACTCCGTACAACGAATGGGTATAGTGCTAGTCTATATAAATAAAATTGAAAATCGGTCTGTCTGTCTGTATGTTTGTCTTATCATCACGGGAGAACGGCTGAACCGAAGTACATGAAATTTTGTGGGTAGCCTTTGAATAGCCCCACTTAAACTTTCGAGTTTCTAGATCCAGAGGTTATCCAGATATTAATTAAAAACGCACAGTCAAACCTTCCATAGACATAGCATTATGCAGACGATATTTGTTCCCGTAAATTTATTTGAAGAAAATGATATTATGCCACTTAGAAACGAATTTAAATCCGATGTGTTTATGCAGCAGATGATTTTTATTAAATCTTTTCAGATTTAAATAATAAATACAGGTATATAAAATGAATTTTATCGAAATTATATTTTTGACTGGGTTATATCTATTAAGACCTCCAGGGTAAATTATTATTATTATTGATATTTTCTAGGATTATTGATTCTGGGATTATTGATATTTTCAATTTATTATGTCATCTGTTTTATTTTTGCTAATATTGTTTAAACTCATACATGTAGTACGGGTAATATTCTACTAATACACGGGTATATATACTAATCTACGACAGTATAAGTAGTACATGTATATTGCCATATTTTGGAATCAATTACGGCCTTCAGATTAAAAGATTATGGTGATTACTAATATTTTCAATTTCGGCTTCTGTTTTATTTTAGTAAATATTTTTGAAACTCATATATTGTAGTACGGGTAACCTTTTACTAATACTCTGGTATATCTCTTAATATTCTCGAATAATACGATATCATAAGTAATGCAGGCATATATTCAATTACAGTTTTAGCGTTGTTATTTTGACATATATTGATTCAATTTTATATTTTTCGTAAATTTGTTAACAAACAGGATCAGATTTGTCAGATCCGCACGTGAAGATAATTTTGTATAGCGTGAACAGAGTTTCTTAATCTTCTTTTTAGAAGATTTAACTTAAATACGGTTATAGAATGTTTTGAATAAGAATGTCGTTTAGAATACTACAAGGATTTGCACATGATTGTGAATTTTCAGTTTCTTTATATTATATATTCCGTACGAAGAACGGGTATACTGCTAGTTAATGAATAAATTAAACATTCCGGTTGTATAAAATTGCAACTTTATCTGTTTTATAAACACGTTCGAAACGATAGAGTGGAAATATAACAACAGACATATCGGTCGATAAAATGAGTTATTAAAGAACACAACTTTGTAAGCAATGGATAATAAACTGAATTCCAACCTAAAATGCAGCACAAATAAAGATAAGAAATTATACTTAATTTATGGAAATCAATGAATTTCCTTCTTCAGTGCAACACGCCGAGATCAGAACTCTAAATGAGCGCGGACTACGCTAATCAAATAGAAAATAGCTAAACGACATAATTCAATTAGGGTGGCGCTACTTAGTACGGCGAAATGAAATTCAGGTCAAGAGATGAGATTTTTTATTTCTGTCGTTTCGGCATTTTCTGTCTGATCGCCTTACCCTGAGCACATTTGGGGATTCTGATTCAAGTGTGTTGTACTGACGAAGGATATCCATGGATTTCCGAAACATTTTGCACTGGATTTTACGTTGTGATCTACACTCATGTCTAAAAGTTAAACAACAATCGGTAAAATTAGCAGATTCGGCCGCAGAAAACATTTTGCATACCAGTATTTTCTAATAAAGAAACGTGTTAGGGTGTTGGAATACCTTAGAGTGTATTAAAAAATCTGATGTGGGCAGCACATGACTTCCCTTATATAATGCAATGAATTTACTACTTTTACAGCACAAGAAAATAGGTTATTCGTATAGTAGATACTTATATTCTTTCCAAGATATTGAATTGTTGTCAACTAGTCGTCATTTTCATTGATTTAGCGTCATTTATATTCATTTGGCGAGATTTTCGTTAATTTGGCAACAATTAAAAAGTCGCCAAGTTGGAGACATTCCGCCAAATTCATCGCCAAAATCTCGCCAAGCGTTATGGACTGAGAAATAAGTTATTCTTACGGCAGATAAATGACTATTGAAGTTCAAATACAAAAGTATCTTTCCTCATTAATGGAACGAGCTAGATCCACGAGAATGATGTCACCAAATTTATAGCATGATTTACATATGAAATGTGAATATGTTTCTCAACAGTTAATAATATATATTTTTTTATTTATGGGATTACTTGAAAAATGTGCAGTATCTCGAGAATGGTTCATGCTAGCGCTCTAAAGTTTATGTAAATTGTTTTCTAAGAAAAAATTACATAACAATTGTCTATTTGCGTAACTTTATTAAAGGTTTTGATTTTTTTGGTGATTTTTTCAAAATTTCACTCGAAAATTTAGGGGGGTTCTGAACATTCGATTACATTTAAAATCAATAGGCTTCTAGTATCCATGGATTGTGATTTTTGTACCAAATTTCATTCGAATCGCACCATTCATACGTGAGATATCGTCTCCACAGACTCACTGACACACACACACACACACATATACTTTCATACACGCACACACATACACACACACACAAAGACATCACTTCAAAAATGTTTGTTTCGTGATCAGGGATGCTTGAAACGTGCTCTCCCGTTGAAATCTCGAATTCGAATTTTCGACCCCGTCACAATACTTTCCTTATACATTATGTATATGAGGAAAGTAAAAATGTGAAGTTTATTTTAACCTTTGGTTGGAGATATATAGTTCCAACTAAAAAATGCTTTATATACGGTAGGAAGTTACGAAATAGTAATTTAAACAATGTGCAATATTTTAGTAAAAATTAAAAACATAATAATTTTTTATACTGCGTCACTTAAATATTTAAAGTTAAATAACAAAAATGCTACTCATACCGTATTTAATACAACTGATAAGAATATCACTGAAATACGATTCAATTTGACGTAATTATCATTGATTAAAATTTTAAATGGGAAAGAAGGGGACATCTACAAACCAATTTCTGTTGCAAATAGTTACTAAAACATTTACTGCTTATTCAAATTTGTTTTATGAAAAAATAGTTACTACGTCACCATTGCGTCGATTCACAGATTATACTTTATCACCCATTCAAGTAATTTTGCTACGTGAATATAGAGTTTGAATTATGGCGCTGTTCAGTAATGCCAAACTGTGTGAGACAATTATGATTTACGGCGAAAGCAAACATCTCCTAGACCCGAATGTAACCGTTCTGCAATTGATTTAAAAAATTTGATGTGGGCAGCACATGGCTTTCCTTGCAAACTCATTCATTTTTCTTTATTTCTTTAATCATTTATAAAAGAGTTTAATTGCAGAAAATAACACTAAATTTGCATTTTTAATTCAATTTCTGTTTTTATTTGATAATTGAAGATTTTTCCAAAGGCGGCATAACAAAAATGCGAAAAATCTCAAATATCTCGGGAACGGTTAATTCTAGAGTAATAGATTTGTTCTTATTCTTTTCCTCGTCAAAAATTAAGTATAAAACAAGCATGCAGTTGATGCATTTGAACATACGTAGTCTTTTTATTTAAATTTTGACAATTTTTGCGGGCCATTTCGTAAAAAACGCAGATTGTTCTTTTCCGAATCGTATCAAAATCTAATCAGCACCAAAGTATTCCACAAGTAACTTATCTACCAAATTTTGTAACATTTGGTCAATTAGTATTTTAGCTAAGGTGGATACATGAAATTTTTGCGGGCCATTTCGTAAAAAAGGCAGGTTGTTCTTTTCTGAATCGAAACCAAATACTAATCAGCACCAGGATCTCACACAACCTACATACCAAATTTTATGAAATTCGGTCCATTAGTTTTTTAGTTAGAGTGGATACATACATTGCACAGACAGACACACAGACAGACAGACACACAGAAAGATACACAAACACACAGACACACACACAGACGTCACGCTAAAAATAGTTTTTTCGTATTCTAGAGGTATCGAAATATGTAGATCCGTCGAAAACGCGAGTTGCGATTTTCGGCATGATTCCAATACAAAAAATCTGATGTGGGCAGCACATGACTTTCCCTGCAGACTCAAATTCATATATTTTTTTCTTTAATAATTCATTAAATTGAGTTTAATTGCACAAAATAAAACTAAATTTGTATTTTTAATTCAATTTCTGTTTTTATTTGGTAATTAGACATTTTTTAAAAAGTGGTATAACTAAATGCGAAAAATCTCAAATATCTCGAGAATGGATAGTCCTAGAGTAATAGAGTTGTTCTTATTATTTTTCTCATCAAAAATTACGTATACAACAAGCATTTAATTGATATATTTAAACATACGTAGCTTTTTTTAGATTTTGCGATTTTTGAGGGCCATTTCGTAAATAAAGGCAGGTTGTTCTTTTCCGATTATTACCAGAATCTAATCAGCACTAGAGTATCGTACAAGAAACTTATCTACCAAATTTTGTGAAATTTGGTCAATTAGTATTTTAGCTAGATTGGATACATAAAATTTTTACGGGCCATTTCGCAAAGAAAGGCGGGTTCTGTTTTTACGAATCGTACCAAAAACTAATCAGCACCAGAAGCATACCCAAGTGACTTACCTACCAAATTTTATGAACTTCGGTACATTAGTTATTGAGTTAGAGTGGATACATACATTGCACAGACAGACACACAGACAGACAGACTGACACAGACAGACAGACACACATACAGACGTCACGTTAAAAATGGTTTTTACTTTCCCTGCAATACATGGTAATGTATATAAGGAAAGTATTGGAATCATGCCGAAAATCACAACTCGAGTTTTCGACGGATCTACACGTTTCGAGAACTCTAGAATACGAAAAAACTATTTTTAGCGTGACGTCTGTGTGTGTGTCTGTCTGTCTGCCTGTCTGTCTGTGTGTCTGTCTGTGCAATGTATGTATCCACTCTAACTCAAAAACTAATGCACCGAATTTCATAAAATTTGGTAGTTAAGTCACTTGGGTATGACCCTGGTGCTGATTAATTTTTAGTACGATTCGTAAAAACAGAATTGCGAAATGGCCCGTAAAAATTTCATGTGTCCACTCTAGTTAAAATACTAATTGACCAAATTTCACAAAATTTGATAAATAAGTTACTTGTACGATACTTTGGTGCTGATTAGATTTTGGTTTTAATCGGAAAAGAACAACCTGGCCTTTTTTTACGAAATGGCCCTCAAAAATCGCCAAAATCTAAATTAAAGCTACGTATGTTCAAATATATCAATTAAATGCCTGTTTTATACGTAATTTTTGATGAGGAAAAGAATAAGAACAATTCCATTACTCTAGGACTAACCGTTCTCGAGATATTTGAGATTTTTCGCATTTAGTTATGCCACTTTTGGAAAAATGCCCAATTATCTAATAAAAACAGAAATTGAATTAAAAATGCAAATTCAGTGTTATATTGTGCAATTAAACTCAATTTAATGAATTATTAAAGAAAGAAATAGGATGTGAATATAAGTCTGCAGGGAAAGTCATGTGCTGTCCACATCAGATTTTTTTGTATTCTAGAGGTCTCGAAACGTGTAGATTCGTCGTAAACTCGAGTTGTGATTTTCGGCATGATTCCAATACTTTCCCTATACATTACCATGTATTGCAGGGAAAGTAATTATCTAGATAATCTGCAAATTACCTACTAGGCGCTCGTTAAAGTGAAAATAAGATCTTTGCTGGAACAACAGCAATATTTCTAAAGAATCAAATTAATTCAATCAAACAATCAACAAATTTGTTGATTGAATCAATCATCAATCATTTAAAAAACTATAATACAAAGAATCAAACGGTTAAAATATTATTACAATTAAGGAAATGAATTTGCAAAACAAATGATAAAATTATTCTTACTTATTAATGTAATCTAAAGATTGGTGACACTTTGAATTACATAGCAATTGGTTTTTGCAACAAGCACACCTATTTGTGGTACATTTGGATTTGCAGTCACATTTTCTGAAACCCTGCCTTGTACCATGGGATTGTTTTATTGCTGTTTGACGTAAAGATATTACTACAGCAGGGATATCTTCTTTCGTTAAAAATCTCTCTTTGCAAACACTGAATTCGAAGCTAAATTTATCTGTTTTAAAAAAAATCACGACACAAATTCACGCTGTAACAGGCAGAAACGAATTTGAAAACAGAATTAGCTATACTACGCACTGGCAGCCGATGCAAATTATGGAAAACAAGAAAGATCAATTATGCTTAAAGCATTGAATCTGAAACACTTTCCAACTTCAATGCAATTTTATTTACACAAGTCTAAAATGCAATACATTCCTCGGTAATATTTTGAAACTTATCACAATACTGTATTTATTTATTATATTTGAAAACTTAAATCTTCATCGAAAAAATTGAACTTCATTCAAATGACGGCATTGAAATATAAATTGCCTGGTTTAAACATCTCTAAAATGTTATACATTCCTCGGTAATAGTTTTAGAATTATCATAATACTACGATAATTTATTATATTTGAAAACTTCATCGAAAACAACTGAAATTAATCCAAATGACGTCATTGAAAAAATAACACGCCTGGATCTCTCTATAAAAACAGGATTTCATTCATAACTTTCTCCCATTCATTTCATTCATCACAATACTGTAATAATTTATTTTATTTAAACATTTTGTTTACGACCATGGAGCTACAAAAAATTAAACTCTATGCGTGAAACTTCATCGAAAAAAATCGTCCTTCTCTTTATGAAATCAATTAATATTTCATTCATATCAGCCATGCAGACTCCATGGACTAAATTATTTTGTGTTAAAAAAATACAGGAACTCTAATACAACTCATTCTATATATTTTGCTGTTTACATTTTACATAAGTGAAAAATAGACTTAGTTGTAGAAATAATCAAATTTAGATGAGCATTTAAACTCAAATATATTGTCATTGCGTTGTTTCAGTATGTAGATGCACAGAATTTAAGCAAAAATAAAGTAGTTTTAGGACGGATACAACACTCAATATGAATTAAAAAGAACTTAAAAAAATCACGATTTTGAAACAAGATGGATGCCATATATCATTTTGAAGTGTGTCATGTGATCGTTTCATATCATGGTTACGTGATCGTTTCATATAAGAGAAGTAATTATTATTTTAATTTTTATTTAAAAAACTACTGAATATATTTCGCTGAATTTTTTTTATATATTTTATGGAATAATTTGAATATTACCTGAAATTTTCGAAGCAATTTGTGAATTTTAAATCCGCTTTAAAAATGTTTGAAAAATTAGGTCCCATAGGGCTCAATGTATTTCATTTTATCGACCCGGGTTCAATCCAAAACTAATTGGGTGATATTATTCCTTTATATTCCCATAGGTCCTACAGACCGTCTGAACAACATACTAAAATTTCATTTTGATTAAGTCATTTTTACGGCAGTTATCGTGCTAACGGACAGACAGACAGACAGACAGACAGAATGAACAAAGTCATAAACACTTTTCAACTTTGTTGTAAAGTGTTAATAACAAAAATGGCACACTATAATAAACAAATTTACAGAAAATCTTTGGCGACATAAACCTTTTCATTTGACTGAGGTGTTTGCTCTGTCTTTTCAGACTGAAGAAATATAATTCTAATTCCGAAACCGTTTAAAAGCTTTTATTATTTAAGACCTACCTGTATTCAACGAATTTATAGTTTTCATTTTGCCTTCTAGAAAATTTGAACATGTTTATATCAAAACTATTTATGCATAGACGCCTTTTTGTTGGTGTGGTTGTTTGGTATTATTCTCCTGAGGAAGTAACCTCCCAAAATTGTTGATACTTTACATAAAATGTTTAAGCGGTTAATGACAAAGATTATATTAAATTAAAAAAACTCATCTGTGATTAAAAAAAAACATTTTCTAAATTTTTCTTAATTTCATAAACGTTTAAAGCAAACAGAAAATACTAAGAGCGCGATGTAAAATATTTCATAAAATATTTCATATATCGATATAAAATATTTCATAAATAATATATCTCATATATCGATATAAAATATTTCATACTATATTTCATAAGAATGAAATAAACGTCTGAAAAGTTCTGTATGTCACGGATGATGAAATACGATTTGGAATTTTATTATCGTCCCAAGCGTAAAATGTTTTCGCCCGTTCATATGAAACATTTCATTTGTAACAATCCCAGATAAATTCCCACCAGAAGTCGTTGACCCGAATTTTATCTCCAAAGCTGATGATTATGAAGGTTTTATTTTATTCTAAACCCAGCACAAATGAACGTATTAGATACGAAATATGTCATATATTATATACCAGAAGTGGCGACACGTCAAAATCTTAAATCATTAAATCAACTAAACAAATGACACATCTCAAAACCAGATCCAAAGGTCACTTTATTAAACAATCATCCTACAGACGTACATCAAATACAGACGAACCCTTCGAACATCTTTATATTCATCTTCAGTGACGATATAAGTAAAAACAGATGCCAACATGCTTAAATACAAACCACCGCCTTCCAGCGAAAGTTGCATATCTTAGAAACTGTCAGCCGTACATATTGGTGTATTATAAAACAGATACAGCTTCAAATGTCAGTATGTCTTTCAATGTTGTATAATTTATATCTACAATAGCTTTCAGTTGTCACGGATTGTAATTTGTGTACCAAATTTCGTTCGAGTCGTTCAATTCGTTCGTGACATATCGTCTCCGCATAAATACTCCCACACTCACGCACGCACGGATATGCACACGCACACACACACACGCACACACACACACACACACACACACACACACACACACACACACACACACATATCACCTCGAAAACTTACGCTTGATTCGTGTTCAGGGATGCTTGAAACGTGCTCGCTCGTCGAAAACTGGAATTTGAATCTTTGACCTCGTCACAATACTTTTCTTTCCCTGAAGTAAGTTTCTTTTCGCTTTTGAATCCGGATGATATTTTTAATCAACTATTTATGCTATAACTAACGTATTTTTACTTTCCCTGCAATACATAGTAATGTATAGGGAAAATATTGGAATAATGCCGAAAATCACAACTCGAGTTTTTGACGGATCTACTCGTTTTGAGATCGCTAGAATACGAAAAAACTCTTTTTAACGTGACGTCTGTATGTGTGTCTGTCAGTCTGTCTGTCTGTGTGTCTTTCTGTGCAATGTATGTATCTACTCTAACTCAAAAACTAATGTACCGAAGTTCATAAAATTTGGTAGGTAAGTCACTTGGGTATGACCCTATAGTGATAATTAGCTTTTGGTACGATTCCGAAAAGAAGAACCCGCCTTTTTTTTTGCGAAATGGCCAGCAAAAATTTTATGTATCCACACTAGATAAAATACCAAATGACCAAATTTCATAAAACTTGATAGATAGGTTACTTGTGAGATACTCTGCTGCTCAGTAGATTTTGGTACGATTTGGAAAAGAAGAAACTACCTTTTTTACGAAATGATCCGCAAAACGCGCCAAAATCTAAAAAGAATAAATTAAAAAAAAAAAGAATATTTTGATGATGAAAATAAGAAGACCAACTTCATTCCTTTAGGACTAACCGTTCTCAAGATATATGAGATTTCTTGCATTTCTGTTAAAACAAAAATTGAATTAAAAATGCAAATTCAGTGTTATTTTGGCAATTAAACTCAGTATAATGAATTATTAAAGAATTAAAGAAAAAACTAAATTTAAGTCTTCTGTGAAAGTCATGTGCTGCCCACATAAGAATTTAAATTTCATATTAGTTTAGGCATTCAACTATTAACCGCAATATTAAACCACTAGTATTAAAAATTGCGCTTGATAAATTTAAAATATAATAACTAGCTTGATTGCGTGTCACACTTAACAGCACACATATATACGCTGATGGAGTTTTGCCAACAGTTTTCAAAACATAGCTCCTTCTAAATAGCAGACCACGCTTTTTTATCAGCAATCCGAAGATTAAAAACCCCAAAATTTTATAAATCCAAATAAAAGTGATAATTTGCTATGTTTCCTTGCATAAAAATCTTCTTTAGAAAAAATGACTGTGTTTCGGTAATGTAATGTAGAGAGATTTTGTCAACTTTCGCTTTTTCGACAACTTCCATAATATAGGAAAAATTCCGCCCCAAACGAAAAAACTTCCTTGTGCGTAGGGAAAACTATAACTGCAAAAAAGAAATCGAAGTCAAACCAATGAAACATATTATTTAGAAACACCTTTGTCATAGATCATTTTTGTAAATTCTCAACAAATATGCGCAAATTGTTCCAAAGTTAAGAACAGCGATACTTCGTTATATTACGTTATCACATAAAAATTAAATGATTTTCTTTAAATGAACAGTTTTCTGTCTTATTACATGCACAAAAGTAGTGTTAAAATTCCGAAAAATTCGTAAAGTGTATTTTAAAAAGCATTTAATGTTTCAAAAGTGAAGTTAAATCTATTTGGAGCTAATTCTGCTGGGTTATCTGTATATATAACTCTCTGGGGAAGATTCTGCCACAAATGTTGCAACTGTTTAGTTAATTAAGTGCTATTCTGAGGAGGCTGCAATTGTCCTAGCATGTCCCAGACGTATTCTATTGCTGATAGGTCTGGGGACCTGGAGGGCCACGGGAGGATACCAAATCCTCGAAAACATTGTTGAGAGAGTCGTGCAATATGTGGTCGAACGTTGTCTTGTTGGTAAATGGAACCTGGGCAGAAGCAGAATAATTTGTTGCAGAATATCGTCGTCGTAAAAGTGAGCCGCCAAATTGATTCGCAGTATAACTAGAAGAGATCTACTGTCTCACGAAATGGTTCTCGAGACTGTCACACTTGTGTGATAGGTCTGGGGACCTGGATGACCATGGGTGGGTACTAAATCCTCGAAAAATTGCTGAGAGAGTCGTGCAGTATGTTGTCGAACGTTGTCTTGTTGGTAAATGGAAACTGAGCAGAAGCAGAACAATCTACTGCAGAATATCGCCGTCGTACAAGTGAGCCGCCAAATAGATTTGCAGTATAACTAAAAGAGATCTGCTGTCTCACGAAATGGTTCTCCAGAATGTCACACCGTGCTTGATGGCCGTGTATCGCTCGAAGCAAATTCCGGATCGGAACGCTGGCCAGCCTTCTTCCACAGACGTAAGCGGCAGTCATTAGTACTGAGAGAGAAGCTGGATTCTTCGCTAAAGACAATATGCGTCCAACCGGACACTGTCCAGGCTGATTGAGCTTGACATCAATCCAGACGGTTAGTGATAGGCTCCTTAATGGACGTCGACACCTAATATTCCCTTCTGCCAGTCGTATTCGAATAGTATCCCTTGATATAGAATACATGGGAGGTGGCAAATGCTTTCGAATGGCAGATAACGACGTATTTGGTGTGACCTGAGCCTCTGCATTGGTTACCTGTGTCTTCTTTCTCTGATTCACTGTTGCCAACACCGAGTAACTACCGCATCGCTTTAATCAAGATGGCGACCAATCAGATCCCATTTGGTCTATGATGTGAATTCTCTCTAAATCTTACAGCTGTTCGTAGTACCGTCAAGGTCATCTTTATACACAACTTGCAGCATGAAAGCAGAAAATGCAGATCCAATTGTCCGTAACTGAGGATTCGATCGTTTTATATACTGCATGATGGGTTGTTCTAATGCGCGTTGCATTAGCCCTATAACATCATTGCCCTATAACAGTTTGAACATTAGCATAAATATTAAGACGATATTTACCTTCCGAGTTTCGCGGCTGTAGCTCAATTTTTCATCGGTGTATACATTTTTTTTTGCACCAGAAGGTATTTTTTTTTTTTTGTTAATTTCTACTCATTAGCCAGTGCTTGACAAGTTTATAATTGGTTTTTTCGTTTATCTTATTTCGTTGCAGAGTACGTGATATTTACTTTTTAAATTATCCGCTAGGAGGCGCTGCCGTTATTATTCATTGATTGGCCATGCTCACTATACTTTGGATATGTGTATCAAAATATTTTGGATATAATTGGCTTTTTCGTTTATCTCATTTCGTTGCAGAGTACGTAATATTTACTTTTTAAATTATCCGCTAGGAGGCGCTGCCGTTATTATTCATTGATTGGCCATGCTCACTATACTTTGGATATGTGTATCAAAATATTTTGGATATAATTGGTTTTTTCGTTTATCTCATTTCGTTGCAGAGTACGTAATATTTACTTTTTAAATTATCCGCTAGGAGGCGCTGCCGTTATTATTCATTGATTGGCCATGCTCACTATACTTTGGATATGTGTATCAAAATATTTTGGATATAATTGGTTTTTTCGTTTATCTCATTTCGTTGCAGAGTACGTAATATTTACTTTTTAAATTATCCGCTAGGAGGCGCTGCCGTTATTATTCATTGATTGGCCATGCTCACTATACTTTGGATATGTGTATCAAAATATTTTGGATATAATTGGTTTTTTCGTTTATCTCATTTCGTTGCAGAGTACGTAATATTTACTTTTTAAATTATCCGCTAGGAGGCGCTGCCGTTATTATTCATTGATTGGCCATGCTCACTATAC
The DNA here is from genome assembly GCA_951213105.1 of Amaurobius ferox. Classification (NCBI taxonomy): domain Eukaryota; kingdom Metazoa; phylum Arthropoda; class Arachnida; order Araneae; family Amaurobiidae; genus Amaurobius; species Amaurobius ferox. Next base: position 20,936,394 of record OX578152.1, on the reverse strand, counting down.
TTTGGATATGTGTATCAAAATATATTGGATATATAGATAAATAAGGAATATAGAGATATACAGGGTGTCCTAAAAAGATTAAAACACACTTTAATTCTTTACGTGTTGGAGATAAGTGGGCAAAGTAAATTGCAAAAATGTAGAAAGTAACGTAGGAAGTAAGACCACATTCATGAAATAGTCCTCCCATTAATTTTCAAAAGTTACACTTTTTAAATTTTTATATGAACCTCTTAGACAAATTCGGTCAATCAGAATTTTTTTTATTTTTAATGCAACAAGATCATTAAAAAAACCCCGCATATCTGTATCTTAAAATCAACTGAATTATGATAAAGGAAAATATCTGACATATGTCACTTTTCTGTACCATGTGAAAGGCTGTTTCATCAGTGAAAATAGGGATCATAAATAAATTGACGATGGAAATTTTTTAGGTCAAAAATACGTTAATATGTGTCAACATTTTTTATTACAAATGCATCTAAATAAATCATTACATAGACAGAGATCATATAAAGCAGTGGTACTCACTACGCGGTTGGATATCCTATGTATTATCATCCAGTTTTAGCTTTTTTGTGATATGCCATAAATTGGAATTTCTAATTTGATATAGGGTCCCCATTCACAATGTTTAATTTTCGGTTAAATATAACTCACTCAATTTTAAAGATAGAGATATGCGGGGGTTTTTAATGATCTTGTTGCATTAAAAATAAAAATTTTCTGGTTGACCAAATTTGTCTAAGGGGGTCATATAAAAATTCAAAAAGTGTAACTTTTTGAAAATTAATGGGAGGACTATTTCCTTAATGTAGTCACCTCACTTTCAACATTTTTGCAATTTACATTGACCACTTATCTCCAACAGGTAAAGAATTAAAGCGCGTTTCAAACTTTTTGGGACCCCCTGTATAGAAAATATACAGATAAGGGACCAATATTACAAAGTTGAAATTTTTGTTTTCTTTCAAAGTTATTTTTAACTTACAAAGTTATTTTTTTTCTCAATGGCTAGACACTTCATATCAAATCGTTCACCTATATAGCGATCTAATTGTGAACCATTTTGCTGTTATATCCCATTGCTTTGGGGTGCACAACAGGGGACGGATCACATTGTTTCCATTAGCCATCCAATTTAGACCGAAAAGAATAGGGGTGGCAACCACAGAAACTGTATCCTCTTCCTCAACCCCATCACCTTTCGGAATGACTTTAGGACGTACAGATTTATCGTGCCCAAGCTCCGTCTAGACACGGATATAGCTTTGGGCTGCGGTGAGGATCGAACTCGGTTATTTCTCCGGTGATCCACTCGCCATAACCACTGGGCTATTACAGCGCCCTCCTTACAAAGTCATTGGGTATTTAGAATATTCCAAATAACACTGTATACTATGTTTTGTAGGAAAAGTAGAAAAGAAACGTTCGACGGAATATTTTATTCAATTTAAATCCATCTCAAAATACAATTACCCGTATGTAAGAAAATTATAAACTTACAAAAAATTCCGATTTCCATAATGTTTGCGTTATTTTCGGTTCAATTACACGGAAGTTTCACATCCGGCATGCTCTCTTAGAATAAATGATTTACTTTGCAACCATTAATTTTCGTTCCTTCGAGACACATTTCCGGGTCTGAGGTTTAAAATTTCAGTGGCTGCGAAGAAAATACCCTGGAATCGATATTTTAAAATGTCGGGATTGGAATTAGAAATCTGTTTTAACCAGAACCCAGAACATAACATCTCCATAAAGAGTCACTTCCTGCAGCGTGGAAACTTTCTTTGAGGTATCTTTACCGAAAAATAACAGTTGAAAAAGTTGGTTGTTTTCATTTCGGAAACAAAGAACTTTCCGAATATAACCTTTCAACATAAATTTTCCAGAGTCGCAAACACAGATGTTCTACCCATGAGGTGTGTTTTAGAAATCTGCAAGGCACACATGAAAGCAAGATGTTCTGTTCTCTCTGGTTTCAGTTAAATAGTAACCGTGTTAGAGTCTTGAGGATGGGCAGATAACTAAGTCTGTAAATGTACACAGATATGACTGTAGTGGTTTCAACTCTAACATAGCATTTTAAGGTCCTCCGCCGAGAGAGCTCCGGTATTGAAAACTAATATAGTCTGCATTGTGTAAATTAATATTGATGATTTCAGTAAATATTATCTGATTAGGCGGGGTATTTGATTATCCGGCGGGAAAACATGTACTGTAATTATATGTATTACTTAATATGTACTAGTATATTGACTTTAAGTAGTACATATACAGGGTGCCCCAAAAAGATTGAAACGCGCTTTAATTCTTTACCTGTTGGAGATAAGTGGGCAATGTAATTTTCAAACATGTTGAAAGTAAGGTAGGAAATAAGGCTACGTTAACAGTCCTCCCATTCATTTTCAAAAAGTTATACTTTTTAAATTTTTATACGACCCCCTTAGACAAATTTAGTCAATCAGAAAATGTTTATTTTTAATGCAACAAGATCATTAAAAAAAACAGCATATTTGTATCTTTAAAATTGAGTGAGTTATATTTAATTGAAAATTGAACATTGTGAATGGGGACCATACATCAAATTAGGAATGTAAGTTTGTGACATATCACAAAAAAGAAAATCTGATGTGGGCAGCACATGACTTTCCCTGCAGACTTATATTAACGTTCTCTTTATTTTAATTAAATGTATTTCACTTTTATTCAATTTTCGTTCTCATTCGGTAATCGGGCTTATTTTCAAAGGTGGTGTAGGGAAAGTACGGAAAACTAAAATATCTCGAGAACGGCTAGTCTTAGTGTAATGGGGTTGGTCTTATTCTTCGTTAAAAATTACTTTTCTTCGTTAAAAATTACGCGTTAAACAAGCATTTAATGGATATATTTGAGCATACGTAGCTTTTTAGTTTAGATTTTGACAATTTTTGCGGGCCATTCTGCAAAAAAAGGCAGGTTACTTTTTTCTGAATCGTACCAAAATCTAATCAGCACCAGGGTGTCCTATACGTGACTCATCTACCGAATTTTGTGAAATTCGGTCCATTTGTTTTTCAGCTACAGTGGATACAAGCTTTTGCGGGCCATTTCGCAAAAAAAGGCGGGTTCTTTTATTCCAAATCGTACCCAAAACTAATCAGCACCAGCCCCACCTACAAGTGACTTACAAAATTTTGTGAAATTCGGTCCATTAGTTTTTTAGTTAGAGTGGATACAAAATCTGCACAGACAGACAGACAGACAGACACACAGACACACAGACAGACAGACACACAGACGGACAGACACACAGACAGACAGACACACAGACACACACACAGACGTCACGCTAAAAATGGTTTTTTCGTATTCTTGAGGTCTCGAAACGTGTAGATCCGTCGAAAACTCGAGTTGCGATTTTCGGCATGATTCCAATACTTTCACTATACATTACCATGTATTGCAGGGAAAGTAATAAAACTGGGTGATAACTCAAAAGATACCCAACCGGGTACTGAGTACCACTGCTTTATATGATATCTGTCTGTGTAGCGCTTGTGCGTCTGTGTAGTGCATTTGTGATAAAAAATGTTGACACATATTAACGTATTTTTGATCTAAACAATTTCCATCGTCCATTTGTTTATGATCCCTATTTTCACTGATGAAACAGCCTTTCACATGGTACGGAAAAGTCAGATTTTTACTTTCCTTATATACATAATGTATAAGGAAAGTGTTGTGAAGGGGTCGAAAATTCGAATGAGTTTACGCCGGGAGAGCACGTTTCGAGCATCCCTAATCACGAATCAAGCATTTTTTGAAGTGATGTCTGTGTGTGTGAAAGTATGTGTGTGTGTGTGAAAGTATGTGTGTGTGTGTGTGTGTGTGTGTGTGTGTGTGTGTGTGTGTGTCAGTGAGTCTGTGTAGACGATAACTGACGAACGAATGGGCCGATTGGAACAAAATTTGGTACAAAAATCATAATCCGTAAGCACTGGAAGCTTATTGTTTTTATACGCAATCGAATGTTCAGAACTCCACTAAATTTTCGAATGAAATTTTGAAAAAATCGCCAAAAAATTGAAACCGCTAATAAAGTTACGCAAATAGACATTTCTGATGTAATTTTTTATTAGAAAACGATTTACATAAATATTAGAACGCTAACATGAACCGTTCTCCAGATATTGTACATTTTCCAAAAAAATTATCAAAAAGTCATATAAAATAAAAAAAAAATATTTCCTATTGAGAAACATGTTCACTTTTCATATGTAATACCATGGGATAAATTGGGTGACATTCTCGTGGATCTTGCTCGTTCCATTCATGAAAAAAGATACTTTAAGTAATACTTTTGTATTTGAACGCCAAGAGTCATTTATCTGCTGCAAGAATAATTTATTTCTTCGTCTATAACGCTTGGCGAGATTTTGGCGACGAATTTGGCGGAATATCGCCAACTTGGCGACTTTTTGAAATATTACCAAATTAACGAAAATCTCGCCAAATGGATAAAAATAACGCTAAATCAATGAAAATGAAGACTAATTGTCGAAAATTCAATATCTTGGAAAGAATATTAGTATCTACTATAAGAAAAACATATTTTTTTTACAGTAAAAGTAGTAAATTCAAAACATTATATATGGAAAGTCATGTGTTGCCCATATCAGATTTTTCCCTTTATCATAATTCAGTTGATTTTAAAGATACAGATATGCGTTTTTTTTTCAATGATCCTGTTGCATTAAAAATAAAAATTTTCTGATTGACTAAATTTGTCTAAGGGGGTCATATAAAAATTTAAAAATTGTAACTTTTTGAAAATTAATGGGAGAACTATTTCATTAACGTAGTCTTTTTTCCTACCTTACTTTTAACATTTTTGCTATTTACATTGCCCACTTATCTCCAACAGGTAAAGAATTAGAGCGAATTTTAATCTTTTCGGGACACTCTGCATACTATAAGTACTACTTAATTGTTCTAGTATATTGACTGCACCTTAATAAGCATGGAATATTGCAAATAATAATGAAACAATTGTATTTTTTAATAAAAGAAAAATCTAGACTAGCATATACGTATTATTAATGCATTTCTTATGCCGAAAGAAATATATCAAAATTGTTTATTTTGTGATCGGTATCACTGAACAATTGTCTAATAATTCAGCGGCTCCCTATCAGTGGTACACAAGATGATGAGTGATGATATTTGATGCATTTATATAGTACTGAAAGATGAATTGAAATCAAATATAAAGTTATTGTTTTCGATTTACAAATAATTTTAAATGATACTTCTCAGAAGATTATATAAAATAAGGAATATCAATCACGCTTAAAGTATTGATTATGAAACATTTTTCAACTAAAATGCAATTTTATTTAAACACCTCTAAAATGCGATACATTCAGCGGTCATATATTTTTAATTATCACAGAACTACAATTATTTATTTTACTTGAAAACTTAAAACTTCATCGAAAAAAATAAACTTGTTTTAAATGACGTCATTGAAATATAAATCGTCTGGCTCTCTACGTAAAAGCAGTTACTATGTCAATCATACACTTTTATTCCAGACTCAGAGTTAAATAATTTTGAGTGAAAAAAATTCAGCAATCCTTATACAACTCATCTTACAATCACTTGTTTACATTCTGCATGCATTAAAATTAGGCTTCGGTGTAGAAATAATCAAAGATTGATGATCATTTAAATATTGTAATTGCGTTGAAAAATAAATGCACAAAAAATACGCAAAAATAAAGCGGTTTTTGGAAGGACGCAACACTAAATATAAATTTAAAAGAACTTTAAAAATCGCGATTTTTACTCTGGGAAAAAAAGTTGAATGTTCTATTTTATTTTGAAGTGGGTCATGTGATCTCTTCATATTATATGAGTGCAATTATTATTTTAGTTTTTATTTAAAAGACTACCGAAAATATTTTGCTGAAATTTTTTTTATATTTTTTATGCGATAATTTGATTATTTCCTAAAACTTTCGAAGCAATTTGTGAATTTTAAATTCGCTTAAAAATGTTTGCAAAATTAGGTACCATAGGGTTCAATGTAATTTTTAATCCAAGACTATTTGGGTGATATTATTTGTTTATATTCCCATATGTCCCACATACAGACCGTCTGAACAACATACTAAAATTTCAATTTGATAAAGTTATTTTTACTGCAGTTCGTGCCAAAGCACAGGCAGACAGAAAGAACAAAGTCATAAACACTTTTCAACTATGTTGTAATGCATTAAAAAAACTGATTTATGTCAAAATTATGCAAGTCACATATTAAATAATTTTGTTAATCATAGTTGAACAAAAAGCATAATGTTTGCTAATCTTAATTTTTTATTGCATTCGTTAATATGTAATCCATTTGCTCAAACGTTTTTGTCACACTTTACAACATAGCTGAAATGTGTGTATGTCTTTGTTCATTCTATCTGCCTGTCTGTCCGTTCGCCCGATAACTGCCGTAAAAATGACTTTATCAAAATGAAATTGTAGTGTGTTGGTCAGACGGTCTGTGGAACCTTTGGGAATATAAATGAATAATATCACGCAATTAGTTTTGGATTGAACCCTGGTTGAAAAAATAAAATACATTGGACCCTATGGTACCTAATTTTTCAAACATTTTTTAAACGAATTTAAAATGCACAAATTGCTTCGAAAGTTTTAGGAAATATTCAAATTATCCCATAAAAATAGGCAAAAAAATGCAGCAAAATATATTCGGTAGTTTTTTAAATAGAAATTAAATATTAATTACAGCCGTATCATAAAGAGGTCACGTCACCCTTTGCAAAATAAAATATGGCGTCCATCTTGTGTCAAAATCACGATTTTAAAATTCTTTTTAATTTATATTTACTGTTGTATCCGTCATAAAATCGCTTTACATTTACTTAATTTCTGTGCATCCATATTCTGAAATAGCGCAATTACAATATATTTGAGTTTAAACGATCAATGCCATCCATATTATGTCAAAATCGTGATATTTAAAGTTCGTTTTAATTTATATTTATTGTGGCTATCCGTCCTAAAACCGCTTTATTTTTTCTTAATTTCTGTGCATCTGAATTATGAAATAACGCAATTAGAATATATTTGAGTTTAAACGATCATCAAATTTTGATTATTTCTACAATGAAGCTTAATTTATGGAGAATGTAAATATATCAAGATGTAAGATGAGTTATATAAGACTTGCTGCATTTCTTTACTGCAAAATTATTTATCTCTGGAGTCCGCAATACAGCTGATATTAATGAAATATTCATTGATTTTACTTAGAGACGCATACTATTTTATAGCAGACTTTTCGTTGAAGTTTTAAGCATAGAGTTAAAACCATGGAGGTAAAAGTAATTTAAGTTTTCAAATAAAATAAATGATTGAAGTATTGTGATGAATGAAAGGAATGGAAAAAAGTGTTTGAATGAAATATTTACTTCCTTTTTATAGAGAGCCAGGCGATTTATATTTCAATAAAGTGATTTGAATAAAGTTCATTTTTTTCGATGAAGTTTTGAGTTTTCAAATATAATAAATTCTTTTAGTATTGTGATAATTTTAAAAATATTACTGCTGAATGTATCTCATTTTAGAGATGTTTAAATAATATTGCATTGCAGTTGGAAAGTGTTTCATAATCAATGTCCTATGCATGATTGATCTTTCTTGTTTTTCTTTACTTCTCCTCTCATTTCCATGTTAAGATTGTCCAGTCTTTATTCGATTTACCGAGGACGGCCCGTTGAGATTATTCGTTAAAGCGAAGAAAAATAACTTTGATCTTGTGGCGATTATTTTGTTTCTATAATATTTTTTTCGTAGCGTGGAATACGATTTTCGTGATCGGAATAAATGAAGTCGATTCTAGTTCCAATAAGATGTTGGGTGAGCCCCGACATTTGCACTCTTGTTATTACATTATTATGATGTTAATGTCATCTATGAACTAAATATTGTACTTACCAATCTTTGGCCGTCAAAATGGCGACTACAACGAGGAAAGGGTTGAAATCAAGCAAAATTAGTTATGCTTTTATTGATTCTGAAATATACTTTATAACAAAAAAATCGACGCACCAAAAAGGAATTGTCCGATTGTAATAAAATGTCGTATGAAAGACATTTTGAGTCTTTAGTGACTAGTACCGTTTCCAACTGTGTCCTGATGATAACCGCATGCGTGTCTGGAGACGTCCAGGGCAGCATGTGGATCCTGCCCTTACTATCGCACGCCACACATGCCCGCAACAGACCGTTATGGTCTGGGGTGCCATCTTCTTTGATAACCGGACCCCTTTGGTAGTCATTTCCGGCACACTGACAGCACAGCGGTACGTAGACAGCATTCTACGACAGGTTGTGTTACCGTTCCTTTTGTGACACCAGACTGACTTTTCAGCAAGATAATGCCAGGTCACACACTTTCCGTGTTACTATGAATTGTCTTCAAGCTTGCCCATCACTTCCTTGGTCAGGTAGGTCTCTTGATCTCTCTCCCATAGAGCACATTTGGGACATTATGGGAAGGAGATTGCAACCCTCCCGGAATATTGACGATTTAGTCCGATTGTTAGGGATAATTTGGCAAGACATTCCGCAGGACACCATCCGTGAACTTTATGAGTGTATGCCATGCCGGGTGACATCTTGCATCTAGACCAAAGGTGGACCAACGCCTTATTGACTTCCTCTCTTTATATACGGTCAAATTCTAAATCATTAAATTGCTCTGAAATTTTAATAATTTCTTTTTCTGCATATGTTCTTCACATCCACCAATTTTTATCACAATCGGACAATTTCTTCTTGGTGCGTCGGTTTTTTTTTTAGTATAGAGTTTAAATAGACAAATAAGTGATTTGGAGGAGGGGGAAGGGCAGCCCAGTGACTGCACTCGGATGACTAGAGTTCGATTCCCATGTCTGCCCCGTGTTCACGAGGAGAATGGGCACGTTAAATATGTTGGTAGTAGGGGAAGGTTGGAACGGTCCCTGTGTATGACGCCCTCACTGGGTTTCGGTCTAAATTAGGTGGTACTTCCCAGGCCATCCAGACAGATACCTTACAGCTTCGGGTAGGTTGGACGAAAAAGAATAAGAAGATAAATGATAGTCAAATCGATTATTTAGAATGTGGTAAAAAAACAAAAATGATAATAAAAATTAAGCAATCACCACTTTTGATGATATGGGATTTTACTAATTGTTACTCAAAATTAAATAGGACTTGGATAGGCAGCTTGGGGAAAAACAATAGGACTTCAATAGTTAAACTGCACTAAACGATGAAAGTGTATAGCTTGTTTGCATAAAAAAATAGTAAAGTGCCAAATCCAATCCAGTTCAATCCGCTAGTTGCACGTATTGCCAAAAAAGTGTTGCATTATTTATTTACAAAAACCTTTTCTTTTCCTACACAGTATATTTTTGTAACCTGATTTATTTAACCTACCGGACATCTGAGTGCATATTTTTACGATATTTATTGCTATTTATTATCATATTAGAATGTTATAAATTAGCTATGTTTCGCAGAATTGTCAAACGCATACGGATTGAAATATTTTTTTAAAAAATGAATTGTAAATAGAAATCCGATGACTTCCATTTAGCGATTGGAAATTAAAAAAATCTGATGTGAGCAGCACATGACTTTCTTTATATAACGCAATGAATTTACTACTTTTACAGTTAAAAAAAATGTTATTCTTATTGTAGATACTTATATTTTTTAAGATATTGAATTGTCTTCAGTTAGTCGTCATTTACATTGATATAGCGTCATTTTTATCCATTTGGCGAGATTTTCGTTAACTTCGCAGCATTTAAAAATATCGTCAAGTTGGCGACATTTCACTAAATTCGTCGCCAAAATCTCGCCAAGCGTCAAGGACGGAGAAATAAGTTATTCTTACAGCAGATAAATGACTATTGGCATTCAAATACAAAAGTATTACTCAAAGTATCTTTTCTTGTGAATGGAACGAGTTAAATCCACGAGAATGATGTCACCTAATTTATCGCATGATATTACATATGAAAAGTGAACATATTTCTTAACAGTTGATATATTTTTTTCATTTATGTGATTTTTTGATAAATTTATTTGAAAAATGTGCAATACCTCGAGAACGATTCATGCTAGCGTTCTAAAGTTTAGGTCAATCATTTTCTAAGGAAAATTACATAAGAAATGTCTACTTGCTTAACTTTATTAAAGATTTTGATTTTTTGGTGATTTTTTCAAAATTTCACTGGAAAATTTAGGGGAGTTCTGAACATTCGATTGTGTTTTAAAACAATAGGCTTCCAGTATTCAAGGATTGTGATTTTTGTACCAAAATTCATTCGAATCGCTCCATTCCTTCCTGAGATATCGCCTTCACAGGATCACTGACACACACACACACACACACACACACACACACACACACACACAGACAGACATCACATCAAAAATGTTCGATTCGTGATAAGGGTTGCTTTAAACGTGCTCTCCCGTCGAAAACTCGAATTTGAATTTTCGACCCCGTCACAATACTTTCCTTATGTATTATGTATATAAGAAAAGTAAAAATGTAAGAATATATTGAAATGTCCCATTCATACAAATTCTCCCCCATCCTGCAGGTAGCAAGGAATTTCAAAACTGTTATTGATTAGGATGTCCAATATATTTAAGTGATGCATCCATAAAATTGCGAGCTTCAAGATTCAAAATAGCTTTGGGGATCTGGGCCCTTGATATTTTGAAACGACTATGTTTAAAAGATATGACAAAAAAATTAAAAATATAAAAGTATCTCATTGATACCAATTCTCTTCTATCCTGCAGATAGTAAGGGATTTCAAACTGTTACTGATTTGGCAGTCCAATATATTTAAGTGATGCATCTATAAAATTGCAAACCTTGGGTTTCAAAATAGCTTTAGGGTTCTGAGCCTACGGTATATTTATACGATTATAGATACGATTCCTGAATAGAAATCAGTATAGTCACTCATAAATATGTAAATATTATATTTCAATAATAAGAGAAAAAGAAAAACTATCTCAAATATATTCAGTGCTGTTTGCAACACAATGATTTGCAAAGAGGAGAACTTCTTCGACAAAAGAAAAAAAAATCTGATGTGTGACAGCACATTACTTTCCCTACAGATTCAAATATATTTTCTCTATACAGTGCTATTGGTGCCGAATGGTTATTTCCTCAACCGTTAGTCACAGAGATACACTTCTAATTGCAAAAATGTTTTAAATTTTAACATCTATTATCTTAGAAACAGTTAAATCAATAAATGCATTTCTGAAAGAAATACGAAATATAAATTTTTATGCAGTCCCCCAGTCCTACCAATTATAGTTAGGAAAATCATCCTCATACAATTTTATGCAAAATGAAAAAAAAATCATACTTTTACTACCAAAACTGACCGACTTATAGCTGTTTAAAGTTGGAGCACTTTTTGTGGTGAGAATTGGTCAATATGGTCCCTGATTGGTTGGTTGCCTGGAGAAATGGTCAATACGGTCCCTGATTGGTTAGTTGCCTAGAGAAATGGTCAATACGGTCCCTGATTGGTTGGTTGCCTGAAAAGGGACATTTTTATGCGTGGAAAAGCGACTTAAGTCATAAAGTTTAATGCTTCATAACGCGTTGAATTTTGGTCTAAAAGGAAGATTTTCTTTTATTTTGCATGAAATTGTATGAGGATGATTTTCCTAAATATAATTGGTAGGACCGGGTGACACTATAAAAATTTATATTTCTTATTTCATTCAGAAATGTATTTATTGATTTAAACTGTTTCTAAAATAATTGATTTTAAAATTTAAAACATTTTTGCTATTGGAAGTATATCTCTGTGACTAACTGTTGAGGAAATAGCCATTGGGCACCGATAGCACTAGACACCCTGTATATATATATATATATATATATATATATATATATATATATATATATATATATAGCAAATAAAAGTATTAGGGAAAAATGGGAATCAAGCCAACGGGAAAGCATAAATGGCCGAGGGGGATTGTGACCCATCAGTCCCGGTTATAGCATGCTTATACACTTAGGTAACACTCCGGGAACCAAATACTTTGCCGAAACTTGACCTCCGAAATGGTGTCGAGCACAAGACACTGACCGTGGAAGTGAGTACAAAACTCAAGAATCGAAGAAAAGTCCGAAGTACAAAGTCGAAGTAAAACACATAATGAAAAAGGCCAAGAGTCTTTAATTAAGGAGAGTGCAGTATAATGCTATATATGGATTGCACTCTCCTTAGTTAACGACTCTTGGCCTTTTTCATTATGTGTTTTACTTCTGCTTTGTACTTCGGACTTTTCTTCGATTCTTGAGTTTTGTACTCACTTCCACGGTCAGTGTCTTGTGCTCGACACTATTTCGGAGGTCAAGTTTCGGCAAAGTATTTGGTTCCGGGAGTGTTACCTAGGTGTAATAGCATGCTATAACCGGGAATGAGGGGTCAGAATCCCCCTCGGCCATTTATGCTTTCCCGTTGGCTTGATTCCCATTTTTTCCTTAATACTTTTATTTGCTATATAACTGCTTTACGTACTTGTGCAGCATTGCGCCATCTACGCTAAGCCTTTTTTCATACTTTTGTATGCTTACGTTTTCTTCATCTGATTACTTTTTTATTATATTATATATATATATATATATATATATTGATGATTTGCTGTATTATATTTTATTCTGTGGGTGTTTTTAAAAAGTTAGGTTTATCGTGTTACATCTTCTTACTTTTCGTTCATTGGATTTTCAAACTTCTATTATTATATATATATATATATATATATATATATATATATATATATATATATATATATATATATATATATATATATACATATTTAAATATTATATATTTAAATATTGCATATTTAAAGAAATTGCATTTATAAATAGATTTAATTCCTTCGTATGTATTTCAAATTCAAACTATATTTTATGTAAAATGCCTTTCTAAATACCATGGTATTACACCTTCTAAATCGAAATCATGTACATTTCCTGGACGCAGTTCATGAATAAGGCATTTCACTCACGCTGGATGCATTAGCACATAGGAGGGAGTATACTTGAAATTGAAATCCTTATAACTGCTGAAACTTAGCAGCTTGATGTGACTTAAAAGGAATTGTCCGAATTAAGCTGCGCATTTCCTGGAAAATTTATGTATGCTGCCCAAGTTAAATCTAAAACATTTCCGATAACTCTTGGAAAACTTGGAGAGTTTTTATTCGTCAGCTAATTTTTTCGCCAATTGCGAATTTTAATCATTTTTTTAATCCTATAAGTTGACCAATTAAAGACGGTTGGACGTTTTCAAACACAAGATGAAAATGCAGAACGAAACAGTCACGTCTTCAGTAAATCATCAAATGACACACTTTATTACAAGAGTTCTAATCAAACAACAATGGTCTCGTCCTTCAAGTTATAGTTTTAAGTAATAGATAATCCCCAAATCCTCATCATGTTTAAAATCGCAATATTTCCCTATATCGCGGCAGGAACTTTATACAAAAATTCATATTAACAAATTGAGGAATGTGAAAAAGAAAAAAAATGCTAACTCAACCAGATACTTTTTAATTTTTTTTAAATGTTAAAAATATTAAAATACTGAAATTAATTTTATATATTCATAATCTTGATCCTATTTTGGACAAAACAAGAAAACATTATTTACATTTTTATCTATTAGGTTCTGGGGCATAAGTCTCCAAAATGTTTAAATTGTTTTAACGCTTTGATTTCCATCATAGAAACCACCAGCATAGATGTTATTCCCATCAAAAGCTATTTATACAATTTTTACTTTCCTTATATACATAATGTATAAGGAAAGTATTGTGACGGGGTCGAAAATTCGAAATCGAGTGTTCGACGGGAGAGCACGTTTCAAGCATCCTTGATTACGAATCGAACATTTTTAAAGTGATGTCTGTGTGTGTGTGTGTGTGTGTGTGTGTGTGTCAGTGAGTCTGTGGAGACGATAACTAATGAACGAATGGACCGATTCGAATGAAATTTGGTACAAAAATTACAATCCGTAAACACTGAAAGTCTATCCTTTTTATACGCAATCGAATATTCAGAACCCCCCTGAATTTTCCAGTGAAATTTTGATAAAATCGTCAAAAAATCAAAACCTCTAATAAAGTTTCGCAAATAGACATTTCTTATGTAATCTTTCATTTGAAAACGATTGACATAAATTTTAGAACGCTAACATGAACCTTTCTCGAGATATTGCACATTTTCCAAAAAAATATCAAAAAGTCGCATAAAATAAAAAAAAAATATTTCTTATTGAGAAACATGTTCACTTTTCATATGTAATACCATGCGATAAATTGGGTGACATCATTCTCGTGGATGTAGCTCGTTCCATTCATGAAAAAATATACTTTTAGTATTACTCTTGTATTTGAACGCCAATAGTCATTTATCTGCTGTAAAAATAACTTACTTCTCCGTCCATAACGCTTGGCGAGATTTTGGCGACGAATTTGGTGGAATGTCGCCAACTTGGCGACTTTTTTAAATATTGCTAAATTAACGAAAAACTCGCCAAATGGATAAAAATGACGCTAAATCAAAGAGAATGACGACTCATTGACGAAAATTCAATATCTTGGAAAGAATTTAAGTATCTACTATACAAATAATTTACGTTTTTTTACTGTAAAATTAATGAATTCATTGTATTATGTAAGGAAAGTCATGTGCTGTCCACACCAAATTTTTTAAGTAACACAGAAAACAAAAGTCATAAATGCTATCTTTTATAAGTATATATTAGAAGCACAATCTTTCCACTTTTAAATATAAAAACGGCATTTACAGTTGAAAATTAGCGGAATGCTTTGAGTTGTAACTAAACAAAGAAAACACAAATTAACGTAAAAAAATAGCGAGAATCTGATAGCTAATTTTTCGACGCACCGGGTCATATTCATTATCATACCTGTAGTTCATATTCATCATGATAAACTTTATTTAGCAGTACTACTGTTAAACACAATTACTTTATGAGATTTGGGTTGAAAAGTGTTTATGACTTTGTTCATTCTGTCTGTCTTTCTTGTCTATCTGTCTGTCTATCCGTTTGCACGATAACACCCGTAAAAATGACTTTATCAAAATGAAATTTTAGCATACTGTTGAAACGGTCTGTGGGTGGGAATCTGGAATATAGGTGATATGAATGAAATGTTCATTGCTTTTACATAGAGAGCCAGACAATTTATATTTTGATGCCGAAATTTGATTAAAGTTCATTTTTGCCCATGAAGTTTTAAGTTTTCAAATATAATAAATTACTGTAGTACTATGATAATTTAAATATATCGCCTCTGAATGTATCGATTTTTAAAGATATTTAAATAAAATTGTATTTCATTTGGAAAGTGTATCATAACGAATGCTGTAGGCATGTTTCATCTTTGTTGTATATCTAGTTTGTTGATCTCCGTAATACCTATTGTACTGATATTGATATTTTTATTTTGACTCCTGCCAATTTTAAATAAGAATGTTTTAATGCCGTTGACATGTATACTATTTAGTATTTTTGTATTTTATGCCCTGTTCTTTTTATGTTTGTGTGGTTACTGTAACTGGATTTCATCTGTAGTTGCCACGTAAATTGAATAAATAAATAAATAATATTCACCGTATTGCTGTCCACCTTGCCCTCCTGAACGCCATTGCGGCTACAAGACTTAAATACTAAATCTATGGATAGCTGAGGATAAAAAACGAACGATTCCTTTTTATTCCGGCATCGTTCGTAGTAGATCAAATTTAAAGACATCATTCCATAAGGAAAACCATCTGCTATAAATTCATATGCAAAAAGTTTGCATAAGGGAGTGTCTTCACATTAAATTCATCACAAACTTCAAAATTACCAATAACAGAACCCCGTTTCAATGTTATAAACTATAAAGTAATTTTTACGACAGTTATCGTATGAACGGGCAGAAAAACAGACAGACAGACAGAACAAAGTCATAAAAACTTTTCAACTATGTTACAAAGTGTTAAAATCTTACAAATTTCAATGTTCTTCAACTTGACAAGGCGATTATTTGAAAACTATAAAAACGCTTATTTAAAAATAAATGTAGATTTAAAAACTAAATTTCCTAACGCATATTTTTGTGGTTATTATTTATATCTATCTTTTGTAGTTCCAAAGACATTTTGCGTGAAAGTAAGATAAAAATTAAATTTTAGTATGTTGTAGAGAAGGTCTGTGGGACCGATGGTAATGTAAATGAATAATATTACCCAATTAGTTTTACATTGAACCTGGGTTGAAAAAGTGAAATACATGGGACCTACTTTGGTCAACTTTACAATGGGACCTAATTTTTTATTTTGGTCAATTGGGTATTAATTTGGATAAATTGTATTATGGGACTTTAATTTTGGTAAATTGTACTATGGGACCTAATTTTTCAAATATTTTTGAAGCAAAGTTATAATTCACAAATTGCTTTGAAAAATTTAGGACATATACAAATTATCCCATAAAATATATAAAAACAATTTCAGTAAAATATGTTCGGTAGTTTTTTAAATAAATATTAAAATAATTATAATACCCATATCATATGAAGAGATCACGTGACACACTTCAAAATAAAATATGGCATCCATCTTTTTTTTTAGTGTAAAGCTCGTGACATTTATAGCTCTTTTAAATTTATATTTAGTGTTGCACCTTTCCTAAAACCGCTTTATTTTTGCGTATTTTCTGTTTATTTATATTCCGTGCCAACGCAATTACAATACTTTTGAGTTTAAATGATCATCAAACTTTAATTATTTCTACAACGAAGCCTAATTTTAATGGATGCAGGATGTAAACAAGTGGTTGTAAGATGAGTTGTATAAGAATTGCTGATTTTTTTTCTTTCAAAATTATTTAGCTCTGGAGTCTGTAATAAAGTTGATATGAATGAAATATTCATTAATTTTACACAGAGAAGCAGACGATTTTATTGCAGACTTTTTGGATGAAATTTTAAGTATAGAGGTAAAGTACTTTTACCTCCATGATTTTAAGTTTTAAAGTAAATTAAATTTTTGTAGTATTGTGCTGAATGAAAGGAATGGAATAAAATTGTATTAATGAAATATTTACTGCTTTTACATAGAGAGCCAGGCGATTTATATTTCATTTACGTCATTTGAATAAAGTTCATTTTTTTCGATGAAATTTTAAGTTTTCAAATATGATAAATTATCGTAGTAGCGTGATAATTTTGAAAATATTACCGCTGAATGCATCGCATAAATGAAATTGCATTGCAGTTGGAAAGTGTTTCATAATAAATGCTTTGTATTTGATTGATCGTTCTTGTTACTTTCCTTATATACATAATGTATAAGGAAAGTATTGTGACGGGTGTATTGTGTTCGAGTTTTCGACGGGAGAGCACGTTTCAAGCATCCCTGATCACGAATCAAACATTTTTTAGGTGATGTCTGTGTGTGTCAGTGAGTCTGTGGAGACGATATCTCACGAACGAGCGATTCGAATGAAATTTGGTACAAAAATCATAATCCATGAATACTGGAAGCCTATTGTTTTTAAACGTTATCGAATGCTCAGAATCCCCCTAAATGTTCGAGTGAAATTTTGAAAAAATCATCAAAAAATCAAAAGCTTTAATAATGTTGCGCAAATAGACATTTCTTGTGTAATTTTTCCTTAGAAAACGATTGACATAAACTTTAGAACGCTAGTATAAACAGTTCTCGAGATATTGCACATTTGAAAAGAAATTTATCAAAAAATCCCATAAATTAAAAAATATATATATTAATTGTTGAGAAACCTTTTTACTTTTCATATGTAATACCATGCGATAAATTGGGTGACATCATTCTCGTGGATCTAGCTCGTTCCATTCATGAGAAAAGATACTTTGAGTAATTCTTGAACACCAATAGTCATTTATCTGCTATAAGAATAACTTATTTCTCCGTTTATAACGCTTGGCGAGATTTTGGCGACAAATTTGGCGGAATGTCGCCAAATTGTCGACTTTTTTTAAATGCTACCAAATTAACGAAAATCTTGCCAAATGGATAAAAATTACGCTAAATCACTGAAAATGACGACTAATTTGACTAACATTCAATATATTGGAAATAATATAAGTATCTACTATAAGAAATACCTATTTTTTTACTGTAAAAGTAGTAAATTCATTGCATTATATAAGGAAAGTCATGTGCTGCCCACATCAGATTTTTTAAGTATGTAATGCTTATATCTTAAGAACTAAAAGACCAGTAAAACTATGAATAATTAGCAAAAATTTGTAGTATTTTAAAAGCTCTGCAAGTATATATAATTATATTTTGGATAGAGTACTTGGATTTTGAAATATAATTTCGATATTTTAGTATTTTAACCTAAGTCTTCCGACTCCAATAGGTAAGAGAGCTGTAATATTTAAAATGTCGTGAATGTTACTACTCAATGTGTTTACTTTTTGCTTGGTGCTGCATAAGCATGAGATATGTTATTTTATGTAAAAAAATTTAGTTGGTTAAATGATCTTGGAGATTCCAAATATGTTTAATGAATGTTGAGGTTTGAATAGAATAGATGCAAATATACATATTCAAGTATATATTTACGTACAGTCAGGCAAATTCATAAATTAACTTGAATGTAAAGCATCGTCGAATATATAAGTTCAATTTACTTTCCGAAAAACAAGTTAGTAAAAAATCTGATGTGGGCAGCACATGACTTTCCTTATATAATGCAATGAATTTATTACTTTTGCAGTTAAAAAATGTTATTCTTATAGTAGATACTTATTTTCTTTCCAAGATATTGAATTTTCTTCAATTAATCGTCATTTTCATTGATTTAGCGTTATTTTTATCCATTTGCGAGATTTTCTTTAATTTGGGAACATTTAAAAAGTCGCCAAGTTTGCGACATTCCGCCAAATTTGTCACCAAAATGTCGCCAAGCGTTATGGATGGACAAATAAGTTATTTTTACAGCAGATAAATGACTATTGGCGTTCAAATACAAAAGTATTACACAAAGTATCTTTTCTCGTGAATGGAACGAGTTAGATCCACGAGAATGATGTCACCCAATTTATCGCATGATGTGATATATATGAAAAGTGAACATGTTTCTTAACAGTTAATATTTTTTTATTTTACTTGATTTTTTGATAAATTTATTTGAAAAATATGCAATATCTCGAGAACGGTTAATGCTAGCGTTCTGCACTATATGTCAATCGTTCTCTAAAGAAAAATTGCATAAGAAATGTCTATTTGCGTAACTTTATTAAAGGTTTTGATTTTTTGACGATTTTTTCAAAATTCTACTCGAAAATTTAAGAGGGTTCTGAACATTCGATTGTGTTTAAAAACAAAAGGCTTCCAGTATTCATGGATTGTGATTTTTGTGCCAAATTTCATTCGAATCGCTCTATTCGTTCGCAAGATATCGTCTCCACAGTCTCACTAACACACACACACACACACGCACACATACTTTCACACGCACACACAGACATCACCTCAAAAAATGTTCGATTCGTGATCAGGGATGCTTGAAACGTGATCTCCCGTCGAAAACTCGAATTATAATTTTCGACCCCGTCACCATACTTTCCTTATACATTATGTATATAAGGAAAGTAATAATTTGATATTTTGTCGTAAAGTTTTATGGTCGGAGTAACCTGATGAAATCGGAACGAAAACTAAAAGTGCTAGCTAGCTATCAACAGTTAATAAGTAATTTTTAGCGCTTTGAAAGCCTGCAAACATAACAAATGAGTCTGGAATCATAGTGCAAATGTATTGAATTTTACTGGAGTTTTATTTTGCAAAATGTTATTCACACAAAACCCTTCCATAATCTGACTGGAGTCATTGTCAATTTGCTTTATGCTTTTAAGTGATCTAATTTTTTACTTTCCCCACAATACATAGTCAAGTATTGGAATCGTGTTGAAAATCGCAACTCGAGTTTTCGATAGATTTACACGTTTTGGGACTTCTAGAACACGGAAAATCTATTTTTAGCGTAACGTGTGTCAGCGTTCCAATCTGTCTATTTTTTTTTTTTTATCAGACACATAAAAAATGAAGACCTACATTCAAGCTAACAAAAAGGACATAAATCATATTATAGTGCTATTTAATTATGCTAATTTGACTAGTGTTTTTTAAAATTAATATTTTCTTAGAGAGACCACTTTATTCACCATTCTCCTACAAAAATGTATACTATTATGTATTGCATTGTAAATAGCGAATTGCTTAAAACACTTCTATTAGAAATATTAAATTTATATTTAGATTTCTATTAGAGAAACTACAGAAAGTTAGAAATAATAAAAGTAAATACAAAGCAACAATAGCCCTTGGCGCATATCATATAAATAGCTTCAATATATATTTGTCTGTAACAAGTTTTCTATTGCTTCCGTCAAAAGTTTTATTTTTACTAAATGGTTCCTGTAACGAAAGTTCAGATATAAATGTAACGACGCTTGACATATTTTCTGTAAGTGTTTTTATATTAACTTCTTTGATGAAAGTTTGTTCTTTTTGCAACCACTATTTGTTTTTTTCATACAAAAAATAACAACTGTCAATCATTATTACTACAGAACAGACCGCTCTATTACTTTCCTTATATACATATAATGTATAAGGAAAGTATTGTGACGGGGTCGGAAATTCGAATTCGAATTTTCGACGGGAGCTCACGTATCAAGCATCCCTGAACACGAATCGGACGTTTTTGAGGTGATGTCTGTGTGCGTGCGTGTATGTGTGTGTGTGTGTGTGTGTGTGTGTGTGAAAGTATGTGTGTGTGTGTGAAAGTATGTGTGTGTGCGTGTGTGTGAAAGTATGTGTGTGTCAGTGAGTCTGTGGTGATGATATCTCATGAACGAATATAGTGATTCGAATGAAATTTAGTACAAAAATCACAATTCGTGAACACTGGGAGCCTATTGTTTTTAAACACAATAGAATGTTCAAAACTCCCCTAAATTTTCGAGTGAAATTTTGAAAAAATCATCAAAAAATCAAAACCAACAATAAAGTTACTCATATAGATATTTCTTATGTAATTTTCCTTAGAAAACGATTGCCATAAACTGTAGAACGCTAGCATTAACCGTTCTCGAGATATTTTCACATTTTTCAAATAAATTTATTAAAAACACAAGTAAAAAAATATTAACAGTTAAAAAACATGCTCACTTTACATATGTAATATCATGTGATACATTTGGTGACACCATTCTCGTGGATCTAACTCGTTCCATTCATGTGAAAAGACACTTTGAGTAATACTTTTGTATTTCAACGCCAATAGTCTTTTATCTGCTGTAAGAACAAATTATTTCTCCGTCTATAACACTTGGCGAGATTTTGGCTATGAATTTCGCGGAATGTCGCCAACTTGGCGGCTTTTTAAACGTTGCCAAATTAAGGAAAATATCGCCAAATGAATAAAAGTGATTCTAAATCAATGACAATGAAGACTGATTGAAGAAAATTCAATTTCTTGGAAAGAAAATAAGTATCTACTATAAGAATAACATTTTTCAACTGTAAAAGTAGTTAATTCATTGCATTATATAAGGAAATTCATGTGCTGCTCACATCAGATTTTATTACTATATATTATGCCTGTTTACTCTGTACTTGTGAATAAACGTGGTAGTTATCAAGAAAATTTAACCCATTCTGATAGTCTGTGTGCACACCTACGATTCCAGAGAGTATGTCGTAGCAATATTGGAAATCATGGACTAAATCAAGGATTCGAGTTTTACTAGCGTTATAGTATATATCTATGCAAGTGTATATTCGTATAAATCCCCATGGTGCTACATGATAGGACAATTTTAGGAGGACAGGGGGGAGTTATTTCCCATTTTTACTTTTTTTATATACAATAATGTATAAGGAAAGCATTGTGACGGGGTCGAAAATTCGAATTCGAGGTTTCGACGGAAGAGCAAGTTTCAAGCATCCCTGATCACGAATCAAACATTTTTGAAGTGATGTCTGTGTGTGTGCGTGTGAGTGAAAGTATATGTGTGTGTGTGTGTCAGTGAGTCTGTGGAGACGATAACTGACGAACGAATGGACCAATTCGAACGAAATTTGGTACAAAAATTACAATCCGGGAATACTGGAAGCCTATTGTTTTTATACGCAATCGAATGTTCTGATCCCCCCCCCCCCCTAACTTTTCGAGTGAAATTTTGAAAAAAATCGTTAAAAATTCCAAACCTTTAATAAAGTTACGCAAATACACATTTCTTATGTAATTTTTCATTAGAAAACGATTGATATAAATTTTAGAACGCTAGTTTGAACCATTCTCGGGATATTGCATATTTTTCAAAAAAATTATCAAAAAATCGTTTAATATAAAAAAAAATTCCTATTGAGAAACATGTTCATTTTTCATATGTAATACCATGCGATAAATTGGGTAACATCATTCTCGTGGATCTAAATCGTTCCATTCATGAAAAAAGATACTTTGAGTAATTATTCTGTATTTGAGCTTCAATGGTCATTTATCTGCTGTAAGAATAAGTTACTTCTCCTTCCATAACGCGAATTTGGTGGAATGTCGTCAACTTGGCGACTTTTTTAAATGTTACTAAATTAGCGATAAACTCGCCAAATGGATAAAAATGCCGCTAAATCAATGAAACTGACGACTCATTGACGAAAATTCAATATCTTGGAAAGAATATAAATATCTACTATAAAAATATTCTATTATTCTTACTGTAAAAGTAGTAAATTCATTGCAAAGTCATGTGCTGCTCACATCAGATTTTTAAGAGGGTATAGTGTTATTTCATTTCCTATTAGATGTAGGAGAAAGATTCACTTTTAAAATTGTAGAACGTTGCTCAATTCGTACTAAGCACTTTTGTCCTACAGCGAAAGCTCCGAAACAACACTCTAAGTTGTGATTTTAAAAGATACAATTTTATTTACTTCCACGTAACATTTATCAGTATTTAACGGTCATTGGAAAACATGCGGCGGCGTCTTATTACTTTCCTTATATATATAATGTATAAGGAAAGTATTGTGACGGGGTCGAAAATTCGAATTCGAGTTTTCGACGGAAGGGCACGTTTCAAGCATCCCTGATCATGTATCAAACATTTTTGAAGTGATGTCTGTGCGTGTGTGTGTGTGTGCCAAAGTATGTGTGTGAAAAGTATGTGTGTGTATGCCAAAGTATGTGTGTGTGTGTGTGTGTGTCAGTGAGTCTGTGGAGACGATAACTGACGAACGAATGGACCTATTCGAACAAAAATCACAACCCAAAAACACTGGAAGCCTATTGTTTTTATACGCAATCGAATGTTCAGAACTTCCTAAATTTTCGAGTGAAATTACGAAAAAATCAAAACCATTAATAAAGTTACGCAACTGGACATTTCTTATGTAAATTTTCCTTAGAAAAAAGATTGACATAAACTTTAGAACTCTAGCTTGAACCGTTCTCGAGATATTGCACATTTTTCAAATACATATATAAAAAAATCCCATAAATTGAAAAAAATATATTAACTGTTGAGAAACATGTTCACTTTTCATATGTAATATCATGCGATAAATTCGGTGCCATCATTCTCGTGGATCTAGCTCATCCCATTCATAAGAAAATGTTCTTTGAGTAATAGATTTGTATTTGAACGCCAATAGTCAATTATATGCTTTAAGAATAACTTATTTCTCCATCCATAACGCTTGGCGAGATTTTGGCGACGAATTTGGCGGAATGTCGTCAACTTAGCGACTTTTTTAAATGTTGCCAAATTAACGAAAATCTCGTCAAATGATAAAAATGACCCTAAATCGATGAAAATGACGACTAGTTAACGAAAATTCAATATTTTGGAAATAATATAAGTATCTACTATAAGAATAATCTATTTTTTTGCTATAAAAGTAGTAAATTCATTGTATTATATAAGGAAAGTCATGTGTTGCCCACATCAGATTTTTATACATGTAGAAACATGCAGTGTTGCTGAAGGTGAACATTTGGTATTTTGAGTATAATAAAGCCAATCTCATTCAGGTCATTGTCTAAACTTTGGTCTTTTTTTGGGGGGTAGGGAGGGGGGAGGGGGGGGGAGACGGAGGAATTAGTTCTGTTACGACGTATTCTCTGGAATCGTGGGTGTGCGTACAGAGTACAAGAATGAGTCCAGATTTCAGGATAACTAACACGTTTATTCCCAAGCACATCATAAACAGGAACAGTATATTCAGAAAATAAGCGATACTATTCCCAAAACATTGACAAAAGTCACAGTTCATTCTTGTCAACTGCTCTCCAACTGAGTGATGCTTCCTTTTATAGACTCTCTATAGAAAATTCTGGAAATCTCTCATATATCGAAGAATGCTGGTAATTTCGAGGTCTTTCTCGAATCTTCAAAAAGTCGCTATATTGGCGATAAATCACTAATTGTGGCAACCCTCCTCCGGACTTCGGCATCTAGCAACACTACATGCAAGTCACAGGATAACCTGCACGTGTCTTGTCTCCGTCTCGTGCTAAAAAAAAAAAGACTCCAGTGACGGAATATTATAAGTTCAATGTTGTATACAACACGAACACTGGTTTTTAGGGTTCCTCCACATCTTCCCCGACGTATCAAAAATGCTAGTGCTAATTTTTAAAAGTTCTACAATTTTTTAATTGACTTTCTCGCTATATCAGTAGGAAAGATAGGTCCCGTATCTCTCTAAATGGGGGGGGGGGGGCTGCCCCCCTAAAGTTTTCTGTTCGTGTAGCGCCATGCCATTGGGGGTACACATGCATGAAATTATACAATAACCCTCATACATCTTGAGTTATTAGTCTGGTGATTGATTTCTTTTGATACAATGAAATTGATCATAAAAAATATTTATTGTATTACATAGGAAGAGGGAAGTATGCACTTTCCCATATTAAACTGTTTTACATGTATCCCACAAAATTTGATATTTGCAATCTAATTTCCATCTGACGCCATTAAAATCCAATTTAGACGATTAATTAATCAGATTCCCATTAAAATATTCTTGATGCAATAATAATTACTTGATGGAAATATTTAATTTGTCAGAGATTTTTACCCCTCGACCACATTCGCCAGAAGTGCTTACTCATTACCTACAGTAATACATGATCGAAAAGGTATTTTTAGACTCAAGAAAAGGTCAGTGACGCTTGCAACAAATTTATCTAACATTAGCAAGTAATTTTTTGGGATGACATAGTTACGTGTTAACCTTATCGATTATAAATAAATTTCTACAATGAAATATTTTAAAGAAATTTCCGGTATTTATCTGATATCCGAAGGGGACACTATTAAATAATAATTGTAGGAGGAAATTCAGCTGCTTGTAGTCAAAAGGTAATTGAAAACCAAACCGAAGTAATCAGTGTTTCTTGAGCCCTAAAGAAGCGCATGCTACTTAAACCGTACAGATACAGATAAAGCCACTCAATTTCTAAATCGCCTGTTTTGAACAAAAGGTGTTTCCTTTGCCAAACATAAACTTCTCCCAATAGTAATCTCAGCAAACCGGAGAAAGAACAATATCGAAAATTTATCAAGGATGGTGACACGTCTAAAAATTAAATATTAAGAGAAAACACTTTATAATAAAAGTATTTTAATTGATTACACCATTATAATATTGGCGTCCATAGACGCCAATGTCTGCAAAGGGGGATCGAACTGTTTGGGATAGGGCATGTTAAATACCTGCATTCTTGAGAGGTTCGTCGTTTGGGACTGACGCTGTCTCATCCGTAAGCAAAAGGTTAAAGTCACTTTCTTGAAATGAGTAATTCATCACCAGAAGAAACATGGATGGGGTTACCCGTAGTAAAATAGAGAATGGCCATACCAAATTTGAAAACTAAAATATGTCAAAAACTGTGCCTTTGTATATACGAAACTGACGTACTTTCCATTATAAATATATATATAGATATACTCCAAAGCTTATTTTATTCTTTGCACATTTACATCCCATTGAGCACTAACTTAGGCAATCGAAGAGATATTTTTAGAAACTCAGGAGACTCATATTTTAACTCGAGCAACGATCGATGACTACGTTAATTCTTAGTAACTTGAGCTCTATACTTAGGAACTGAAATACGGTTTTACGCTTTTATTATACGAGAAAGAGTTTGTGTGGTGATGGTATAATTGAGTATCGATTTATACTTTGTTTTACGAAGTATAAACATATAGAAGCATTCTAAATTAAGTAACATCCCAAGGGATGATGCGTGTAGAAGGCTCATCAAAACACTTCCTTTATTTTTGTAGGGCGTTATGTTTTAACTACGCATAATTTGTTTTATTATTTGACAAGGTAGAATATTTATATTTCTGTTACAGTCAAAGTATACAGGGTCTTTCAAAAGTCCGTATAAATTTTAAAAATTCATTAAAAATCGAAAAATCATCGCATTTAGATGCGGTTTGTACCATAAGCATTGTCAGGACGGGAGGGGGGGATTGACGTGAAAAAATTTTGTGGTTTAAAAAATCACCTATAGGTGGCGCTGAACGCATTGGAAAGGCAAAGAAATAACTTACTGTACGCTCAGTACACTTATTATAGCATCATGTGTTCGACATGTCCTCCTCCACAAGGTATGACATATTTCAGACGAGTGAAAACACCAGTAACTGCAGAATGCAGCATGTCTGGGTGGATCAAACTCACTTCACGACGAATGGAATTTTTTAGTTCCGACAATGTGGAAGGACCTGATTGATACACTCGTGACTTTAAATACCCCCACAACCAAAAATCAACTGGTGACAAATCTGGAGACCGAGGAGGCCATGGGATCTTGCAATGCCTACTGTTAGGTCTGTCTTCCCCGAAGGTATCAATTAGAAATTTCTTTACTGGTTTTCAATGTGAGATCCTGCATAAATGTTACAGTAGATATCACATTTAGTTCTCGCAAAGACGGCCGACTTGCTCATGCAGAAGATTCAAATAACGCTGTGCATTTACTGCGCAAGTTTTCCAACCAGTACTTGAGCTAAACTCCTCGAAGAAAGCGGGTCCCAGAATATAAGAGCCAGTGAAGCCACACCAAACTGTCACTCGTGGTGAATGAAGTGGCTGCTCTATGTACTCACGTAGATTAGAAGTCGCCCATATACGACAGTTGTGTGTGTTCACATTTCCATGCTGTGAAAAGTGGGCTTCGCCTGTCCACAAAACATTAAATAACCACTGTGGCTCCTGTGCGATTTTTGACATAGCCCATTTGGCAAATGTTTCTCGCTGTGCGGTATCTATCGGTAAAAGCTGATGGAGTGATTGCAATTTGTAAGGATACAGATTTAGGATACCGTGAAGGATACTCCAAACGAGGATCCAGGAATATCCAATCGCCTTGCAGTTTCAGAAGCGCTGCTAGTCCCAGCCGCTGTTTCAGTTACTAGGTTTTCAATTTCAGATGCCACAGTACTGGCACGGGAGTCCATTAACGATGGTCTTCCTCCGCTTCGTGGACGATCCTCCAAACATCCAGTTTCTTCAAATCGAGGGACAAGCTTCAGTAACCCAGAACAGGTGATAGGACCTTCTCCTTTCTTTAGATTTTTCCTAAATCGAAATTTTCGCAAAGCATCTGATGCTGATTCTCCGCTCACGCAATGCAACTTCACTAACAAAGCTTTCTCGATCAAAATTAACTTTCTCGCGGAAACTTCTTCTTTGCACCGTTTACTAATGAATCAAATGAAGAATCTACAGAGCACTACAGCTCTTTTATAACAGCCTCATTTGCATTTTTCTGGAAGATGTATTCGGGTAAGCGCCATCTATAGGTGATTTTTTAAACTGCAAAAATTTTTTCACGTCAAAAAAAAAACCCCGTCCCGACAATACTTATGGGACAAACCGCATCTTAATGCGATGATTTTTCGATTTTTAATGAATTTTTAAATTTTATACGGACTTTTGAAAGACCCTGTATACTTTAAAAAATTTTTTGAAGTGCGCTTCTCTTCTGATTTTTCTCATATATTCATATTCCTTCAGTTTATATATATATATATATATATATATATATATATAGTACCTCTTGCTGCTTTGCGCATAATTACTATAACACATATATTTCTGATAATCCACTTTCTTTATATTGTATATTTTATATATATATATATATATATATATATATATATATATATATGTATTTGTATATACGTATGTGTATACAAGTACTGATACAAGTTGAGATTGTAATTGACTGTAATCAACGTTAGTGACATGTTTTCAATCAACAGCATTCACGGATACGAAAAAATACCCCATATTTACGATGTGAGTTATTTTCATGAATGACATTGGGTGTTGTTATTAATGCCGCGAGACCAGACTAAGCAAAAGAGTGGTCACTGTGCAAGAAGGCGATAGAGAAACCCATCCTTTGGAACACAAACACATAACAGATAATTTATTGTAAAGAAACGTTAAAAGTAAAAATATAAAGAAGTTTGAATAATATTCTTATAACCACAGTATGGAAGGAAATAAAATGTAGCATGGAAAATTCTCTTTTCTTCCCTGTGTACACAATTTGAAAAATACCGAAAATTGTATTCAAAGTTGAATTTTAATATTTCACTTTCACGAAGTGTATCTCAAGTACATTTTCGAAAGATGCGTTGTGGGAAGAAGACAATTTCTCGAAGTCGGATGTATTTGACATGATTTATATTTATTTGGAGATATTCCAAAAAGTGAGATTGAGGATTTTTATACTCTCAGAACAGTGTATTGTTCATAGTATTGTTTTCCTAAGATCTATTGAACATTCACCCTTTAACAAAAAATTGAAGCATCCAAAAACAAACACCTGATTGGAATGATACTTAGCATGTACAGTAAGCATGAAGAGATACAGAAATGATTTCAATATCAAATCCAGGATAAATTTTAGTTTAAAACACTTGCATCATAGCAGTTACAGATTAGTAATTAGTAAAGCAACCGCATGGTCGCAATCCATAATGCTGTATAGTGTGATAGAGAGACAAAGCCTAATACAATATATAATCAGATTGTGCCAAATGTTTTGCAACTGTAGTTCCAGACCGTTAATTTTCGGAGATGGCTAGAATTCAAGTCTCTGCATGCCACGGATATACTTAATTAACGACACGTTTGTGAACTTGACTGGTCAAGAAATGGTTGCAACACCACGGAGACACACCAGAAAGAGATGCGGCGTATGTTTGATTTCATTATCTTGATAGTAAATGGCTTCTTACAGACGTGATATGAGAGACATAACGGCTAATTTTAGGATGAGCTGGACGTGCTGTCAATGTACCTCGTGCAGCCACTTAGGACACTTCCACAACCCAGATCGTCCAGCTCACCTTACAGTAAAGAGCATTAATTAAGGATTGCATGGAAAAAGATCGATCTCCAACAAAAGTCAGTCAACGAGCCACTCGACCCTACCGGGTAAAGAAAACCACTGATTCCGTCACACCAAGGGGACAGCAGACCGACACTCCGCCGAGTGAGGCCAATCGCTATCAGTCCCGGAGAAGAACGCCGACGAGGATGCTTGAAACATCCACTCAGCAAGCCAGAGACCTACCAGCACCGAAACGAGCTAGGCAACCCGCGCCACCAACCGAGCGGCGACACAGCAGCATCCACAGCACCCTTTATTTAAAATTTTAACACTTACTACATAGGTACATGTACACAGGCTCTCGCGGTTCCAATATGAACAACACAATTCAATTTAAATTAATCAAAAATAATTATAATCAATCAAATATTAAAAATATATATTCAACTAAACCAATTGCATTATCAATCAAAAATGCTATAAAACAATGACGGTTGACTAGTCCAAGAAATCGAAACCACAAAC
Organism: Amaurobius ferox; assembly: GCA_951213105.1. Lineage (NCBI taxonomy): Eukaryota > Metazoa > Arthropoda > Arachnida > Araneae > Amaurobiidae > Amaurobius > Amaurobius ferox. The sequence goes on along the minus strand of OX578152.1, from coordinate 20,906,311 downwards.
AGGAGAGACAAAAAAGCAAACATTAAAATAACAATTTACCAAGTAAAGATCAAATCATAAACATAATAATCAACTGAAACAAAACCCAAAATGCAACGTAGTTAAAAAAGATCAATAAAAGGAACAACCGAAACAAGTCAAGCATAGTACATACTACCTACCAGAAGACGGAGGATCCAAGGTTAGACGATAGCATCCGCCATGACTACTTTGGACAACGGCTGTCATAGGAAATGGCACCTCATACCACCACACCAGGAGTAATAGTCGTGTGCTGTTCCACAATATAACTCGAATATAACCGCCACACGGTTCTCTTCCGTATATGAATGCCATGATAATCTACTCCAAGGTGGAAGAAGAATTCTCCTCCCAAAACTACGATATACCATTCAGAAAACATCCACGGCTTTAGGGCACTGCTGTACTCCAAACCGTGGCTTAGTCGTTAGTTTGTTAATGACAGACATATTAAAAGGCTACAAATGTATTGCCTTGCCTACACCAAGCGTCTTTCAATGATGCACAATGATAAATAATGCTGCATAGAGGCATTACATTTCGTTGGATGCTGTACAGCTATGTAAGTAATGCAGATGCGTCTGACTTTTAGCCTATTCATTCAACCAGTTGTCCTCTTATGCCGATCAGAACTTTTGCTGCAATTATGCGTACTTTCAAGCAATCACTAATCCAAGCAACTTATCCCCGCGACATCAGTACGGTCCAGACGACGAACGATTCTTATACGTCATCGTCCAGCTTCTTACTATGCGGCCCCGCACTAAACCGCGTTGTTGAGCTTATGGCCTTTGAGTGCAGTGAGACCTGATACGATGTCAAAGTTAATAATCTGATGTGGGCAACACATGACTTTCCTTATATAATGCAATGAATTTACTACTTTTACAGTTAAAAAAATGTTATCCTTACAGTAGATACTTATATTCTTTCCAAGATATTGGATTTTCTTCAATTAGTCGTCATTTTCATTGATTTAGTGTCATTTTTATCCATTTGGCGAGATTTTTGTTAATTTGGCAACAATAAAAAATGCCGCCAAGTTGGCGACATTCCGTCAAATTCGTCGCCAAAATCTCGCCAAGCGTTATGGATGGAGAAATAAGTTATTCTTACAGCAGATAAATGACTATTGGCGTTCAAATACAAAAGTATTACTCAAAGTATCTTTTTTCATGAATGGAACGAGCTAGATCCGCGAGAATGATGTCAACCAAATTTATCGCATGGTATTACATATGAAAAGTGAACATGTTTCCCAACGGGAAATATATTTTTTTTATTTTATATAACTTTTTGATAATTTTTTTTAAAAACTGTGCAATATCTCACGAACGGTTCATGTTAGCGTTCTAAAATTTATATCAATCGTTTTCTAATGAAAAATTACATAAGAATGCCTATTTGCGTAACTTTATTAGCGGTTTCGATTTTTTGACGATTTTTTCAAAATTTCATTCGAAGATTTAGGGGGGCTTCTGAACATTCGATTGCGTATAAAAACAATAGGCTTCTAGTGTTTACGGATTGTGATTTTTGTACCAAATTTCGTTCGAATCGGTCCATTCGTTCGTCAGTTATCGTCTCCACAGACTCACTGACACACACACTCACACAAATACTTTCTCACACACACATACTTTCATACACACACAGACACACACACACACACACACACACACACACACACACACGCGCGCGCGCCCACACACACACACACACACACAGACATCACTTCAAAAATGTTCGATTCGTTATGAGGGATGCTTGAAATGTGCTCTCTCGTCGAAAACTCGAATTCGAATTTTCGACCCCTTTCCTTATACATTATGTATATACGGAATATACTTTCCTTATACATTATGTATATAAGGAAAGTAATAAAGGATGATTCCTGGAAGGCGATGAAGTGTAGCTGTTCAACACTCGACGACGACGAGGATTTTGACCGAATTACACTACTGGAAAGCATAACTAAGCATAATGAAGAGAATAAAGAGGGTCGTTTTTCGAATACAGAAATCGCTTTCAACGTAAAATCGTCAGATTAGCCCCATATTTTGGACCATAGTTGGTTGATATTGTCCGGTACATTAAACAGGGGGCAGTGTTGCAAACATGTTATTGGCCTTCATTGGAAGTTTTGACTCCCCAGAATGGAAAAACACCTTTACATGCAACCGTTCTTATTACGTGAATATAGGGTTGCCATAATTTGAATGCCGGTCATCGTTGCCATATTGGGCTATATATCGTATTGCACTGGTGACTTTTCGGACCAACGGCCGAACAGTGCTGAAAACACCTGTTCTCGTTAGATCACCGAAGTCAGGCAGCATCGGGCGCGGTTAGTACTTGGGTGGGTGACCACCTGGGAACACCGCGTGCTGTTGGCACATTTCGGGCTCGGTGGTTTGAGCGCTGGATTTGCACGCTGCCACAACTTCCGCCATGTTCATGCGGAGTACGATCACGTTAAACATGTGGGTCCGTAAGTCCTCCCGATAGGTTGGTGATAGGGGAAAGAGGGTACGGTCCCTGTGGATGCCTTCTCCACTGGGTTCCTGTCTAAATTGGGTGACAATTTCCGGCCGTCCAAACAGATACCTTACACCTTTCTGGTAGGTCGGATGGTCTGGGTCTCAACAACAACTTGGTGACTTTTCGTATGTATTAAAACTCTCTTGAAATAACGAATATTCTGGGAGATGCGACCTTCTTCTGGAAGTTACTACAAAGAGTTTGTATAGGGAAGTTATCACTCAGTTGGAGAGTAGTTGACGTGATACGGTCTAAATTGAATTGTGAGATACATCAGGGTTTTGATAATAGTATCCGCTATTTTGTGAATTAGCGAAACAATTAATTGCTCTTTTATTGTATCTGACAATTGTTTAGTGATCTTAACATATAGTTATCGAGCTATTCGCTGTATATTGTTGCTGTTTATGATTATTAGTGCTTTTAAATAAAAGTGTTAGTTATCCAGAAATGTGGACTCATTCTTATTCTGAGAATATACTAGAGGATATGTCGTAACAATGTGATGACGCTCCCTTAGGAATTTTTATTTGCATATGAATTTATAGAAGATGTTATTCTTATTGAATTATGTCTTTGTATTTGCTCTACGACAAATGACCGTAGAATAAGGAGAGGTAGACCCTTTTTGTGGTTGATAATAGTGTAAGATATGTCTGTATGGCATTAGACCCTTACATAAGTTCTTTAAAAAGACGTGAAATTGGAATTTTAAAACTATTTCCTACTAACATCATTAAAATCCATTATAAGTAAGTGACTTTAAATAATCAATTTTCCATTAAAACTCCATTCAATTTAATGTTAACTGTTTTACGGGAATACGTATTTTCCAAATCATTATTTCCACTTCAACCCATCCGCCATTAAAAACTAACTACCTGCGGCAATCGAGGCTGTAATTTTAGACTAGGGTAAAGTTCAGTTACGCTGGTAATTAATTTATATAACTTAAGTGAAAGCATTTTCCGTAATGTTTTAACTGTGCAATGATTTATTCTTTGGTTGAATGAGTATTGATATGTCGTGTTCAGAGACGTTTTCATTTTATAACTTTATTGTATAAATTGAGTATTGTTTGTTTGAAATTGTTTGATTACTCAAGAGCGAGTAAACGCATCGTTTGGAAATTTTATATTTTAATAGGTTAAGAAAAATAATTTTTACTGAATAGCACATTGACTTTCCATACAGAATCATAGTCATTTTAATTTCCCTTTTACTTTCCCTGCAATACATAGTAATGTATAGGGAAAGTATTGGAATCATGTCGAAAATTGCAACTCGAGTTTTCGACGGATCTACACGTTTTGCGACCTCTAGAATACGAAAAAAATATTTTTAGCGTGACGTCTGTATGTGTGTGTGTCTGTGCAATGTATGTATCCACTCTAACTCAAAAACTAATGTACCGAATTTCATAAAATTTGGTAGGTGAGACCCTTGGGTGTGACCCTGGTGCTCATTAGGTTTTGGTACAATTCGGGAAAAACGAACCCGTATTTTTTTGCGAAATGGCTCGCAAAAATCTCATGTATTCACTCTAGCTGAAATACAAATTGACCAAATTTCACAAAATTTGTTAGATACATCACATGTGGGATACTCTGGTGCTGATTAGATTTTGGTACGATTCAGGAAAGAACAACCTGCTTTTCTTTACGAAATGGCTCGCAAAAATCGCCAATATCTAAAAAAAAACTACGTATGTTAAAATGTATCAATTAAATGCTTGTTTTATACGTAATTTTTGACGAGGAAAAGAATAAGAATAACTCTATTACTCTAGGACTAACCGTTCTCGAGATATTTGAGAGTTTTTGCATTTTTTTATGCCGATTTTGGAAAAAAATTCCAATTACCAAATAAAAGCAGAAATTGAATTAAAAATGCAAATTTAGTGTCATTTTGTGCAATTAAACTCAATTTAAGGAGCTCTTTAAGAAATTAAAAAAAATGAATTTGAGTCTGCAGGGAAAGTCATGTGCTGCTCACATCAGATTTTTTACTTTCCCTACATACTTAATATAATATATAGGGAAAATATTGTGACGGGGGTCAATAATTCTATTGAAGAGCACGTCATTTCTGAATAGAAATCTAACGATTTTTAAGGTGATTTACGTGTATATATGTGCGTATGTGTATGTATATGAGTGTATGTGTATGTACGTGTATATCCGTGAGTCTGTGGATGCAATATCTCACGAACGGATGAAGCGTTTCGAACGCAATTTAGTACGTTTATTACAATCCATACATCCCGAAACCTATCAATTTTAACGCCATCGAACGATCGTAATATCCAAATTTTTGAAAAAATCATAAAAATTCAAGACGCTCAATGTTAAATATGTAATCAATTTATGTGTAATTTTTTATTCTAAAACGAATGAAACTGCTACGTTGAGTTCGTAACGCGTTTCGTTTTCTTTTATTCACCACTATTTTATTAATTTATAATTTCTGCTTTTAAGTAATTTCGACTTAAACCTATTCAAAATTGATTTAGTATTTTTGACCATTAATAATTTGCTTTATTTACTAAAATAAAAATACACGCGTGCTATTATTCTATTATTCCAAATTATTTGTTTTCCCTTCTAAGCTTTGCTGACATTCCTAATTCATTTATGTGGGATTTCTCTTCAAATTGAATCTCATATGTCTACAGCCTCCCTCACCCCCACCCCCTTTACGATGTTGATCATTTTTACTTTCCCTGCAGTACATGGCAATGTATAAGGAAAGTATTGGAATCATGCCGAAAATCGCAACTCGAGTTTTCGACGTATGTACACGTTTCGATACCTCTAGAATACGAAAAAACTATTTTAGCGTGACGTCTATGTGTGTGTCTGTCTGTGCAGATTTTTATCCATTCTAACTCAAAAACTAATGGATCGAATTTCATAAAATTTGGTAGGTAAAACACTTGTGGGAGAATCTGGTGCTGATTAGTTTTGGGTACGATTCGAGATAAAAGAACCCGCCTTTTTTTGCGAAATGGCCCGCAAAAGCTTGTATCTACACTAGCTGAAAAACTAATGGACCGAATTTCACAAAATTCGGTAGATAAGTCACTTATGGGACATCCTGGGGCTGATTAGATTTTGGTACGATTTGGAAAAAGTAATCTGCCTTTTTTTGCAAACTTGCCCGCAAAAATCGACAAAATATAAAATAAAAAACTACGTATGCTCAAATATATCCATTAAATACTTGTTTAATACGTAATTTTTAACGAAGAAACGAATAAGATCAACCCCATTACACTAGGACTAGCCGTTCTCAAGATATTTTAGTTTATTCGTATTTTCAAGCCACCTTTGAAAATAAGTCCAATTATCAAATGAGAACGGAAATTGAATTAAAAGCGAATTAAATTTAATGAGAATAAAGAGAACGTGAATAAAAGTCTGCAGGGAAAGTCATGTGTTGCCCACATCAGATTTTTTCTTTCCCTCATCAGAGGGATTTATGTTAGAAAGCATTTGGACTATGTCCTACCCTGCTAATTTGTTACTCTATGAAATCCTTTCCAGAAACGTTTAGGTTGAAAACACAGACCGCCAACTCACCCGTGAAACTTTTAGGTGAAAATTAACCCTTCCTTTTGAGTTGCCTGAAATATCCGGACAAGCGAACATCGAATTTTCTGCACTATTACGGCTTTGAACCATGTGGGCCATAACAAATTCTATAATTTGACAGGTCAAGATCGTTAATTGATCAAGATCAGTTGATCCAAGATCGTTTATTTGAACAAGCGATGCATGAGAAGAGGTGGATGAAAGAAGCCCCCAGGTTGTTTTTCATAAAAATGATCGTTTATTGATAACAATTCATTAGTTCGAAATTACTACATTTTACATTTATGCGCAATTCTTATCAGCAAATTTGTTATCATTTTTCTTCGGGGAACTGATTCTCGGGATAATATTGGGCCGTAACAAATTCTGTAATTTGATAGATCAAGATCGTTTATTGATCAAGATCAGTTGATCCAAGATCGTTTATTTGAAGGAGCGATGCATGAAAAGAGATGGATAAAAAACTCCCCAGGTTATTTCATAAAAATGATCATTTATACCCATTGATAACAATTCATTAACTCGAAATTACTGTATTTTACATTCATGCGCATTTCTGATCGGCAAATTTGGTATCATTTTTCTTCGGAGAACTGTTTCTCAGGATAACATTGGGCCATAACAAATTCTGTAGTTTGATAGATCAAGATCGTTTATTGATCAAGATCAGTTGATCCAAGATCGTTTGTTTGAAGAAGCGATGCATGAGAAGAGGTGGATAAAAAAAACCCAGGTTATTTCATAAAAATGATCATTTATACATATTGATACCAATTCATTAGCTCGAAATTACTCTATTTTACATTTATGCGCAATTGTGATCGTCAAATTTGCTATCATTTCTCTTCGGGGAACTGATTCTCGGGATAATATAATTAACATCCTGAATGTGCATCTTTTTATTTTATCTCGAGACATTGACGTTAAACAAAAGGATGTAATCATGAAGACTTCTCAATAGGTTTTCATGCGAGATTTCGAATGATTTTATTTTTACATACTTCTACTGAAAAGCTACCAAATATCTGAAATTCCAAGAATTATGAGCAACAGAAAATTGGTGTTATATTCACTTGAAATTGATTTACCTGCCAGAAATACTTTTGATTTCTTGGCTTGCTTTTGAATAATGGCAGCGACTTAAATAAATATTATACCAACGAATAAACTGCTAGATCTATCTTTAGAATTACCTAATGGGAGGAGTATAACAAACATATACATGTTTAAACTGACTGGATTATTTAGAATATAAGTTGCTGAACTGTGAATAAAAGAATTTCTTTACAATAATTGGTATTATTTTATACAAAAGAGGACTGTATATACTATTATAGCTGTTATATTTTGAGCAGTCATAAGAAGAATGGTAACCTTAGAAACTATTGAAATAAATATGAGAATTATTAAGCATTCAGTTAAGTGCACTTAAGTAGTGTTCTGTACGATAATGACTATCAACTGTAAGAATTTATCTAATTCTAATAATAAGGTCAAGTAATCAATCACTCGTAAGAAATTAATTTATTTTCTTTGTTTATATACATATTTAATTTATGTGTAATAGGCGCTATCATGCAGATCTGTTAATAATAATATTAATATTTAAACACAACGCATATGTGTATATTCAAAATTAACCCCCCATTGTATGACATCCTTTCATTAAATCTTACACTATAATTAATCTTAAATGACTGTATAAGGGTGTTCGTTCACATAGATACATGATGGGAGATAGCAGAAACTTTTAATTTATTAAATTCATTATTGAATTTCCCATTATAACAGACACAAACTTTAGAACGTTAGCATGGACCGTTTCCGACATAGTGCACGCTTTTCAAAAAAAATTATTAAAACGGTACATAAGATAGGCAGAAGTATCATCAAATTTGGCAAATAATTTGGCGACATATCTCCAACTTGGCGACTTTTTAGTGTGATGCTATATTGACAAAAAAATTTAGCGACATATGTCCAACTTAGAACCTTTTTAATGTGATGGCATATTGACAAAAATTTTGCGACATATCTCCAACTTGGCGACTTTTTGATGTGGTACCAAATTAGCAAAAATGTCTCCAAATGGGTAAAGATGGTGCAAATTTGATGAATTAATAATAATTAAAGCATTTTACTTTAATATCTTGCTTATATATTGAAGTATATTGCTTGTCAGATGTTAGCAATATTTCAAATTGACAAGTTATATTTGCGGGAAATGTAAATTAATTGGGAACTTGAAAATAACTCCATGTGTCTACAAAAGGGCCCAATTTCTTAATAACCAATAAGCTTAATTGCATTGATTAAATTCTTGATTTATACGTAATTCTTTTATTAAAACAAATAGAACGAACAAACGTGCTCTAGAATAAACGGTTCTTGAGATAGATGATATTTTTTGTATATTGTCTGGGACTCAACGGCATTTTAAAACGCTTTAAGACTCCAAATGAAAAAGGAAAAAAAAATAACAATTGGATTAATTTTAAATTAATAAGTATTCATTTTACGTGTTATGTTATGTTTTAAATTTTTAATTTGTACATTACGTAATTTATGAAGAAACATGGAAATGATTCTGCAAGAAAAGTTGTGTGCTGCCCACATTCAGGTTTTTTTCATATACAATCCTTAGTACATTAATTAAAGGTTTATCGCACAAAACAACACATAAACTGGATACTTATTTCAAATTATATTCAATTTGCAGTTTTATGGCGACATAACAAACGCCATAACAATTTGCATTTCAAACGAAACTAAATCCGCAAAATAAAATATATCTATCTACCTCGGAAATGTATAATACTAGACACGGTAATGGAAGTTTGAAGACCCAGACAACCCGACTCACCCTAGGGCATAAGCAGTTAGCTGATCGCCCGGACAGTAATGGGGTAATTTTTTTTTGGTCAGAACCACACCCATTCATTTGAACCACAGATGATCCACCCATGAACCTATCCATCTAATCTACAACTGACCACCACTTCTGCTTACCCTCAACCTCAATTAAACCATCTCCCGTATCACCAACAGCCTGCATATCCATCTGCTGCTTCACCACTTCTAACTGCTGTCTGCTTACCTGTTACAACTGACCACCACTTTCCTCTGTCGTCTGCTGTCGGCTATTACTTTTGTATTACTATTGCCTATTGCTTTAGTATTACTATTGCCTATTACTTTTGAATGCTTTCTGCCAACCAGCCACAGCCAATCCCAGTATTACACCAAGTCCATATTACCATCCTCATCCCAACGAGCTTGTCACACTTATTTGCTGCTCCTCCTTTTACATAGTACCACGCCGCCCAGGCGGTGAAGTGGATAACGTCTTCGGCTGCTGTCTTGTGGGCTAGGGTTCGAATCCCGAATAAGGCATGGATGTTTCTTGAGGATAAAGTCAGTCTTCCGCCTTTTGGGTCCTCGTCAAATGTGCAGCTGCACACCCTCCGACCTTCGTCAGTGATGCTTTCTTGTAATAAACTTTGTTCTCTCGTCTTGTGTCTTTATTCGTCCCTCCCTGCTTCACTGGTCCCGAAATTGGCTCCGCCGAAACAGGAGGCCATTTAGTCAACAACAACAACATAGTACCACAATTGTTACTCGCGCTGTCATGTGATCAAGGTGGGGCATTTGCCTCGCCCTAGTTTAACTACAAGTTAGCTATCCTTTATATGCTAGATATTTTGCTTCTAACAAGAATAGGTCAGATATTTTGGAGTCAGCACATTGATTTTATACAAAAGAATCGGTACAGTTTGAGAAACAACCATAAAAGTAAGTCACAAATGATACAAGGACAATAATTTACTTAAATATATGGCCGCTGTCAAGATGGAGTTGTATTCATAGAAACAAAATAATGCATCAAAGCAGGGGTGGAGAAAAAGTAAAGGGAAAATTATGTGTTTCATTTTAAATTAGCGTCAGTTTTCCTAACCAATGGACGAATCAAACGGAAACTTCACACTTCAGTGCCCGAGGTGCCACCCCAACAAAAAATCACGACGAAGAAATAAAATTTCAAGATGATTGCTTTTTGACCAGCCAACCCTCAAGTTTTCTTTCGCTCCAAGAGGTTACATTTAGACCATCCAGGCTGCCTTTCCGTGCGGGAATTTTTGTAATCCCAGTCTAATGGGGCTGACTATTGTGAAGTCTATATACCATTCGATTATTATTTTCCTCATTTTAATCCCCCCACTTAATTATTTCCCACTAAGGTTTCTACAGGGTGTCCCAAAAAGGACCCCCGAACTTTGAAAACAAATATCTCGGAAACGGTTACAGGTAAAAGGGTGAAATAAAGTGTATGTTTATTGGATAGCCAGTAAAGTTTACATACCGTGGTTTCTAAAACAATAATTGAAGATTTTACCAACAAATGGCGCTGATAGGCATATGCAGTAGACCACCCCCCACCTATAACACGGTAGATACATTCCGTGTTATATGAATCGGTGTTGTAAGAGTCACTTAGATTATACAAATACATGAGCAGTTCACAGCCCAAATCGATTAACTTACTTGTTATATTTAATAACTTTCTTTAATAATCAGGCTTAAGACACTACATGACAACAATTTTTATGGCCGTTGAATAATAAATTTTTTTTCACAAGAAATGTATAAAAATTTATCAATACATATTTTCTACCTTTTCTTTTATGGACTTAATCGTTTTGGAAAATGAGCGGCTCACATGCAGTTTGCTTATGCATATACACACACTTATACAGATACTTAACAAAGATGTAAAATAAAGATTTAATATGTAAAAGTTAAATATTTTTTATTTCTCTTCAAAACAAACAATATTGAAATTAATGATTTGTTATTCATTTTGCGTTAAATAAAAGAAGCAGTTACACTTTTTTTGACATTTACTCACTGTTGGAGCTATCCATAATTAGATTCCACCGACATCCTTTTTTAAATGTTGGTTGTGCTACTTCATAGTTTGAAGATTCACTTGTTTCTTCTCTGTTATTTTCGTTGTTTAAAAGGGTATCTTCTTGTGCTTTCAACAATTTATTATTGTTACTTTCTAAATCTTCTTTTACTTCAAAATATGGAGCTACACAATCTTTCAATTTTTTCTTGAATTTCTCAGAGCGTTTTGTTGCTGGATCATTATTCGTAAAATGTTCTTCTAGATTTTTTGCCAATTCTAATCTTCATTTAAGATTTCTAAAGTAAAGTGTTGCTCTGGCCCACAGAAAATTCGTAATGAGTTTTCTTCGCTATATTATAATATTTTTTTAAATTTATTTAACACACTTGACTTTAAACACAGCTTAATTGATAGTATGTATGTACCAGAGATAACAAATATGTACTTCCTCTAGTTGAAATCGGGTTTAATTTTGCAAAGATTTATTTTCCTAAAACTTTTATTTCGTCAAATTTAAGTTGAATAAAATAAATCATACGATATAAAAGTTTTTTCAGACACGTTTAATGTTCATCACAACTAGAAACAAACTAAGATGATCTCCTCTAAAAATGGGGTTTCCCCGAAATTTAAGAAGCACACTGACGTTTAGTCTTACCAGCCAAAAGTTATATTTATTATTGGAGCTAAAACGTAATAAAATCGAAACATCTGTCTCATTCTTTTACCGTGTTATACGAACCTCTTTTAGCGTGTTATACGAACACGATCACAATTTCTCCAGCGTATTATCACACATCCCTCACAGCAAAGATCATCACATGTGTGACAATGACGTTGTAGTCACGTGAAACCTGGGTCGCAATGTGACATCATATTTGTGACTTCTATGCGACGTTACGTATTAGTAACTTTGTAACTTCATTGTGACTATATTCTGTGACGGTTCCACAATTTAATTAACACGTAACAATGTGACGACATTACAATGGCAATTGCAATGTGACGTCACAAACAAGTTAATATGCGACGTCACAAACGACCATGAAAATGATCAAAATGACTTCGCTGTGACCTCAATATGACATTGCCGAGACGTACTGCGACGTCCTGTGACGTCCCAAAGTCACAGTGTGACGTAAATCTTTCGTCACTGTGAAAAAAAATGCTGTTAGGGATATAACACATCCGTCTTATATGAACCCGTGTTATAAGGGGGTCTACTGTATAGTCGAATCAGCTTGAGCGCTTCTTATCCTTTCAAATTTTGTGAACTGATATTGATTTTTTTCCCTCTCAGGACCTTTCTAAACTTGAAATCTGCGTTGAAGCTACGCCTTGTCTCTGTTGGGCTACGATTCAACCGATGGTATTCGACCACAATGAAAATCCTTTGCTCCAACGAATACAAACAACTCTCTTACAATTCTGGCCACCTCGTTCACTGCATAAAATATGTTTCGACAGCAGAACATAATGAAGACTAAATGAACTGTAGAACAACACATCACAATTTAAAGGAAGTTTAAAAGCCGCCTGTTGAGCCATCTATTGGGAAAAATTTGAACTGTTTTTTAAAAACCGCATTATGTAAATTTTACTGACTGTCCAATAAACAAACACTTTATTTCACCCTTTCATCTGTAACTTTTTCCGAGATATTACTTTTTAAAGTTCTGGAGTCCTTTTGTGGACACCCTGTATATAGGGAGCTAGCGCATCCACCCTTTTGATTGTCACTTGCATATTGGTTTATTACAGCTCAGTGTCTTAATAACTGGCTTTATGGAATAAATTCGTAATAAAATGGGATAATGTTCAGCCTTAAATCACTGTAATAATTCCTGTTAAGCGACACGAATGTTTAAATTCCCGAATAAACGAAAACGAAGAAGAAAATTAATAAAGTGTAGAAGACATGAATGCCAAAGTATCTTTTTTTACAGCTATCGGCGATAAGTAAACCTAAACAGGTGCGTTCTACTAAGTACAGTAAGGATACATTGAAGTCAATTGCGCTGGTTCTTACCCCTTGTAGCCAAGGCATTTCTCACTATAACTTAACATGGCGGCCATAGGTCAAACAGGGATTATAGGTCCTCTAACTATCACAAAACGTTGAATTCGTCTTTCCTGTACAAAAAAATATGTTATTGGAAAAATTTCAAAAGACACAGAATTCCAGAAAGTATTTATACCAAAACATGAATTTTATCATTTTAAAGGAAATATGCGAAAATTTTGACTGCAATACGAAAGAAGACAAAAGTATATTTAATCTTCTAAAAGAAAACAAATAATATTCATTTGCGATTAATATAGTTCGTTTCATTTGCGATTAATATAGTTGCGTTTCATTTGCGATTAATATAGTTGCGTTTCATTTGCGATTAATATAGTTGCGTTTCACTGTGATTTACTTACCATCATTTTCTTTTTTCCGAATTATATTTCAATGCGTAGCTTCAAAGTGCAAAATTAACAATGGACACTTATAAAGCTTCTTTTGGAGATGAGGTTGGGAAAACACTCACTCGCCATTTAAGACTTCACAACATTTAATACTACATAAAAATTACACATATTTTACAAATCATAGCTAGGATTAGCGTATTAGAAACACGTCGGCTGCGTGATTCTTATCGCCATCTTGAACTCCTTCCAATGTTTTTTTTGTAAACAACAACGAACGTTCTTTAGTTAGGTTGAGTGCTGCCATCTCCTGTCCTTTTGGGAAAACAGAATGTCTCTTACACACTATTTTAGAATAATTTGATCAACCAGATATTAAAATAGACTTATGGTTAAAAGTATTTCTTAATAAACAACCTTAAGATTTTGAAAACATCAATTGATTTTGGTGGTACGGGCTTCCTTCAGGATCAGAGAAAGAGATTCACATTACACGCATCAGTGCAATAGGTTTTCTCTTTTCTGATGTGAGTGTTCTGTAGAAGGATGCTTGTAGAAGGCGGATATCCTGAAGAAGGAGGCTTGTTTAACCTTTGAAACCAATTAACACTTACACTTTTCTTCTATGTTGTTCCTTTTATGTGTTGCTGTAATAGTTAATTTTTATTTCACAATTCAGAACACATTTTAAAGACAATTTAGCACTTTTACCAATTTGAAAGGATTAGATTTCACTTCTCATTTCTTCAAATTTCACTTCACATTTCAAATTCTATAAAATGTCAATCTGTATTTTGCTGAAAATATATCTTACATCGAAGAAATGCATTATTTTTTCAATGCAACTCTTGGGATATATTCACCGATATATATTTTGGTGGGGCTGGAATATTAGAATCCGTCTGTGAATAGAATGTTTTAGTATTTTATAGACTGTTACTCGGGCAACAAGAGAATTCTTCATATGCACTTTATTTAAATTCTTGTTTTTTATAAGAATATTATTAAAGTATTTTGTTTTATATGGTTATTTTACTTAGACATTTAATTTTTTTTTGTTTTCGACATATAAGATGTAAAGACCTTGCTGCTCCAAGCGGGAATCGAATCCTGGAACTTCGGACTAGCCAACCGACGCTCTACCGTTGAGCTACTGGGACGAAATCGCAAGCTCTTATTTTCGAAGTGGACTCTGTAATCTCCACCATCTAATGTCCGATTGGCGGGCAACTGACATTCTAACTGACCGCCTCCTGCTATTTTTAACTCAGGTTGGTACACTGCCTGGTCGTTTTTGTCTCAATTTGAAATCTGTGCTCAATCTTTCAAGGTCCACTGAATCCATACTAGTCGCTCTAGGGTCCCTTTCTGACTTCCGAGATCTTTGCACTAACTTACAGGGTTGATTTGTTAGGGCGCCATTGTAAGAAACCTTGCTGTCCCAACCGGGAATCGAATCCTTGATCTTCGAACCGGCCAGCCGACTCTCTACCGTTGAGCTACTGGTATGAAATTGCAAGCTCTTATTGCCCAAGTGTACTCTGCAGAGGAATACTAGAAAATGTACCCGGCATTATTCGGGATTTAAAACAGGGAATTCATGCATTCAATTTTGAAAAAGTCATAGTAACCCGCTGCACGAGCACATGCACTACTGCGCTCGTTGAGCGGTCCTAAATTTGCGTCTAATCACGCACTTGCACGCAGCGCGGTCTTTAACACGCCTTGTATACGGCGCTAGGTGCATCCACAGCTACGCCCTAATACGACTGCGTATTATACTCAAAATACACTTTTCGCTCCCCCTTTTTCAATACGCCATAAATAAGCTCCTTTGATACGTCCTTCGCCCTCTACGCGGGTGTACTTTTCGTGCGTTCTAAATAAAAAAAAATACTTGAAATTGACAACACGTTTTCTATATTTAAATACCTGTAATAAAAGGAAATTTTCCCGAGACATCATGTTTGTCTTTTATAATTCAGCATGTTTCTTACTGCGTTCGAGAATCTAAGAATACAACCTTCTCCGTAAAGTACTTCTTTAGAGGCTGTATCTTATAAGAACATGTAAACCGATATGAAATAGCTCGTTTTAATGGGACTTTCCGAATTTCCCTTGTAGTGGAAAAATTGAATTAAATTCATTGCAAAAATATTGGGAACTGAATCCCTTCATAGATTTTCTAATAATTTCCAGACGTTAAAATATTCTAAATTTAAAAGATTTATTTAAAACAAATACAGTACAGTTTTAGTATATTATACATGCTCACCCAATTTCGGTACGATTTTCATTTTCAGAAAATACACTCTACTCTTAAGATCGTGAAAGTATAAAATTTTCTCTTTTGTTTGGGTGTAAAGTCTGGTTATTTCCGAACATTTTGGAACCACTGGTATTTCTGAATGGTAATCATTTTCGGCGATAGTAAGAAAGCACAATACTGTTACGAATATGTAAAAGGCTTTTACTGGAGTGCCTTTTAAAAACCAGGCGGAGAAAACACCCGTACAGACAACCTTCTCCATGGCGTGAATCCAGGGTTGCTAGATGCTGAAGTTCGAAATAGCGTTACCAAATGTAGCATTTCATCGTTAATTTGGCGGTATTTGGCGACGTTTCGATTGTTCGAGAAACACTTCGAAATGACCAGTATTCTACGAGATATGAAAGATTTCCAGAAGTTTCTATAGCGAGTGTATCAAAGAAGTCATTTACTCGGTTGAAAAGAGTAGTTGACGTGATACTATTTACATTGAACAGTGGTATTATTTAATATTTTAAGTATAGTAGCAAATGTTTTGGGAAATGAACCGCGTTAATGTTTTGGGAAATGAAACATGTTAATGTTTTGGGAAATGAAATACGTTAATGTTTTGGGAAATGAAATACGTTAATATTTGAAGAATAGTATCAGTTGTTTTGTGAAATTCGTGGAGCATTTAAGTTCTGTTTTACTCTGTATATCTCCTGTTTACGCTGTGTTTGTAAATAAACGTGTTATAGTTATACAGAAAGTTAAACTAATTTTTACTTTCCCTGCAATACATGGTAATGTATAGAGAAAGTATTGTAGTCATGCCGAAAATAGCAACTCGAGTTTTCGACGAATCTACACGTTTCGAAAACTCTAGAATACGAAAAAAACTATTTTTAGCGTGACGTCTGTGTGTGTGTCTATCTGTGCGTCTGTGTGTCTGTGTGTGCAATGTATGTATCCACTCTAACTAAAAAACTAATGAACCGAATTTCATAAAATTTGGTATGTAAGTCACTTGAGTGAGACCCTGGTGCTGATTAGTTTTTGATAGGATTCGTAAAAACAGAAACCGCCTTTTTTCTGCGAAATGGCCAGCAAAAATTTCATGTATCCACTCTAGCTAAAATATTAATTGACCAAATTTCACAAAATTTGGTAGATAAGTTACTTGTAGAATGCTTTGGTACTGATTAGATTTTGGTATGATCCGGAAACGAACAACCTGCCTATTTTTAGGAAATAGCCCGCTAAAATTTCGTGTATCCACCCTAGCTAAAATACTAATTGACCAAATTGCGCAAAATTTGAATTTTGTAGATAACTTTTACTTGTGAAATGCTCTGGTGCTGATTAGATTTTTGTACGATACGGAAAAGAACAACCCACCTGTTTTTACGAAATGGCCCGCTAAAATCGCCAAAATCGAAAAAAAAGACTATGAAGTATATGCCCAAATGTATCAATTAAATTCTTGTTTTATACGCAATTTTTGAAGAGGAAAATAATATAATACACTCCATTATACTTTTGGACTAACCGTTCTCAAGATATTTTTAGATTTCTTGCATTTTCGTTGCACCAATTTCGGAAAAATGTCCAATTACCAAATAAGAACAAAACGAAAAATGCCAATTTAGAGTTATTTTGTGCAATTAAACTCAATTTAACGAATTATTAAAGAAATAAAGAAAATATGAATTGAAAATATGAAGAAAATATGAGTCTGCAGGGAAAGTCATGTGCTGCCTACATCAGATTTTTGTATTCTGGACGCACATTCACGATGCCGGAGGATCTGTCGTAACAATACATTGACAATGCAAACCAAGTATAATTGTGTAATTTGGTCGCATTTCTCCCAAAACACCTAATTCCGAACTTGCGCGAATGATATTTCGAGAACCGTTTGATGAATTCTTATGAAATTTTGTATGCTTGTTAATGATATTATTGTCGAATATATATGCTACGGTTAAAGTAAAACCCCCGGTTAGTATTACTAATAACCGGTTATTATTAATAATTACCACGTCTTTTGGTAAATGTGATAAATATTGCATATTAATCACATTTACCGGTAAATATTAATAATTACCAATGAAGTTTGGTCATTGTAATTCGGTCAGAATAATTTATTGAAACCCAAACTCTAACATAATTTTTATATCATGCGATAGGAAGTGTATGATGTTAATTACATTAGCAGTTTAGTTAGCAATGAAATTTGGTCAATGTAAAAAAAGAAAATTATAATAAGGATTAATGTTATGTATAAGATACATACAGTCATTATTTATTACAATAAACAGATTACATTACATACAAACACCTTAAGGCGACAAAAAATTGCAAACAAATTACATTACAAATACAATAAATGGAAATCGCAAGCTAAACGCGTTGAAAAATTTCACATTGACCAAACTTCATTGTAATTATTAATATCAACCGGTTCATGTGATAAATTCTTATAAATTATTCATTTTAACCGGTTTATTTGGTTAGTATTAATAATAGCCGGTTATTATTAATAATAACTGATTAATCGCTTGACCGTAACATATATACTAGATATATATACAGGGTGTCCAGAAAGTTCCGGAACGGCGCAATATCTCGAGAAATACACTTCGGATAAAAAAAAAAAAACATGTATTCAATATTTTTAGAAAAGTTATCCAATGATACCAAAATTGCCCCCCCCCCTCCCCCAGGAGGGGAGTCAATTTTGGTATCATTGGATAGCTTATTAATAATAACCAGAAAAAATTACATACATTTGACCTACGATTTTGATTCAAGCACCCCGATCATGCGATGGAATGGGAGTTACAGAAAAAGGCACCCTGATCATGAGAGGCAAGGGGACTCATGTTAATCAAGCACCCCGAAGGGAACAGAAAACTACTACGTCCACATCGTTGTTCCTGGGTAGTGTTAAAAGTAGTTTTGAACCGTTTTCTAAACTGAAGTCAACAGTTGTCGCTGAAGTGAACGGTTAGCGGGGGGAGGGAGTCAATTTTATCATCATTGGATAGTTTTTGAAAATATTGAACATGTAATTTTTACTTTCCCTGCAATACATGGTAATGTATAGGGAAAGTATTGGAATCATGCCGAAAACCACAACTCGAGTTTTCGACGGATCTACACGTTTCAAGACCTCTAGAATACGAAAAAACCATTTTTAGCGTGACGTCTGTGTGTGTGTCTGTGTGTCTGTCTGTCTGTGCAGATATTGTATCCACTCTAACTAAAAAACTAATGGACTGAATTTCACAAAATTTTGTAGGTAAGTCACTTGTGGCCGGGGCTGGTGCTGATTAGTTTTGGATACGATTCGGAATAAAACAACCCGCCTTTTTTGTGAAATGGCCCGCACAAGCTTGTATCCACTGTAGCTGAAAAACTAATGGACCGAATTTCACAAAATTCGGCAGATGAGTCACGTATAGGTCACCCTGGTGCTGATTAGATTTTGGTACGATTCGGAAAAAAATGACCTGCCTTTTTTTGCAAAATGGCCCGCAAAATTCGTCCAAATCTAAACTAAAGAACTGGGTATACTCAAATACATCCATTAAATGCTTGTTTAATACGTAATTTTTAGCGAAGAAAAGAATAAGACCAACCCCATTACACTAGGACCAGCCGTTCTCGAGATATTTTAGTTTTTCGTATTTTCTCTACGCCACATTTGAAAATAAGTCCAGTTTTCAAATGAGAACGAAAATTGAATTAAAAATTAATTAAATTTAATTTAAATAAATAGAACGATAATATAAGTCTGCAGGGAAAGTCATGTGCTGCCCACATCAGATTTTTTATTTTTCTATCCGAAGTGTATTTCCTGAGACATTCCCATTTTTAAACGTTTGTGCCCCCACTTCCGTTTTTCTCGATTATAGCGCCGTTTGTGGGAGCAAAAATCAAAAATCATAGGTCAAATGCATGTAATTTTTTCTGGAGAATCCAAATCTGCAATAGAAAATGGGGGTTCCCATTGAAGATTTTAAAGTTGTCCCATCAATTTTGGTATCATTGGATAGCGTTTCTCAAAATATTGAATACGTGTTTTTTTATTTTATGATCTGAAGTTTATTTCGCGAGATATTGCGCCGTTCCGGAACTTTCTGGACACCCTCTCTCTCTCTCTCTATATATATATATATATATATATATATATATATATATATATATATATTCGACATGTATCTAGTATATAATATTCATTTTATATGTGTAACTTATAAAATGAAAATGTGAGAAGCAAAAATTGTTAAAAATTCCGAAACAATTAAACTAAAAAATATATTAATTTGCTATATTAAAAATTAAAATAATTCAATAACACTAGTAAGCTAGTATATTATGAATGTTGTCATTAAAAAAACCCCGAACTAGTTTGATTATATCCCTAAAACTTATTTTAAGAACATAATGATGTTATCGACAAAAATATGTATAAATTATAATTTTTTTAATATATTATTTCTCAATTTTCAATTATTATTTTATTTTCGTTTTAAAGAAGAGCATTGTTTTTCTCTACTTTAAAAATTTCATTACAATTATTTCAATACATTTTATTTTTAAAGAGTTTAAACTTCTGTTGATTGTGTCGACATTTTTGTATTTTTAGAATACAGTGCTCCCTTAAAATAAAGAGTTTCATTTTTTAAACCTTTCTCAGGAAAATGAAAATCAAACTGCAGTCAGTGTTTTCAACATTTTGCTGTCTATTATTCAGCTGAACAATAAATTTACTGTTCATTCTTTCAAAAGAAAAAAATATACGTGGTTTGAGGATTTTAATAACCACACCCACAAAATATCAATATGATTTAAAGTTTTAGAAAAAATTAAATCTAAAAATAATCTAACTTCGGAGTGAAATTTTCTTCCTATTATTTTAAATATATAAAGTATGTTAAACACGCTTACTAAATTTCAGTAAGATTTTCATTTTTAGAAAAAAAAATATATTGTATTTTTTTGTTTCGAAAATGAAATTGAACGTAGTATGAGAGTTGAGAGATTTTATTTTGCCGTTGAGAGATTTTTTAGATTTTTAAGAGACATTAAATGTAGTTTCAGGATATAAACCACGCCCCCTACGTTTCTGTAAGGTTTGCCCAATATAATATTTAAATAAATATTATATATATATGTGTGTGTGTGTGTGTGTGTGTGTGTGTGTGTCATAAAACGAGTATATACAAGTGTACTAAGTGTACCAAAAAAGTAACTAGATATAAAAGCGCGATGCAGCTTGTAAATGTCAAGAAATACAGCTAAGCAAAAGCTACGAGACAATTATCAGAAAGGTGAGGGAAAAGGACCAACTGGGAATACATAAAAGGCCTAGGGGGGTTGTGACCCCTAGTTCCCGGTTAATAGTCTACTTTTACACCAATGGTAACACTCCCGGAGCCATATATTACCTGTGGTCATATTTCAGAACAACGTCAAAACAGAAGACGAACTCACAACAAGAACATGGAACCGATAGAGATATATCCAATAATATAAAGTATTCGAAATCGAAAAGATGACCTTTTAGAAAAAACACACCGATTCCTCTTTCGTCACACCTCTTACAACACCGTTCAATAAATGATTCGCATGAAATGAAAATTCAGTTATCTGTAACGTTGCCAATTTTAACTTGAATCGAAGATGCTGCCAAAATTCCTTTTAAAAGCATTGTCAAATTGATTATATAGAGTATTGTAACAGTATACGTAGGAATTCAAGAGGATAGAGCTGTACTATAGCCTCCTTGATAAAAACAGTATCACTTTTGATACGATCCGCAGTATAGGTATGCATACATTTTCGTAATATTGTACTGAATCATTTCATACGTAATGCACGTATGTATACCTATACTGCGGATCGTATCAAAAGTGATACTGTTTTTATCAAGGACGCTATGGTACAGCTCTATCCTCTTGAATCCCTACGTCATTGTTACAATGCTCTATATAATCAATTTGACAATGCTTTTAAAAGGGATTTTGGCAACATCTTTGTTTCAAGTTATAATTGGCAACGCTACAGATAACTGAATTTTCATTTCATGCGAATCATTTATTGAGCGGTGTTGTAAGAGGTGTGACGAAAGAGGAATCGGTGTGTTTTTTCAAAAAGGTCATCTTTTGGATTTCGAATATTTTATATTATTGGATATATCTCTATCGGTTCCATGTTCTTGTTGTGAGTTCGTCTTCTGTTTTGACATTGTTCTGAAATATGACCACAGGTAATATATGGCTCCGTGAGTGTTACCATTGGTGTAAGAGTCGACTATTAACCGGGAACTAGGGGTCACAATCCCCCTAGGCCTTTTATGTATTCCCAGTTGGTCCTTTTTCCTCACCTTTCTGATAATTGTCTCGTAGCTTTTGCTTAGCTATATATATATATTTTAAAAATGTGTCAGAAAACTGAAAAGCAAATTTCATCAGGGGTGATTCAGATTTTCATCAGTAGAAAAAGATTTGAATTTAAGCAATTTTTTTATGTATCTAAGGAAAATAACTCATTAAGGGTGAATTTTCAGCACAGGTGATTTAAATTTCCAGTTTCAGAGACTATTATATTTTAAATAAGTTTTGTAAATGAAAGGCAGATTTTAGTAAATATGAGCACCTTCCCTCCAATCATTACTTTGGCACATGATGATGGATTAATGAATAGAGATCTTATCAAGGACATTTAGAATTTGCAGCTAAGTGTAACGATTTCCGTATCTGTTCGCACTCTATATACCAGTGTATTTATTCAAATTTCTTGCAAGGCGCCATCATTTGGAGCGACTTACTTGCCAGATCAACGGAAGAGATATTTTGGTCGAATATACTATGTCGTAGTGTCGTACAAGACAGAGCACCAGGCGCGAAGCGCCTTTAATCTCCAGTTTCAATATGTGGTTCTTATCGTCAAACTGTGACATTAATTCAGTGACCCTAATTGGATGTGACATTAATTCAGTGACCCTAATTGGACAAATATACTAAGGAACAAAATTTTAAATTTTAAGTTATCTTTTATAAAATTATTTGTGGTAGTTAAAATCACCATTTAAATAATGGGTCTGTGCGTAGTCCCCGTTTATGGATGCTTATAGATATTTTAAATTGCTTTATTTAGGTTGGATTCTCAATCTGGAAATCAAATTTTGACCCACTTCTAACCCAGATGATTTTCTTGAAATTTTACACACATATGTATTTTTGCCGGGCCAACTCAAATAGCGGCTGTAAATCCTAGGGGCAGTCGAGTGATCTGAGTCTTCGACACATACATATTTGCGATGGCAATACAGAATTTCATCAAATTTGAGTTAATTTCCCTTCCCTTCATGAATTAGAGGAAACTGTGACTTCCCCTCATTCATGTCCAGAATATCCCTAAAATTTCCATTATTGTAAAATAGTTAGAAATATTCCAAAATTCAACTTCGCTTATATACATATATATACCGGGTGGTTAGAATTAAAATATACCTGTTCAGAGTACTGTAGAGAAAAAAACCAGTGGTCATAAGAACGGCAAATCTACGTGATATGTATTTCAGAACATGGGGAAACGAATGGCGTAAAAAATAATTAGTTTAAAGAATGACCGATAGGAGAAGAGTTGGCTCTGCAAGAAGTCCCTAGTAAAAACATCATCGCCATTCACAAAGTTTGTATATTTTCTTTTTATTGCAATAATCTTCGTTTTTTCATGCAGTGTCTCGAATCTGACCAGTTCTGAGCAAACAAATATGGGTTTTCATTGTTTCTGAAGAATATATTTTATAATTTTTTTTATTTTTGCATTAAAATCCTGATTTTTTTATACCATTCTGCAGAAGGCGGGCCAGATAAAAACCTTTGGCACGCTGGCTTTTGGCCCACGGGCCTTTTGTTAGACAACCGTCCTCTAGGACTAACAGTTCTCAAGATATTTCCGTGGGGGCGCGATAGACCAGTGGTTAGAGTGCGCGGGGGTCGCACTCGAACGACACGAGTTCGATTCCCGAATCTGCTTAAACTGTCGCCGTGTTCACGCGAAGTACGACCACGTTAAACATGTGGGTCAGTAAGTTCTTACAAGAGGTTGGTGGTATGGGAAGGAAGGAAGGTTCCCGTGGATCCCTCCCCCACTGGGTTCCGGTCTAAACGCAAAAATGAATTTGAGTCTGTAGTTAAAGCCATATGCTGCGCACATCAAATTTTTTTATGACAGGTTTGTCAGGCTTCATTCAAAGCAAATTTATTTGTAATATTTTACACTTTATATTTCACACACATTTGTGCCACGCTGATTTAATTTCTGTATTTTCTCCGAGCAATTTTCGAGTATTTCTGGTAGTCTTATATAAAATACATTTGATTTCCCAGTCGAACAGAAATACCCCATTTTATGACAACGCCACTTTCAGCAATTTTACTTTTTAGGACTTAAAGCGAAAACTCCTTTTTGCCGTAGCGTAAATCCTTCTTTTCAAATCAAGTCTGAAGCTAATGATAAAATAGGGATCACAGATGTAATTTCTGTCCAGTAGTCAAAATGAGACTCCTAAAAATAAAGTAGTTCCAGTAACCAACGGTCTTTGAAACATTTATTCCGTAAATACGCCGTTATTAGAACGATTTATTTCCTCTGAAATGTAAAATTTCTTTGGGGAGAAATTAATACCTTTTGCTTTGCCTACATACATAGCAGTTTCGGAAAAGTAGTGTGATCGGCCATAAATTCGTATTTTTGATGGAAGAGCCCGTTTGAAGCAACTCTGAATTCGAATCAAATTTCTTTGAAGCGATATCTGTGTGTATGTGTGTGTGTGTGTGTGTGTGTGTGCGTGTGCGCGTGCGCGTGAGTGTGCGTGTGTGCGTGTGTGCGTGCGTGAGTGTGTGCGTATATGTGTGTGTGTGCATGAGTGTGTGTGTGCGTGAGTGTGCGCGTGTGTGTGCCTGAGTGTGCGTGTGTGTGAGTGAATGTGTGCGTGCGTGTGTGCGTGAGTGTGTGTGTGTGCACGTGAGTGTGCGTGTGTGTGTGAGTGTGTGTGTGTGAGAGTGTGCGTGTGTGTGTGAGAGTGTGCGTGTGTGTGTGAGAGTGTACGTATGTGTGTGTGTATGTGAGAGAGTGTGCGTGTGTGTGAGAGTGTGCGTGTGTGTGTGCGTGAGTGTGTGTGTGTGCGCGTGAGTGTACGTGTGTGTGTGAGTGTGCGTGTGTGTGTGTGTCCCTGAGTGTGCGTGTGTGTGTGTGCGTGTGTATACACGTCAAGTATGTGGCTTATGAAAATATTAGGACAATCAATAATCGTTTATTACGTAGATTTCCATTTGAAAACGAATAACACAAATTTTAGAACATTAACATCAAGCGTTTTCATGGTATTGCACGTTTTATTAAACATATTTACTAAACAAATTAAATCAAATTAAAAAGTAGCATGTATCGTCAAATATCTTCACTTTCCGAATGAATACGAATTCGGTGGAATATCTCCAGCTTTGCAATTTTGTTTTTCAAAACATTAACAAATGGACAAAATGTCATCAATTCGATAGAAATAATTCTAAATTAACGAAAAGAACATAAGATTTGCAAAAAATCAATATCCTATACTGATATTGATTTCGTTCTAGTCATAAGCATGGACTCTTAAAGGATCTTTGGATTCAACAATATAAATATAAAATTTTATAAACTATGCATATTTCGGTGAATTTTCATTTAATATTAAGGTCCTGTCACGTATTCGGTTTAAAGCTCGTTAAGAAGATCGTTCGCCGGTTTTTTCGATGGTGTCAAGATAGAGACTCGTGATAATATTTAAATTGCTCAAGAACCGATTTGCGCAAAAATCGCTCAAAATGACGATACAATATTAAATAATAAAAAAAATAATTTGAATAAAAAAAAAATCTCGACTACGTGTTTCCTCTCGGGAGTTTAGAAACCCTTATACCTAATTTCATGGTTGTCCATTGCTTAAATTTTCTGCTACGCGTGACACAAACAGGCACACCGACATCCTCTTTTAAACTTACAGAACTCACTTGTGTAAGAAATATTTAAGGTACCTTCTCATATGGCAGCATTGGAGTTGTTAGCAACTTAACCAAAATGTTGTAATATAACCACGTCAATAACATTCTGCGTTACCCAAATGTTATTGACTTGGGTCTTTGGATATATATTTTGACTATTTTTAAGGATCATATTCATGGCATTATTTCCGAGCATTTAAAATAAGCCCGGAAGTTGTAAGGCATTTTGCCCCATTTTCGTCTCATATTGAAAGAAAATGCCTTTTCATGTTTTTAATGCTTTTTTTCCGCTTATTATGGCTTCAATTTATGTTTTATATTGACATTCTTGACATTTATTGTTTTTCAAAAAAGGAAACACACAAGAAGTTAAATTTTTCGATACAAGCATTTCCAAGAAAAATGGATTTTTATGCTTACTCTCTCATTGTTAGATGATAATTGCAGTTTAGTTGCGGAAGAATCTAGATGAATATGAACTGTTAAACAAATATTTTCTAAAGATTGCATAAGTTATGATTTAGCTTTTATTCAAGCGCACTTTTCAAAGTTATGTTTGATATTATTATTTCTCTCGATTACCAGGGAAGAATCTTTTGTGAATGAAGTAAAGTTATTGAATGAATTAGTTTGAGAAATTAAATCTATTTCTAGATTAAAAGGGTGACATCATGAATAAAAAATGCATATTTGCTTTTAGCAAATAATGAATGGGAAAATAAAAATAAAAAATAAAATAAACATCGTTAAAATACTCACCATTCAGCTTTGATTGAACATGTATCTTTACAAAGTAATAAGTTTCAAATACGTTCCTATTACCTTCGTAGAATTCAAAAGATCATTTCGATCCTAAAACACCATCTAAGTGACAAAAGACGAAGTTTAACTTTCGACAATTTAAAAAATCTGATGTGGGCAGCACATGACTTTCCTTATATAATGCAATGAATTTACTACTTTTACAGTTAAAAAAAATGTTATTCTTATAGTAGATACATATATGCTTTCCAAGATATTGAATTTTCTTCAATGAGTCGTCATTTTCATTGATTTAGCGTCATTTTTATCAAATTGGCGAGATTTTTGTTAATCTGGCAACAATTAAAAATGTCGCCAAGTTGGCGACATTCCGCCAAATTCGTCGCCAAAATCTCGCCAAGCGTTATGGATGGAGAAATAAGTTATTCTTACAGCAGATAAATGACTATTCGCGTTCAAATACAAAAGTATTACTCAAAGTATCTTTTTTCATGAATGGAACGATCTAGATCCACGAAAATGATGTGACCCAATTTATCGCATGGTATTACATATGAAAAGTAAACATGTTTCTCAATAGGAATTTTTTTTTTATTTTATATAACTTTTTGATAATTTTTTTTGAAAAAGGTGCAATATCTCGAGAACGGTTCATGTTAGCGTTCTAAAATTTATGTCAATCGTTTTGTAATGAAAAATTACATAAGAAATGTCTATTTGCGTAACTTTATTAGCGGTTTTGATTTTTTGACGATTTTTTCAAAATTTCACTTGAAAATTTAGGGGGGTTCCGAATATTCGATTGCGTATAAAAGCAATAGGCTTCCAGTGTTTACGGATTGTGATTTTTGTACCAAATTTCGTTCGAATCGGTCTATTCGTTCGTCAGTTATCGTCTCCACATACTCACTGATACACACACACACACACACACATACTTTCACACACACACACAAACATCACTTCAAAAATGTTTGATTCGTGATCAGGGATGCTTGAAACGTGCTCTCCCGTCGAAAACTCGAATTCGAATTTTCTACCCCGTCACAATACTTTCCTTATACATTATGTATATAAGGAAAGTAAAAACTGCCAGAGATGATTTGTAAATATGAAAATAAGTTATCTGATAAATAATTTTGTAAAATTAGCTAACTATCTCTGTCTGAGCATGCGTGAGATTTCTGTCCTTTGCGTCGAACCAAATCACGTGACGCAGCAGAGAACGTTGTGTTTATAGAACTCTAATAACTTTTTAACGACGAGGTTGTATCCTCAAGCGGAAACCTTTCCTCATATTATAGTTAGTGGGATTTATTCCCAAATCATATCTTTCGTTGTTAAGTTTTAATATAAAACATAAAAAGACAAGGTGGTCCGTCACTTTCTAAAACAAAATTCGCTAACGTCATCAACAATCTGTATATTCATAGGTCATTTCGAGCGCGGTAGCCCGGTGGTTTGCGCGCTGGATTTGCACGCTGCCACAACTGCCGCCGTGTTCATGCGGAGTACGATCACGTTCAACATATGGGTCCGTAAGTCCTTCCGAGAGGTTGGTGGTAGGGGAAGGAGGGTACGGTCCCTGTGGATGCCTCCCCCACTGGGTTCCGCTCTAAATTGGGTGGCACTTCCCGGCTATCCAAACGGTTACCTTACACCTTTATGGTAGGTTGGACAGTCTGGGTCTCAACAACAACAATCTGTATATAATTTGGATTTTTTCTTCTTCGGTCTTAGTTCCAAAACCAAAATTATTTTATTTAATTACTTGGTGCGACCAAAATTAAAATATTTTTCTGCTATTTGGGACTCAGGGTATAATGAGCCTAAAGAAAACTTGAGTAGCATATTTAAGCTCATATAAAATAAAAATGCAGCACATAACTGTTTCGAGGATAGGCTCGATCTCCTTTGTCAGTGCAAGAGAACTGAAGAAACCCGAAGTCAAAATTAAGAAATGAGCGCAATTAGAAGAAATATAGGGGTTTATATACTCAAGACCTGGATTTACAGTCGACCTGATAGAGTTAACCGAAATGCAGAATGAAGAGTCAGTCCAGCCAATCCGAAACGAGAAGTAACACACAAGGTTGGCGTGCAACAAAACACAAGAGGCAACAGGAATATTTCGGCATGACGAAGCAAGCCCGAACAAGAAAAATGAGACCCAGCCAATCCTAAAAAGATTGCAAACCCAGACCGAGGGTCCTGACCCGAGAGTTTATAGGGCATTAATCCCCTGTCGGCCGAAAGAGAAGTAACACACAAGATTGGCTTGCAACAAAACACAAGAGGCAACAGGAATAGAATGTTAAGAAAATGTAAAAACGAAAAGAATGTTAAAAAAATTATCTCATAATATTGCATGAGAAGGGAACGTATTTTATTACGTTATTAATTTTATGTAATACTAGCAGAGATTATACCCAACGTTGCTCGAGAGTTACGATGCAAACTCTGATAAAAATTACACCGGAACATATAGGGCCGTGAATCTTATACATTGTTTTTTCACTGTGAAAGAAGTAAATTCATTGCATTATGCAAGAAAAAAATGGATCTGACTGGTCACTTTTTGGCTAATCATTTCCATTGGATCATACATACGTTTCTTCTTAATATATATATATATATATATATATATATATAGATAGATATTTGTATATTCATGTATTTATTATTCAAATTAATAAAATTTGTTGAGTAAGCCTGCGAAAAATAAACCATGGTTATGGAGTTTCCATTTAAATTCATATTTCAAACCTACGATTTTCGAAAGGGACTAATACGCTCAATAAACTCCCACAAAATTCAGAGATTTAATTGAAGTTCACGTTTTAAACCAAGGACTTCCAACCTTTCTCGTTGGGAATCATGGAGTTAGAGAGCAGAATTCCTAGGAAAAAGTTTCGTTTTCCAATAATATCTCGACAACCCCTAGTTTTAGAAACTCGAATCTTTATGGAGTGCCATTTCAAAGCTACCCATATAATTTCTCTTTAAATTAGGTGCAATAGTTCTTCCGTGATGATGAGACAAACGAAAGTTTCGTTTTTTATTAATATCGCGACAACCCCTGATGTTAGAAACTCGAAACACGGACTAAATTTTAATTTGGGCTATTTTAAGAATACCCACCAAATTTCATCAAATTCGGCTCAGCCGTTCTCCCGTGATGTTGGATCATACATACATACACATATACATACATACATACTTTTCTTCTTTATATATATATATATATTTTAGATAAATTTATAACAAAAACTCGCAATGTTTTGAGGACAGTTCATGCTAGCATTCTAATGTGTAAGTTGTTCGATTTATAATGAGAAATTACATAAATAATTATTTACATACATTATTAAAAGTTCTGATTCTTTAATGACTTTTAAAAAATTCATTCGAAAATTTGGGCATCTGCTGAACATTTGATTACTTTTAAAATCAATAAGATTCCAGTATTCACTGATTGTAATATTTGTAAAAAATTTCGTTCAAAATTCTTCTGTCTTTTTTGAGATATTGGGTTCAGACTCACGGACATACACAGGCACACACATACACATATACACACAGCAAAAAGTTCAATTCAAGTTCAGAGAGGCTCTTCCGTTGAAAACTCTCATTCGAATTTTCGATTCCGTTACAATACTTTTACTTTATGCCTTCTTCTGCCTTTCTTCGTGATATGTTTAGTGTTAAAAGAGTAAAAGAGCAGAAGGGATTTAGTTTTATTTTCATTCTTCAGGAATCGGTTCAATAACAGAATGGATTGTTCCCCTGTCTTGGGTAGGAGCGGGTTTCATGTTCCCCAGTAATCAACCAGGAGCATGAGTTTATTTGCTGAAAGGAATTTTAGTACGAGTATTGGTTTTTATTGTGCGATAGGTAATTTTTGTAAAATATACAACAGCTTCCCCGATAATCTGAATGTTTTTTATTCATTGGAAATAGCTTTTAAAAATCATTTGTTGTAAATTTTTAATACTAGCAGCGATTACCCGCCGTTGCTCGTGATCTACGATACAAAACTCTGATAAAAATTACACCGGAACATATAGGGTCGTGAATCTTATACATTGTTTTTTCTCTATGAAAGAAGTAAATTCATTGCATTATGCAAGAACAAAAATGGATTTGATTGGCTACTCTTTGTCCAGTCAGATCCATTGGATCATACATACATACTTTTCTTCTTTATATATATAGATGGATAGATATTTTTATATTCATTTATTTATTATTCAAATTAATAAAATTTGTTGAGTAAGCCTGTGAAAAATAAACCATGGTAATAGAGTTTCCATTTAAATTCATATTTCAAACTTGCGAATTTCAAATGGGACTAATACGTTAAATAAACTCCTACAAAATTTAATTGACTTTCACGTTTTAAACCAACGATTTCCAACCCTTTTCGTTGGGAATCATGGAGTTAGAGAATAGAACTTCTAGGAAAATGTTTCGTTTTCTATTAATATCTCGACAACCCCTGGTGTTAAAAATTCGAAACATGGACTAAATTTTTAATGGGACTATTTCAAGATTACCCACCAAATTTCATCAAATTCGGTTCAGCCGTTCTCCCGTGATGCTGGATCATACATACATACATACATACTTTTCTTCTTTATATATATAGATTTTAATGAATTTATTCATTATCAGGTTCTTTCGAAAATCATTTGTTATGAATAGTCTGCATTTTAACGTATTTTATTATATTTTAATTTGCATATTTTGTATTGCATTTTATTTTGCACGCTGTTACTGAAACTCTGTCCTGTAGCTGGCATTCTTTTAAAATTAAATAAAAAAAATACTATGTATATAGGGAAAGTAAAAATACAACCCTTCCTAAGATAAAATAACGATCACAATTTATTACTATTTTTAGAATATAAAGGGGTACTAGCTACGGTGCTACAGTGGTTCTTTTAGGTATATCTCCGGGAGGACGAAGCCTCCCGGTGACGATTATTTTCCCACTCTGGAGACATTCTATGTAAACCTAGTTTCTATTTATGTGACAGTGTTTAGATATATTTATATATGGCAAATACAATACTTGCCTCCCTCCCTAAAGTTTCCGCCCCCCCCCCCCCGGTTAAAAAGTCCTGAAAGAACCACTTCAGAAGCTGTCAATTTTTTTAGTTGTCATATTTGAGTGGTGCTTTTAGGGTTAGGCACTTTTTAGTAGCTATAGCAATCGATAGATTCCAATAAAAAAAACCGTAGCATCTCTATTACAGCACACGCCTATAAAACGCACATTATTAAAATGTGTATATTTATCCTATTCCTAAATGAAGTGGAATAACAATTTCTTCAAGAAATTTCCGAAAAGACTTTAAGACTGAAGTAATTTAAGTATATCGAGTCATCAAATCTAAAAAAGAAAAAAAAATGCCAAATACGTTATGCCATATGAAATAATTTCTCAATGAAGCAATAAAGTGCTGGATGAGAAATTGTAACACTGGAAATTATATATTCCTACCTTTTACTAATGACCTTGTAACATCTAACAAATGAAGATAAATAATTTTTGTTTTATTTTCAAATCGTTGATTTACTTCCAAACTTGGTTTTTAAAAAGGCAACAACTTTAGTAGACATTCTTGGTACAATTCCTACAAAATTATATTCCAAGACTAAAAAGGTAAAATGTTAACATAATGTGGAGAAAACGATAACTTTGAAGGTCGGAATGTTAGCTTGCTAAATTTATCAAAGCATTGCTTTATAAAAGGTTTATCTCCTCTATGAACAACTTAATATAACTTAATATAAGTAAGTTAATTTTTACAATAAAGTGCTGGCCATAAAATCTTACATAATAAAGAAAGATGCTTGTGCGATTCTCAGTGTGTCTGTCTCTGCTTGCGGTCTGTAACGGGAAGTCTAAGCGTCGTACGGCTATGAAATTGGGTACACCAACACTTCAGGACCAAGGGAGGTACGCCTAGATGTTATATATTTTAATTCGAATTCATTTTTAAGTTATGTTATTTAGAATTTTCACATAAATTGGTTAAAAAATACTGTGTGTCCATCTAGACACAATCGGAAAGCTAGAAAAATTGTCTTTTAAACAAATTTTGAACGATATCCGTGCTATTAATAAATGAAATTTAGTGCATATTTATAAAATATATAATTTTCGTTCGTTGAAGACATAATCTATCGTTTTATCTTGCATAATAAAAGAATATGTTTATGTGTGCTTGTGCAGGCTGTAGCGGTAAATCCGAGTGTCGTACGGCCATGAAATACACATGTACTTCAAGACCCAAGAAGGTTCATCTTGGCGTTCTTTTATTCACTCCCCGCGTATCGAATTTTCTCCTACCTGTAGTCCGTTCTATGCGATTGCGCATGCCTTTCTTAAGAAATGTTTTGAATCTTTTTTATTATTGATTTGCCGAATGCGCGTATTATTGTGTCGCTTTTTACATTGCGGAGAGCGTGCGTAGTAATTTGGCCGCGGATTTGGATTCGAAAATACGATTTGGAAATTAGGTGGTGTTATCTGTAAATGCATCGTTTAAGTAGCGAGCGCGACGGCAACGACCGCTACTTAAATAATACTTACCCAGCTAACGGCGGTAAATTTGTTCCAATCGTACATAATTTAGCATATTGATCATAGGAATTCGAATTCCCACTTCAGAGTGTTTAATTGTCCTTATATAGGAATAATTCTACTTGGCAGAAAAATTATTCAATTATATCCTTTCTAGAGAACTTCAAAAACGGATGACATTCTGTTATATTTTAACAAAGCAATAAAAGCCTCTCAATTATTTTGAATTTCTGAAAAATCTACTTAGCATAATGGCATTATTAATCCTAATAGAAGTTAATTGAAATGCTTTAATATAGGTTAAATAATAGTTGATGAAGGAAGTAAACTGGTCAAAAGAGAGAGAAATTTATGAAGAAGCCTTTATATGGTGGTAAATGGAGCGTATAATTTATTTTTGATTCAACTATTAAACATTTTTATTATCTTTTGCATATTTATTTAGTGCAGTCATGCGAAGTTTTGGAATGACTGGAAATGGAAATCCTTAGCGAATCTCCCACTTCTTTTGGAATTCCATCCAAAGAAGTGGGATTCCATCCATTTGGAATTCCATCCAAAGAAGTCGATGCAAAATCCATATCTCATCATCATCTATGTTCTATCTATTGTTAATCTTGAGAAATAGATGTTTCACGCATTTTTTTGAAACGGAAGTGGGAAAAGGAAACGTATGTTGAAATTCCTAGTGCCCCTCCCCCGCTACCCTACTTTAGATTTTGATGCTGAATCCATATCACTTATCATCTAAGTTATATCTAATGGAAATTTAAATAAAACATGTTTCAAGGAAAATGAAAATTTTTAAATTTTTGAAGGGGACGTAACATAACCAGAACCAGAAATGTAAATCCTTAGTGAGTCTCTCCCCCTTTCCCCTCTATAATATTTCAAGTAAATTTTCTTAACCGGAAATAAAAGTTATTAGTGAGACACACTGTCTCCTCCAGAATTTGATGTTTAATCCACACCGGCTACCTAATTAAGCTCTATCTGTAACCAATTTCGAGAAATAGATGTTTAAAGTAAATTAACATGTTTGAACCGGAAACCGGAAATGGAAATCCTCAGTAAATCCATCAACCCCTTTGGAAGTTGATGCTGAATTCATTATCAGTCATCATCTACGCTCTGCTTATACCAGATCCTAAGAAACATGTTTCAAGACAAAATTTTTCAAAAAATCAATAATATGGCAAAATTTTTGCAAAATTTATTTTAAAGTAAATCTCATAAAATATATTTCAATTCTGTATCACTAAACATTAAAGTTTTTTTTTTCAGTAAAGATAATCCCTAGATATGTCTAATTTGATTTTAGAAGCTACAGTTTTTAACATTGTATAATTATTAAATTCCATGTTTATCATCTTTTTTATCAAAAATCACATAAAACAGAACAATAATAGCAAGCTAAGTTCGAGAGAATCTAAAGTGCTATTTAACCGAATTAACTTTCAAAACTGTCGTTACGGAACTATTTGCATTTTTAGATCATTATGTCAATAAATGTTCGAAGTTAAAGTGGTTTCATAAGAGTTTAGCGTTTATTTATAGAAAGACATTCAAAAAGTATGTTTTATGATTAATGATTTAAATTGGTGCATTATAATGGATTTTCAGTTTCGAGCATTTGTTAACTTCCGTTTCTGTTTAATCTCTTGAATACACTTTTCTATGAAAAATATATATTTTGAGGAGAATATTTTCAAAGAAATAATTGTTTCGCAAATATATAAATTGACAAACTCTATGATATTATATCCTAGTCTCAAACGCTCTAAGCTCTCCAATATTCTTAATCCATGTAAGGTATATTCAGAAATATGGGTATTTTTTTACTCTCCCTACAGTACATATTATATTGTTACGAAAGTATCCCCTAGAATCGTGGGTGTATATTCAGGATACAAGAACAAGTCCAAGATTCTGGATAACTAATGTTTATTCACAAGCATGAAGTAAACAGGGACAGTATACAGCAAACAGCACTACAATCAAACAGCACTTAAATGCTTCACTCATTTCACAGAATAAGCGATATTATTCTCTAAACGCTGACGAAAGCAATTTAACAAAACAGGAGCTACGATTCTCAAAACATTGACAAAATCTCAGTCCAATGTATCACTTCCATTCGAAAACTACCCTGCAACGGAGGGGTAAGTCCTTTTTATAGTCTTTCCACAGAAACTTCTGGAAATATCTATATCTCAAAGAATAATCGTTCTATTGAAAAGTTTCTGGAACATTCCGGAAGTCGCCAAGTTGGAGATAAATCACCAAATTTGGAAACCCTTCTTCTAACTGGCAAAATTCTGGAACCCTGGGCTCAGGTCATCTTTACGTCATACTGACGAGATGCAGTGTATTTCCTTTTCCTGACCTTCGAGACAGACGAAAGAGGAGGTGCCAAACGAAATATTTCACGTTCGCAACAGTATGTAGAGGGAAAGTAATGGAGAGATTTAGCTTCATCACATCTTAAAAATTAACTGGACTTACCCATATAAGAACCCATTTTTAAGTTGCTTGTAATTTTTTTTTCTTTGCAAATTTTACAAGAAAATTTTGAATAATCTGTGTTGTTGGTTCAAAAGAACACAATTATAACATGCTAACATTTATTTTGAAGTGCTTGCAAAAATCATTCAATTGATACTAAGTTTGACAATGCATGTGGTGGGGGTAGGCTTGCTTCCCGGAGGAACAAGAAATCGACCACAGACAGATGAAAGACAGACGGACAGACGGATATCATAAAAAAAAATAATCAAAACGTGTTTAGGACGTCCTTAAATATATCGGCATCAAAATCTCGAAATCGGAAATTTTCTCGGAAGCAATACTTTTTATATAATATATTCCACAGTATGAGAAAGTTGAAATATGTTTGTCCGTCTTTCTGTCTGTCTGTCAGTGTCGTTTGTAGTGCAAAGTCTAAGCTTTAGACAGCCGTGAAAGGTCGTACTGGGGCAGCTGATCGCTCTATTCAACATACCTAGGTGAGATTTTTTTTTAAATTCGAATTACTGTTTCAATTATTTAATGCTAAAGCCCTATTTTCAGCGATATTTACACAAATCGGTTCCTTCCAGCTTGAAATCATCGGAAAGATTGAAGAACGTTCTTTTCAGCGATTTTTGAACCGAATCCAAAAGACAATTTCTTCATGCATATTTATCTATTTTTAAATACATGGAAATATGCATTTAAGTTGTCTGATTCCTATTTATTTACATCCGTAAATGGAAGATTAGTATTCTATACTTTTGAGAAAACATCGTATATCTTCGCATTCTAACCAAAAAAAAATAATAATTACTATATTATTTGATTTTTCGAGTAATTTTAAGCAAATGCTTAAAAATTGAATATTTAGATTGTACTAATGGAGTGCGTTTTATTTTTCTCTCGTTCTCTGTTCTGGTCTGGTTGTTGCTAAGAGGAAAGGTGGTAGTGCGCATGTGTGGGGGCAAAACGGGCGATTTGGAAAAAGAGTGGCGTTAGATCTATGTTTGTATTGTTTAAGTAACGGACCTTTTTTCCTCGTGATGGCTCGACTGCCAGATTACGGGTTCGAGTCCCGCCTGCGAGCATGGATGTTGTAATGTCTTGTTTGGGGCAGAAGTCAGACTTCTACCTTCGGGTGCCCCGGGTCATTAGACTAAACAGAAGTAGTGCACTCAGTCTTCCTTAAATGTAATGTTAGGGACACGACAACAACAACAACAGCGGACCTTTTTTAGGACCCGGGTAATGCCATGTAATTCATTTTAGTAGTATATGTAATATGGGAGAAAATCCCCGTTTTTTTCCTGCTATACACTATGTATAAGTGAGAAATGGGGATCAAAATTCGAGAATATGGTTTTCGATCCCCCCATTTTTGATAAAATTTTTGCACATTTTATTTTTTTGCACAACTCGAAGAAACTTTATTTAATTATATAATCACGTTGTAAAGGATTAAAATTGTAGTTTCTTTTCCATTTTGGGATATTTCTCGTGTTGAATTTGAAACGAAAAAAAAAAGATTCCTAGAAAATAAATATTTTCAGTACTTAATTAACAAATTCTTTAGTAATTTTAATCCAAAATAATGAACCACATTGCATAGAAGTAATCATGAGCCGCTCTCTAGATATAGGGAACTTCATTGTATTCCACATGTAGCAATTCACAATTCCCACATCACATCATTACACCTCGATATGATATTTACTAATTATTGATCATAGTTGTGGATTTGTTTAACCTTTCATTATGAACACAGTAAAACATACAATACATAAATAAATGATGAATAACACATAATTTACAGTATAAAAGTTCTAATGTTCTACACAGTAATATTTTTTATACTTTAAAAAAATATGATGTGGGCAACACATCATTTTCCTTTTATAATGCAATGAATTTACTACATTTACAGTAGAAAATAATTGATTATTTTTGTGGTAGATATTTATATTATTTCCAAGATATTGGATTTTCGTCAATGAGTAGTTATTTTCTTTGATTTAGCGTGATTTTTATCCATTTGGCAAGATTTTCGTTAATTTAGCAACACATTTAAAACAGGCGACATTCCACCAAATTCGTCTCCAAAATCTCGCCAAGCGTTATGTACGAAGAAATAAGTTATTCTTACAGCAGATAAATGATTATCGGCGTTCAAATACAAAAGTCCTACTCAAAGTATCTTTTTTCATGAATGGAACGAGCTAGATCCACGCGAATGATGTCACCAAATTTATCGCATGGTATTACATATAAAAAGTGAACATGTTTCTCAATAGGAAATATGTTTCTTTTATTTTATATGATTTTTTGATAATGTTTCTGAAAAATGTGCAATATCTCGAGAACGGTTCATGTTAGCATTCTAAAATATATGTCAATCGTTTTCCGTTGAAAAATTACATAAGAAATGCCTATTTACGTAACTTTATTAGAGGTTATGATTTTTTGACGATTTCTTCAAAATTTCACTTGAAAATCTAGGGGGGTTATGAACATTCGATTGCGTATAATAATAATAGGCTTCCAGTGTTTACGGATTGTAATTTTTGTACCAAATTTCGTTCGAATCGGTCCATTCGTTCGTCAGTTATTCGTCAGTTATCACAGACTCACTGACACACACACACACACACACACACACAACTTTCATGTACACACACACACATAGACATCACCGCAAAAATGTTTGATTCGTGACCAGCGATGCTTAAAACGTGCTCTCCCGTCGAAAATTGGAATTCGAATTTTCCACCCCGTCACAATATTTTCCTTATACATTATGTATATAAGGAAAGTAAATATCAGAATATAAAAATTTAAAACAATATTTGTTAATATTGCTAAAAGGTTTCAATGAAATTTATATGTTTAATAAATGAGTTTCCTGATAAAATTTAAATTGAAGAGCAAAAATCAGTTTCCATTTCCTTAATAGAATAAATCTTAAAACTTTAATTATTTGAGAGGGAGAGATGTTTCAATATTAAGTATTACAAAATCAAACTATTACCAGTACCAATACACTCAAATTAAGGAAAACCAGAAACTGGAGTTTTATCTTAATAGTTGGTTTCTTTTTTAAATTAAGTGAATGTAGCTATTAATTTTTCAATTTGGAAATAATTTACGTGTAATCATCGTCTGCGAATGAAAAACAATGGAGTTTAGAATCTGGCAAAACCGAACTTCAGAAATTACAAGACATAAAATGTTTTTTATAACAGGAGAACAAGAGACGCAAATCGGTTGAGTTAATTTGCTAATGACTGGGCAATTATACTTAAGTGACTATTAAATTTCATATACCATCAAATCAGATTTTTACTGGAAGATATGGTTATCTTCATTAAAATTAGCCACAAGATAATAAATGCATAAATTGGTTGAATTTTATTTTTTACAGTTGTGGCTACTTTGTTATCGTCGCCATTGAACATTACTGAAAAGTTCTGCACGTGGGATAAGCATGAGTTATTTTATAATGATCTCAATTGCTTTTGTGCATAATGCTTCTTCAAAAATTAAGTCATTTAGTCATGCTCAATACGTTA
The DNA here is from genome assembly GCA_951213105.1 of Amaurobius ferox. Taxonomy (NCBI): domain Eukaryota; kingdom Metazoa; phylum Arthropoda; class Arachnida; order Araneae; family Amaurobiidae; genus Amaurobius; species Amaurobius ferox. Next base: position 20,867,092 of record OX578152.1, on the reverse strand, counting down.
TAGTATTGTGAGTCACAAAGTAACATAAATACAAAAAACTGCACCCTGTTCCAAAGACAGTCATAGTACCAGCGTTCTATAATTAACGCCATTTATTATCTAATGTAAAATTAAATATAAAATGATTATTACTTTCCTTATATACAATAATGTATAAGGAAAGTATTGTGATGGGGTCGAAAATTCGAATTTGAGTTTTCGACGGGAGACCACGTTTCAAGCATCCGGGATCACAAATCGAACATTTTTGAAGTGATGTCTGTGTATGTGTGTGAAAGTATGTGTGTGTGCGTGCGTGCGTGCATGTGTGCGTGTGTGCGCGCGCGCGTGTGTGTGTGTGTGTGTGTGTGTGTGTGTGTGTGTGTGTGTGTGTGTGTGTGTGTGTGTGTGTGTGTGTGTGCGTCAGTGAGTCTGTGGAGACGATAACTGACGAACGAATGGACCGATTCGAACAAAATTTGGTACAAAAATCACAATCTATAAACGCTGGAAGCCTATTGTTTTTATACGCAATCGAATGTTCAGAACCCCCTAAATTTTCGAATGAAATTTTGAAAAAATCGTCAAAAAATCAAAACCGCTAATAAAGTTACGCAAATAGACATTTCTTATGTCATTTTTCATTAGAAAACGATTGACATAAATTTTAGAACGCTAACACGAACCGTTCTTGAGATATTGTACATTTTTTAAAAAAATTATCAAAAAGTCATATAAAATTGAAAAAAATATTTCCTATTGAGAAATATGTTCACTTTTCTTATCTAATACCCTGCGATAAATTGGGTGACATCATTCTCGTGGATCTAGCTCGTTCCATTCATGAAAAAAGATACTTTAAGTAATACTTTTGTATATGAACGTCAATAGTCATTTATCTGCTGTAAGAATAACTTATTTCTTCGTCCATAACGCTTGGCGAGATTTTGGCGACGAATTTGGCGGAATGTCGCCAACTTGGAGACTTTTTGAAATGTTACCAAACTAACGAAAATCTCTCCAAATGGATAAAAATGACGCTAAATCAATGAAATTGACGACTCATTGAAGAAAATTCAATATCTTGGAAATTATATTAGTATCTACTATAAGAAAAACCTATTTTTCTTACTGTAAAAGTAGTAAATTCATTACATTATATAAGGAAAGTCATGTGTTGCCCACATCAGATTTTTACAATGCGTGTCCCAACAGAGCGCCCTGATAGCGATTCAAATTGTGAAATGAACGAATACGCGTTTTGCAGAAACGCTTCAACTGATTTCGAAATGAATGCAAAGCCATTAAAAATGAATTTGTTTGTTTACATACACGCCATATTTTGATATTGCGATATCTCCTGATACTAATCGTACATTGTTCTCAAATCATACATTGTAAGTCACGCATTGCAACCTAATATTATAAAACATGTTAATCAGTAGTATTTAGTAACTTATTTCATGGTTTTTCTTTACATAGCCCGGTCAACCCTGATGCTATGCGGGTCCTCACGAGGCTTGTTCCGTCATTCATCTAACGTATTTTATGTTCCCGACAAGGGCAAATTTTAGCAAAATAAATGCTCGTAGTAAACCTACATTTGTTTCATCCATGACGGAAAAAGTTTTACATTCCATTTATTTAATAATAAAAGGTATGATGGATAATAAAAGTCTGCTGGCCACCAAATTTGGTGCGTTTGTTTATACTATGTAAGAACATTTGATGTGGGCAGCACATGACTTTCCTTATAGCATAATGCAATGAATTTATTTCTTTCACAGTTAAAAAAAATCTGTTGTGGGCAGCACATAACTTTTCTTATATAATGCAATGAATTTACTACTTTTACAGCAAAAAAATAGGTTATTCTTATAGTACGTACTTATATTCTTTCCAAGATATTGAATTTTCGTTAGTTAGTCGTCATTTCCTTTGATTTAACGTCATTTTTATCTATTTGGCGAGATTTTTGTTAATTTAGCAACATTTAAAAAAGTCGTCAAGTTGGCGATATTTCGCCAAATCCGTTGCCAAAATCTCGCTAAGCGTTATGGACGGAGAAATGAGTTATTCTTATAGTAGATAAATGACTATTGGCGTTCAAATGCAAAAGTATTAATCAAAGTACCTTTTCTCATGAATGAAACGAGCTAGATCCACGAGAATGATATCACCCAATTTATCGCATGATATTACATATGAAAAGTGAACATATTTCTCAACAGTTAATATATTTTTACTTTCCTTATATACATAATGTATAAGGAAAGTATTGTGACGGAGTCGAAAATTCGAATTCGAGTTTTCGACGGGAGAGCACGTTTCAAGCATCCCTGATCACGAATCAAACATTTTTGAAGTGATGTCTGTGTGTGTGTGTGTGTGTGTGTGTGTGTGTGAAAGTATGTGTGTGTGTCAGTGAGTCTGTGGAGACGATAACTGACGAACGAATGGACCGATTCGAACCAAATTTAGTACAAAAATCACAATCCGTAAACACTGGAAGCCTATTGCTTTTATATGCAATCGAATGTTAAGAACCCCCCTAAATTTTCGAATGAAATTTTGAAAAAAATCGTCAAAAAATCAAAACCACTAATAAAGTTACGCAAACAGACATTTCTTGTGTAATTTTTCATTAGAAAACGATTGACATAAATTTTAGAACGCTAACATGAACCGTTCTTGATATATTGTTCATTTTTTAAAAAAAATTATCAAAAAGTCATATAAAAAAAATTCCTACTGAGAAACATGTTCACTTTTCATATGTAATACCATGCGATAAATTGGGATACATCATTCTGGTGGAACTAGCTCATTCCATTCATGAAAAAATATACTTTTAGTAATACTTTTGTGTTTGAACGCCAATAGTCATTTATCTGCTGTAAGAATAACTTATTTCGTAGTGCATAACGCTTGGCGAGATTTTGGCGACGAATTTGGCGGAATGTCGCCAACTCGGCGACTTTTTGAAATGTTGCCAAATTAACGAAAATCTCGCCAAATGGATAAAAATGACGACTAATTGTCGAAAATTTAATATCTTGGAAAGAATATTAGTATCTTCTATAAGAAAACCTACTTTTTTTTACTGTAAAAGTAGTAAATTAATTACATTATATAAGGAAAGTCATGTGTTGCCCACATCAGATTTTTTAATTTAGGGGATTTTTTGATAAATTTATTTGAAAAATGTTCAATATCTCGATAACGGTTCATGCTAGCGTTCTAAACTTTATGTCAATCGTTTTCTAAGGAAAAATTACATAAGAAATGTCTATTTGCGCAACTTTATTAAAGGTTTTAATTTTTTGATGATTTTTTCAAAATTTCGCTCGAAAATTTAGGGGGGTACTGAACATGCGATTACGTTTAAAAACAATAGGCGTCCAGTATTCACGTATTGTTATTTTTGTGCCAAATTTCATTCGAATCGCTCTATTCGTTCGTGAGATATCATCTCCACAGGCTCACTGACACACACACTTACACACACACATACTTTCACACACACATACTTTCACACACACATACTTACACACAAACACACACACATACTTTCACACACGCACATACTTTCACACACACACATACTTTCACACACGCACACACATACTTCAACACACACACACACACACGCAGAGAGACATTACTTCAAAAATGTTTGATTCGTGATCAAGGATGGTTGAAACGTGCTCTCCCGTCGAAAACTCGAATTCGAATTTTTGACTCCATCACAATACTTTCTTTATACATTATGTATATAAGGAAAGTAATAATGAAAAGTTCCACGTCACAGTGTTTGTAACGTTAAATTGTACCTTTGGCACTTTCCCAGAACGATGATAACATGGAAAGCTATTTCTTATCCATATAACTTATATTTCACCCAACTCTAAATTGACAATTATCAATAATGATAGCATCCTCCATAAGCAATATAGTCCATATATTTAAATATTTTAATAATACATTCATCAATTGGGCGTCATTTTCATTAACTTGGTGTCATTTTGGAAGCTGTTTACGTCAATCTGAGACAAAATATCGCCAAGTTGGACTATTGTTGTTAATATTATTAATTATTGTTGCTAAATTTCGTCATGTTGGATCAAGCTAGATTAAAATATAAATAACGATACAAATTCGACATATGTATCGTTAAGTGTTACTAACAAACAAAAAGAAGCGCACTTCTCATGTACAGGAAGGTATGCCAGTCGTATGACGGAATTAAAAATTTGCAAAGCACTGCCTTTTACTTAGCGTTATTTTTATCAATTTGGTGACATTTTTATCAATTTGGTGACGTTTTCGTCAATTTGGCGATATTTAAAATGTAGCGTCGCCAGGTTTGCGAAATGCGACCAATATTTTCGCCAAGCATTACGGACGGACGTCGAAATAGGTTATTCTTATAATCAATTGTTATGCTATTTTCAAGATATTCAATTTTCATCAACTAGTCGTCATTTTTATTGATTTACGTCATTTTTATCAATTCGGCGACATTTTTATCAATTTGGCGACATTTTCGTCAATTTGACAACGTTTAAAAACCCTCACCAAGTTGGCAATATACTGCTAAATTCGTCGCCAAAATTTCGTCAAGCGTTATGGATGGAGAAATAGGTTAATCTTGTAGAAGATAAACTACTAATGGGGTCCAAATACAAAACTACTACCAAAAGTATATTCTCACGGGAATCGAACGAGCTAGATCCACGAAAATGAAGATAATAAATTTATCGTATAATTTTACATATAAAAAGTGAACATATTTCACAAGAGTTATTATATTTTATTAATTTTATGTGATTTTATGATACATTTATTTGAAAAATATGCTACATCTCGAGAATGGTTCTTGCTATCGTTATAAAGTTTGGGTCAATCGTTTTCTAATGAAAAATTACATCAGAAATCATATCTACGTAACTTTATTAAAAGTATTAATATTTTGATGATTTATTAAAAATTTCATTTCAAAATTTGAAATTTCTAAGCATTCAATTGAGTTTAAAAACAATAGGCTTCCAGTATTCCCGAATTGTAATTTTTATACCAAATTTCGGTCGAATCGTTTTAATCTTTCGTGAGATACCGCCTCCACAGACTAAATGACAAACATACACATACACACACATACATACACGCACACACACACACACACACACACACACACACACACACACACACACACACACACACACACACACACACACCGAGAGAGAGAGAGAGAGAGAGATATCATCTAAAAAAAAGCTTGATTTCTGTTCAGCGATGCTTGAAACGTGCTCTCCCGTCGAAAACTCGAATTAGAATTTTCTGCACCATCATAATACTTTTCTTATAGTACATCATACTATGCATTTAAGGAAAGTAAAAAGCATTTTTGTATGTCTGTCTCAAGTAGTGAATAATTGCTAACTCTGAAATATGAATCCATATCAGTCATTATTTATAAGCTTTATCTATAGCGGATTAAAAAGTAGATGACCCAAAGAAAACTGAAATATTTGAACTGTAATTGTGAAAAAAAACGGAACAGTAAATATACAGTAAACCCTCTTACCCCCTGTAGAATTTGATGTTGAATCCATATTAGTTATATAAGCTTCATCTATAGCCAACCTTTAGAAATAGATGTTTCAAGGAATATATTTGAAACGGAAGTAGAAATCCTTAGAGATACACTCAACCCCTTCCAAAATTTGATATAAAATCCATGTCAGTTGTCATCCAAACTTTTTCTATAGCCAATCCTGAAAGATATGTGCTGCAAGTAAGATGTAAATTTTTTAATCGAAAATGACATCTTTAGACGCGAAAGTAAAAAGCATTAGTGAGTTATCTTGCCCCCTCCAAAATGTAACTCTAAATCTATATCAGCATTATCTAAGCTCTATCTATAATCAATCCTAAACAACTGGTGTTTAGAAGAAAATGTTTCAAGCAGAAGTAAAAGAAAGGAATCGAAAGTGAAATTTCATAGTGAACAATCCTATCTCCTTCAGAAATTGATGCTGGATTCATGTAAGTTATGATCTAAGCTGTGTTTATGTCTTATAACATAGATGTTTTAATAAAAATTAAAATTTTTAAACCGTAAATGGGAAAAATAACTTATAATTAAAGACAACTAGAATCTTTAGTGAACTGAAATCCGATGCCACATTTATATCAGTCATCGTCTAAACTCTATCTATAGTAGATCTTGGGAAATATACGTTTAAAATTCTCTTTTTTTCAGAAACATAGATGCCACGATTTCTTGACATCAGTTAGTGAAATCTTTCCAGATTCTTTCATAAGAGTCAAGATTGACTAAATTCAAAAGAACATTATATCCTAAAGATTAACTGTTAATACTTAGAACACAATCCCATCTTCAAAGCAAACTTTCGGCAACAGCATTCAAAATTTAGGCAAAACAAAATTTTGGCAAAAACATAGATGGTAAAAACAATTTCGACAAACCCCAAAATTTAATTTTTGGCAGAAATATAGACGTCCCATTTTCTGGACACCAGTAAGTGAAATTATTTCAGATTTTTTCATAAGATAGACTTAATTCAAAAGAACATTATATCTCAAAGATTAACTGTTGATACTTAAAACACAATCCCATCTTCAAAGCAAACTTTCGGCAAAAGCATTCAAATTTTTGGCAAAACAAAATTTTTGCAAAAACATAGATGGTAAAAACAATTTCGACAAACACAAAAATTTAATTTTTGGCAGAAATATAGACGTCCCATTTTCTGGACACCAGTAAGTGAAATTATTTCAGATTTTTTCATAAGATAGACTTAATTGAAAAGAACATTATATCTCAAAGATTAACTGTGTTGATACTTAGAACATAATCTCATCTTCAAAACCAAAATTTTGGCAAAAACATTCAAATTGTTTGTAAAACAAAATTTTGGCAAAATCATAGATGGTCAAAACAATTTTGGAAAAACAAAAATCAAATGTTTTGCAAAAACATAGATGGCACATTTTATTGAAATCCTCTCAGATATTAGTGAAATCCTCTCAGATTCTATCATAAGATTTAAGATAGACTTAATTCAAAAGAACATTGTACCTCAAAGAATAACTGTTAATACTTAGAACACAATCCCATCTTCAAAAGCAATTACATAAATTGTATTTAGAATCCCTTGAGTGTTATCATACAAAAATAATTCTTTAACTAATCCTTTTATTCGAATAAAATAATGGAATGGCTCTAGTTTTGATCTTCCTCCTGGAGTCGAAAACAAGAGAAAGCAATTATTATGAAAAATAAATATATCCCGAGCTCTAAAAATCAGCACTGGCTTTAGTTAATGAAGTCGATATGGCTTTGCGTGAATAACACCATTTTAGTGGGTGGTTTATCTTCTTTGAGACCTTTTCAAAACGGTTTAAAATAGTAAAACATTGAAATTAGAACCATGTTTAAAAAGTAGTTAAAAATATTGAAATTATAACCACTTTCTTCCGGGCCACACGGCCGTACCGCGCTGAAAACACTGGTTCTCGTTAGATCACCGAAGTCAGGCAGCATCGGGCGCGGTTAGTACTTGGGTGCGTGACCACCTGGGAACACCGCGTGCTGTTGGCACCTTTCGGGCGCGGTAGCTCGGTGGTTTGCGCGCTGGATTTGCACGCTGCCACAACTGCCGCCGTGTTCATACGGAGTACGATCACGTTAAACATGTGGATCCGTAAGTCCTTCCGAGAGGTTGGTGGAAAGGGAAGGAGGGTACAGTCCCTGTGGATGCCTCCCCCACTGGGTTTCAGTCTAAATTGGGTGGCACTTCCCGGCCGTCCAAACAGTTACCTTACACCTTTCTGGTAGGTCGGACGGTCTGGGTCTCAACAACAACAACCACTTTCTTCCGAAAATTAAGAACAATAATATACATGCTTCCATTTCTTCTTTACAAACCTCATCAATCATTAACCTTTTCCTTACGGGTGGGACAGCGCCAATCTCAAACGAAGAACCTCTCAAAAAGACAGGTATTTAACATACACTATTCCAAACAGTTCGATCCCCCTTTGCAGACATTGGCGTCCATGAACGCCAATGTCTGCTTGAAAAATAGAAAAACATTTCTAATCTTCTCAATCTTCTTTATTTTTCTTCAAGAGCTGTATAAAAATAAATTATTTGATTCGAAAAGGAATTCCTTGCTGAACATGTTTGTCGCTTACTATTTATATTTTATACTTTATAAGATATTGCGAGTGAAAGTAGGCAAAGCAACCCAAAACGCGCGGTTGGACAAAAACTTTTTAATATATTTTTAAAATAATGGTCAAATATTGAAATATTGAAATTATTTTTCTGTATACATAAATGGTATACTGTATTTTCGGAAAAATAAGCAAATATTGTTTACATTTTTATCGAGGAGGATCAAAGATGTTAATTTCCAAAGTGTTTATATATTTTGTAACACTCCAATTTAAGCCTGATATGTACCCTACCCATAGATATCATTGGCATAAAAAATGCCATCCTAAAATACAGCGGATGAAGAAGCATGTGTGCTTGTTCAATTTTCTGTACTCAATGTATACACTAGTGAGACCCGCGGGCATTCTGCCCTATAAGTAATAAACCAAAAACACGCAAGAAAGTTTCCTACTTTTGTTGAGTTTGTTTACTGAGTTGAGCCGTATATCTCAAATAAAAATTTATAAAATGGTAAGAAATAAAAGAACATCATGGCCTCGCTTTCAGTATCTGATGTCATTACGCTACGTAAAGCTCCATGCTTACATCGTAGTTTATCGCTGTGAAAGAAGTATAGTTATTGCATTCTGTAGGAAACGGGCTGCCCACATCATGGACTCACTTTCAGTATCTAATGCCATACGCTCGTGAAGCTCCAGAGTTCATGAAATGTTTATCCGTGATTGAAACATGTTTAGGAACATTTTGTAGCAGCGTTATCCAAAGATAGATAAATAGACAGATAAATCATGGTGTTTATATTATTAATTGTGTTTCAAGAGCATTTATCGAGTTTATAACTTTTGAACCGTTTGTGCTAAACACTGTCTTCCAATTGCTAATTGTTTAAAATTGTAAGAATAGTTTGTTTAAAATATTTTCAAAACTTGGTGAGGCATTTTGAATTGAAATATGAAATCGGAATTTCCATACGGTTAACTATTTATGTAATAACTAGTACTTTAACCTGTCAATGATACTGAATATTAATTATTAAAAAAAACTGAAATTATACAAAAAATATATTTTATGACTTTTTTTTTAATGTTCCATTTTGTTTAAGAATATATAGCGCTTATCATCAAAAATGCGATGTGGGCAGCACATAACTTTCCCTACAAACTCAAATTCATATTTTCTATATCTCTTTAATAATTCATTAAATTGAGTTAATTGCACAAAATAACATGCAGAATTATTTTAAATTACACTGAATTTGCACTTTTAATCCAGTTTTCGTTTTCATTTGGTAACTGGACATATTTTGAAATGTGGCGTAGCAAAAATGCAAAAGACTAAAATATCTCGAGAACGGCTAGTTCTAGAGAAATGGGGTATATCTTATTATTTTCATCGTCAAAAATTACATATAAAAAGCATTTAATTGATACATTTGAGTATACTGAATCTTTTATTTTAGATATTAATAATTTTTGAGGGCCATTTCGCGAAAAAAGACAGGTTAGCTTTCCAAATTGTCTCAAAATCAAATCAGCACCAGGGTAATCTACAAGTGACTTATCTACCGAATTCTACGACATTTGGTTACTTAGGTTTTTAGCTAGAGTGAATCTATACGATTTTTGTGGGCCATTTCACAAAGAAAAAGCAGATTCTTTTATTCTGAATTGTGCTAAAATCTAATTAGCTCCAGTGCCGCCCATAAGTGATTTACATGTAAAATTTTATGAAATTTAATAAATTAGTTTTTGAGATATAGTGGATACATACATTGTATAACACACATCCATACACACATACACACACATACACACACACACATGCACACACACAGACGTTACTCTAAAAATAGTTATTTCGTGTTCTAGAGGTCCCAAAATTTGTAGACCCTTCCAATATTCGAGTTGCTATTTTTGTCACGATTTCAATAATTTTTCTATACATTACCATGTATTGTAAGGAAAGTAAAGATAGCCGGCTTAACCAAGATTGACTCAGTTAGACTTTGTCACATGGCCGATACTATAAATGTGCGAAATTTCTGCCTTTTAGGCCACAGAGTTGTTTCTGGAAAGCCTAGAAAGATATTTTTCGCCACCATTTTGACAGTTCTCAGGAAAGTTATCCTATCCTGTTTTGTCCCATGGTTGATACTATAAGTAAGCAAAGATTCCTATAGTCTTCTGAGGGATTCTGGAGGATATGAAATACTTTAACACCTGGCATTTTCTCCAACCCCGGGGGAATCAAGAATACGTCTCAATAAGTTTCTGTTTTGTCGACGTTACAATAAGCATGCAATATTAAGAATTCTAGGTCACCAGACAGCTTTTGAAGTTTCTAGAAACACAATATTTCCAAAATAAAACATACTCTCCTCTTCTCCTCTTAAGAAGAAATCGAAAATCCGACTCAGTTGGTCATGCCACCTTGTCGATACTTTTAATGTTCAAAGGTGCAGTCCTCTAGGTCAGCGGTTCTCAAACACAGGTAAGCGTACAACTGATGGTATTTGAGACGGTGACTAGTGGTACTGAGATAATTTATACATCACTGTAACATGAATTTAATAATGAAAAGTTAATTGACATCAAATGTAAAAAGTTATTGTTTTCAATTGGTTGGCTGGTGTCAACGCACTCATTGCACATTCATTCCTCTTTTGGGCTTCGGGTTTGTTTGTTCTCTTGCACTGACGAAGGGGATTTTACGTATCCCCGAAACAGCTGTATGCTGCATTATCATTTTATTTGTGCTTATATACGGTGCTCAAGTTTTCCTTATCCTGGTGTCTTGCTCATTAGAGACAGGTTTTAAATAGTTCCGATATGACAGCACCTGCAATTTGAATGATTAAATCTTACTATAGTTTTTCCTGTGGAAATTCATAAACATTAGCTGCTCAAGTTTTTGACTAAGCTATTGTTTAGTTGCTCAAGTTTAGTGGGCTATTGTTTATATTTATTGTGCTATTCATGTTTATTGAGGTATTTTATTGAGTTTATTTTATTGGATTATTTATGTTCATTATATTTATGTATTATTCATGTTTATTATTCATGTTTATCATTCATGTTTATTATTCATGTTTATTGTATTTATGTTTATTAGTCATGTTTATTCATGCTTATTGTTCATGTTTATTATATTTATGTTTATTATGATTATTTATGTTTATTATATTTATGTTTATTGTGATTATACATGTTTATTATATTTATGTATTATTCATGTTTATCATTCATTGTTATTATTCATGTTTATTATATTTATGTTTATTATGATTACTCATGTTTATTATATTTATCGAGCTATTCATGTTGAGCTATTTTATAGGGTTTATTTAAGCATGCATATTGAGTTTATGTGTTATTGAGCTATTGTTTTGCTGCTTAGTTGCTCATGTTCATTGAGCTATTGTTGCTCATGTTTATTGAGCTATTGCTTAGTTGCTCATGTTTTAGACTAAGCTATTGCTTAGTTGCTCAAGTTTTTCTTATCCTGTTCATTAGAGTCAGGTTTTAAATAGAGATTTGATCAGATATGACAGCCTCTTAATTTTGAATGATTAAACAGGAGTTCAGATTTTCCTGTAAAAATTTATCATTCCGCAATGCGCTATAATGTCTGGACAGGTGAAAATATGTTTTAAGTTCCATCTCTATTGATTTCAATTGCTAAATTTTTAAAATTGTACTTCTTTGAGGATTATGAAATAATAAAATTAGATCAAAAATATATTTTCACAGATAAAGTAGCATTAGCCGCAATATTTTTCGTTTGAAGAAAATGAACAACTGCTTTGATATGACTTGTGACAGAAATGTAATGGATGATTTTAAAAACAAATCCTTAGTCAACTTCTGCATTAAATGAAAGAAATATTTTAAAGTCATTGCAGAAAGATCAATTATATATTTAGTCATTTCTTTCGGCATACTTATGTGATAGAGGATCTTCTTAATAGCTGTACTTATAGAACGAAATTCGACACAATTTTACGTTTAAATTAAGTAAAATAGAACCAGATATAAAGGAATTAATTTCTGTCAAATAAGCACAACTTTCACATTACATTTTGTTAGTCAATAATCATATTGTTTATTGTTAATCGTATTTACTATTTTGACCTTATAATACGTAGTATTGAAAAAGCATACGAAAATTTTCGATTTCGAGATTTTAATGACAGTATAGGTTTTAAGACCTCCTGAGCACGTTCCGACTATTTTTGGAATGATGGACCATCAAATAGAGACAACAAATATTAATGAATTTTCACGACACTTTATATACAGCTTTGTTATAAAAAAATTTATAACTGGATATACTTTTTTTTAAATTACAGAGAAAACTTCGAATTGTATTCGGAATTTTATAATTTTTTAACAAGGCAGCATAGGACAAAATTTGACATGAACATGCATAAAATGATTTAATTATGGCTGAATAATCATGAGACTTTGTAGTTTTATTCATGGTTGAGAACAATAGCTGTGATACAACTTTTTTGTTCGTGATACCATTAGCTGCCCTTAGGGGGTACCGGCCCCCAGATGGTACATTGTCAAATATGGTAACAATCGAAATATTTTTTCAAGCCCTTTAAAGCGAAAGGTAACGCGCTATAATAGTAATCCCTTTGGACCCATAATGCTGATTTCTTGTGAAATTCTTGTGAAATTTGATAAAAAAGATATTAAAATTGGATTCTGGGATGAAAATTTTGAGTTGAGCCAAACTTCCGTTAATATTTTTATTAAAAACTGAATAATAATTAGAGACACTAACTCAATTTAATGAATAGTCTTGATAGTAAGCAAGAAACATTTCTGTTGATGGAACTGACATTATTTAATTTTGGTTTTGGTGGTATTGATGAAAAGGTTGAGAACCCTTGCTCTTGGTCACCAGGGAACATTTGAAGTATTTGGAATGACACCACCGCATTAGACAAGTATTACTCATATAAGCTAGTTTGGCAACTGTACCTATAAAATCGAAACGTGGGTCATAAAAGAATGCCCTGACTTATACTAAAATGCCTCACTCAACTCCTATTTGTAGCTAACATAACGTCATCAGGGGCGTATTTAAGGTGGGATGCTGGGTCTCAACTTCCCCCCTTTCTAAACTGAAAAAATGAAACAAAATCTCAATAAAAGAGTAAATTTTCGATTTTAGTTATTTTAGACGAAAGTAATTCTGAAATCGTACTAAATGCGTGATCGAAATACGACACGAAATTTAAAGAGTAAGAATTTAAAGAGTAAGAGAATGCTCTTTTCACTTTCCCTGCAATACATGGTAATGTATAGGGAAAGTATTGGAATCATGCCGAAAATCGCAACTCGAGTTTGCGACGGATCTACATGTTTCGCGACCTCTAGAATACGAGAAAACTATTTTAGCGTGACGTCTGTGTGTGTGCCTGTGCGTCTGTCTGCGTGTCTGTCTGTGCAATGTATGTATCCACTCTAACTCAAAAACTTATGAACCGAATTTCATAAAATTTAGTAGGTAAGTCACTTGGGTATGACCCTGATGCTGATTAGTTTTTGGTACCATTTGTAAAAACAGAACCCGCCTTTTTTGGCGAAATGGCCCTTAAAATTTTCATGTATCCAATATAGCTAAATTACTAATTGACCAAATTTCACAAAATTTGGTAGATAAGTTACGTGTACGATATTCTGGTGCTGATTAGATTTTGGTATTAATCGGAAAAGAAAAACCTGCCTTTTTTTACGAAATGTCCCGCAAAAATATCATGTATCCAATCTAGCTAAAATACTAATTGACCAAATTTCACAAAATTTGGTAAAGTTATTTGTGGGATACTCTGGTGCTGATTAGATTTTGGTATTATTCGTAAAAGAATAATCTGCCTTTTTTTACGAAATGGCCCTCAAAACTCGCCAAAATCTAAAAAAAAGCTATGCATTTTCAAATGTATCAATGAAATGCTTGTTTTATACATAATTTTTGATGAAGAAAAGAATAAGGACAACTCTATTACTCTAAGACTAACCTTTATCGAGATATTTGAGATTTTTCGCATTTAGTTATGCCACTTTTGGAAAAATGTCCAATTACCAAATAAAAGCAGAAATTGAATTAAAAATGCAAATTTAGTGTTATTTTGTGCAATTAAACTCAATTTAATGAATTAGAAGAAAATTAAATATTGAAAAATTGATTGTATACATTTAATAGAAAAATTTACGAAGTCAAGTGAGAAAAAGCGGTAACATTATATGCGAATTTTCTAATCAAAAGTGTACAACTGGTCATTTGACCGGTCATGATACGTTTAGTGTTAATTTGCGTACTTCGCATATTGAACTTCTGGTTTCGAAATGTCTACTCTCGGGCATTTAGAGGAATTTCTCCTGGGAAAATAGACTTGGAAACATTACTATGAATGTTTGGATTTCTTTTTTACTACAAATGAAATAACTGATGATGTGAAAAAACGAGCTGTATTTCTCAGCGTCTGTGGACCTACTTTATGCTATCTTGAGATCAGTATGTACTCCTTCAACTTCGACTATTGTGGAGTTTGATGAAATTGTCCAGAGATTAAAAGTCATTTTTCGCCACCACCTTCTGAAATGCTTCCACAGTACAAATTCCAACTTATTAATATCTTAATAGTTTATCAACTTATTAATATGAGCTTCATTGGAATGGAAAAGAAAATGAATTGAGCAAATAAATAAATGAGCAACCCCCTAGTTAATTTTTAATTTAATTTTTATATCTTTTTAGATTGAAAAATAAACTACATCGACATTATTTTTATTTTATTGGTATATGTATGATAATTACTTTCCTTATATACATAATGTATAAGGAAAGTATTGTGACGGGGTCGAAAATTCGAATTCGAGTTTTCGACGGGAGAGCACGTTTCAAGCATCCCTGATCACGAATCAAACATTTTTGAAGTGATGTCTGTGTGTGTGTGTGTGTGTGTGTGTGTGTGTGTGAAAGTATGTGTGTGTGTGTGTGTGAAAGTATGTGTGTGTGTGTGTGTGTCAGTGGGTCTGTGGAGACGATAACTGACGAACGAATGGACCGATTCAAACCAAATTTGGTACAAAAATCACAATCCGTAAACACTGGAAGCCTATTGTTTTTATACGTAATCGAATGTTCCGAACCCCTCTAAATTTTCGAATGAAATTTTGAAAAAATCGTCAAAAAATCAAAACCGCTAATAAAGTTACGCAAATAGACATTTCTTATGTAATTTTTCATTAGAAAACGATTGGCATAAATTTTAGAACGCTAACATGAACCGTTCTCGAGATATTGTACATTTTTCAAAAAAATTATGAAAAAGTAACATAAAAAAAATTCCTATTGATAAACATGTTCACTTTTAATATGTAATACCATGCGATAAATTGAGTGATATCATTCTCGTGGATCTAGCTCGTTCCATTCATGAAAAAATATACTTTAAATAATACTTTTGTATTTGAACGCCAATAGTCATTTATCAGCTGTAAGAATAACTTTTTTCTTAGTGCATAACGCTTGGCGAGATTTTGGTGACGAATTTGGGCGGAATGTCGCCAACTTGGCGACTTTTTTGAAATGTTGCCAAATTAATGAAAATCTCGCCAAATGTATAAAAATGATGCTAAATCAATGAAAATGACGACTAATTGTCGAAAATTCAATATCTTGGAAAGAATATTAGTATCTACTATAAGAAAAACCTAATTTTTTACTGTAAAAGTAGTAAATTCATTACATTATATAAGGAAAGTCATGTGTTGCCCACATCAGATTTTTTTATTATATATACAAAAAATTATGTCCATTTGCTGAAAAATTAAAAACTTAGATTTCAAAGCCCATTTTCACTTTTAATCATAAAGTCATTCTGCCTCAAGTGAGACTTTTAGCTCGCAATATCCCCACAGTACAACATCTACGTTTTCGACTCTAAAAAAATATCGCAATAAATAAGACGTTTGCTGTTACCTTAATCGGAGTGAATAAAAGATAAAATGCACTCCTAACCATAGGGCGACAGCTGTGAAACTCGATATGCAAAGTTTTTTAGAGTGCACGGTATATCCGGGCTCCGGTAATTTACATATTTGCTTCCTAAAAGCAGATATGAAACTTAGATTACTAAAATGTTTCAAGAGCTTATGAACCCCCATCATCAGATCATAAAAACAGTGTGTACTTGCCGAATAACTAAGTTCAGTTGTATAATGAATGTAAACTTGTATTGAATGATTAAAACTACTACATTACCTTATCGCAACACAAAGCAAAAAATTATGATGTGGGCAGCACATGACTTTCCTTATATAATGCAATGAATTTACTACTTTTATAGTTAAAAAAATGTTATTCTTATAGTAGATACTCATATTTTTTCCAAGATATTGAATTTCATTCAATTAGTCGTCATTTTCATTGATTTAGCGTCATTTTTATCCATTTGGCGAGATTTTCGTTAATTTGGCAACATTTAAGAATGTCGCCAAGTTGGCGACATTCTGCTAAATTTATCGCCAAAATTTCGCCAAGTGTTATGGACGGAGAAATAAGTTATTCTTACAGCGGATAAATGAATATTGGCGTTCAAATACAAAAGTATTACTACAAGTATATTTTCTCGTGAATGGAACGAGTTAGATCCATGAGAATGATGTCACAATTTATCGCATGATATTACATATGAAAAGTAAACATGTTTCTTAACAGTTAATATTTTTTTAATTTATGGGACTTTTTGATAAATTTATTTGAAAAACGTGCAATATCCCGAGAACTGTTCATGCTAGCGTTCTAAAGTTTATGTCAATCGTTTTCTAAGGAAAAATTACATAAGAAATGCCTATTTGCGTAACTTTATTAAAGGATTTGATTTTTTGATGATTTTTTCAAAATTTCACTCGAAAATTTAGGGGGTTCTGAACATTCGAATATGTTTTAAAACAATAGGCTTCCAGTATTCACAGGTTGTGATTTTTGTACCAAATTTCATTCGAATCTCTCCATTCGTGAGATATCGTCTCCACAGACTCACTGATACACACACACACACACACACATACACACACGCATACACACACACACACACAGACATCACTTCGAAAATGTTCGATTCGAAAACTCGAATTCGAATTTTCGACTCCGTCACAATGTTTTCCTTATACATTATGTATGTAAGGAAAGTAATAAACCGCAAGCAACAAAGAAAACTATAATAAGAATTCTGGATCATTACAGAAAATATCGGCTAACAATGTATGTATATTTAATTGTGTACTGCGTGTGTGTAAGATAGCAGAAACGAAAAGTTTTCTCAGTGTTGTATTGATTTACTCTAAGCTAGAGTGCAGCTAGAGAACAGATGTTGTTGTCTGAATAGGATATTAATAACAGTTAATGATAATTTCCTTGAGATCAATAATGATATATTACGTTAGCATAAGCATGTGAGAGAGTTTTTCTTGGGGTTGGTTCACTGCTTTAAACGAGGATTCTTTATATTGTGGATACTTGTAATTGTTACAAGTACTGGATAACTAAGGAGTACGCATCTTGAGATAAGGTGTTTGAATCTTTTTCTGTGTATGAATTCATTTTTGTGTCTGAGAGAAGGTAAGTTCTGGTATTGGAAACACTGATACCATGAGTTGAGAAATGAAGTTACAGCTAAATGTGAGAGTGGAAAAATCTGATTTATGTAGCAGATAACTTTCTCCACAGACGTAAATTAAATTTTTATTTATTTACTAGAAGATGTACCCACAGTTGCCCGAAATTTGAAATGCAAACTGATAAATACACTCTTTTGCAAAGAAAAAAAAACAAATCACCATGAAGAAAATGACTGTTTTTATTGAAATTAAATATGCGTACAGCTCATATACAGGCAATGAAAAGATTACAAAATCAAGGTTGCAGGACTCATCAATGGTTAGCAATTGAACATTAAATTTTCAAATCAGTAATTGGTGAAATCCCCCTTGGAGGCAATGCATGCTTGTGCACGTCTAGGTAAGGAGTGATAAAGTTTCCTAATGTCGACCTGCGATACATTCTGCCAGGCATTCCTCAATTGTTGCTCCAAATCTGTTACATTTCGGGGTGCCCGTATCTGGCGGCCTAGCATGTCCCATACATGCTCGATTGGGGAAATGCTTGGTCACCTTTCTGGCCAAGTATTGTATCAACAGCACGGAGATAGTTAACAGATATGTAAGCCGTATGTGGCGTGGCATTATCGTGTTGGAAAATGACCCCAGAATAACGTACCAAGAAGAGTAACGAATACGGCCACAGGATTTCATTAACATATCGTTGAGCTGGTAAAGTTGTACGCAGGATGACTACGGGCGACCAGCTGTCGTAAGAGATTGCATCCCACGACATCACACCAGGGATAATGGCTGTGTGCCTGTGTTAAACAAAGGCTGATTGGGACCGCTGGCCCTGGCGCCTCCATACACGTACCCGATGGTCATCTGCTGAAAGCCTTAAGCGTGATTCATCGCTGAAGACTATGCGATGCCAGTCTGCTGGCTGCCATGATGGTTGGCTACGGCACCACTCCAAACGACTCTGTCGACGTTGTGGGGATATGGGTAGACATCTTAAAGGCCGCCGTGAGTGTAACCCCTCCTCAAACAAACGCCGTGAGATGGTGTAAGGTACCACGGATGGTATGGAAGAGGCTGTAGCACGTTGGATGGCTGTCAATGATGCCGTTGGGCCTGTTCGGGCCTGTCGCACAATTATCCGTTCTTGCCTGGAATTCGTGCACCTTGGTCTTCCAGAGCCTTCATTCCGCCGATGAGTTCCTTGCAGCAACCATTGCTGTCAGCACCTTTGCAGAGCAGTGTCTGTTCTGTGCAGATGGCGGCCTATTGCTCGGTATGACCAGCCAGCTTCACGCATCCCGACTATACGGACACGTTTGAACTCGTCTAATTGCTTATAAGGTCTTCGGTAACGTGGTAACGACATTATTGCTTGCGTCTCCACGGAACTGTAACGCTGATAACGAGCAAAGATAAACTGTACACATTTTTTACCTGTTTTATGGGATGCTAGATGCGCAGTAGGAATGCGCGCTATGACCGAAGTTAACACTCATTGGCCTTGCAAATTTAATCATTTGCATACTGGGTTTAAAGGAATTTGCATCGATAATTTTGAGATGATCGGATTATTTTTTTTAGGGGTGCTTCGTTTTTTTTTTTTGCAAAAGAGTGTTGTTGTTGTTGAGACCCAGACCGTCCGACCTACCAGAAAGGTGTAAGGTAACCGTTTGGACAGCCGGGAAGTGCCACCCAATTTAGACCGAACCCAGTCGGGAAACATCCACAGGGACCGTACACTCCTTCCCCTACCACCAACTTCTCGGAAGGACTTGCGGACCCACATGTTTAACGTGATCGTACTCCGCATGAACACGGCGGCAGCGTGCAAATCCAGCGCGCAAACCACCGGGTTACGGCGCCCAAAATGTGCTAACAGCACGCGGCCTTCCCAGGTGGTCATCCACCCAAGTACTAACCGCGCCCGATGCTGCTCGACTTCGGTGATCCAACGATAACCGGTATTTTCAGCACGGTAGGGCCATTGGACCTTTTTGCAAAAAAGTGTATTACACCTGAACTCATAGAGAATTTATGCATGATGAATAGTTACCATGTGGGTTGGGGTGGCCTCAATAGGTAGAAAATCTCATTTCTCCGTGCGGGGAAGTAGAATCGGTAGGTAGAACAGCTTCGGAAAAGTTTGCATGGAGAAACGCTAAGTCGGCTCGATTAAAAAATAATAATTAATTAACGGATAGGTTCAGACAATTTGGTTGGAGTTGTCTGTGGAGGAGTTGTCTGTGATATATATTTTGGAGTTGCTGTTAAAGTATAAACGTTGTTGGATGGCTCGTCAATTCTTTTATATCGTAATATAAGAATGGGTGAGGTTTAAATTTCATTAAAAGTATAAATTTTTCAAAAATTCATTAAAATATGTTTATTTATTGTATAGATTTCGTTTAAAGTTTGTTTGAAAGAGAAATATTATGTCTTTCTGATGGTGTCAATATGGAGACTCTGCAATAATATTTTAGGAAGTTAAGTAACACATTTACGTGAAAATCGCTCAAAATCGTTGTAAATCGGGCTAACGCATGGATTAACTAAATAACTAATTTGAAATAAAACAAAAATAATTACGAGGTGCACCTACTCGGGTATTGAAGTACCAGTATATCAAATGTCATGGTCATAGGACACTTAGATTTCCCTCTACAGACTGCACAGATACATAGACATCTTCTTTTATGTTACAGTTATTTATATGCATTAAATTGAGTTTTAAGGTAGGAAATTGTGTACATTTACTTCTAATTATATCGCATTCGCAGTTTGAAAATAAATCCTAGATCATTTAGTAACTTGGAACATCTGTAAATGACTATATTTCATCAAACCCCAAGAAACGTAAATATCTTGAAAACAGTTTATTCAAACATCATGGAACTGTGTTTATTCTTGGCTTTTATATTAAAAAATTAAATAAATTTTTTATTTTATATAATTTAGCTTTCAAATTACAGTTTTATTCACTGAGAAATGTTTGTTATTTGAACTCTTCTTTTATGCCCTCTGCATTCTAACTTGTTTTTTTTACTTTCCTTTTATACATAATGTATAAGGAAAGTATTGTGACGGGGTTGAAAATTCGAATTGTTGAGTTTTCGACGGGAGAGCACGTTTAAAGCATCCCTGATCACGAAACGAATATTTTTGAAGTTATGTCTGTGTGTGTGTGAGAGAGTGTGAAAGTGTGTGTGTGTGTGTGTGTGTGTGTGTTAGTGAGTCTGTAGAGACGATATCTCACGGACGAATGGAGAAATTCGAAAGAAATTTGGTATAAAAATCACAACCTGTGAATATTGGAAGCCTGTTGTTTTCAAACGCAATCGAATGTTCAGAAACCCCCCCCCCCCTAAATTTTCGAGTGAAATTTTGAAAAAATCCTCAAAAAATCAAAACCTTTAATAAAGTTACGCAAATAAACATTTCTTATGTAATTTTTTCTTAGAAAACGATTGACATAAACTTTAGAACGCTAGCATGAACCGTTCTCGAGATATTGCACATTTTTCAAATGAACTTATCAAAAAATCCCATAAATTAAAAAATATATATATTAACTCTTGAAAAACATGTTCACTTTTCATATGTAATATCATGCGATAACTTGGGTGACATAATTTTCGTGGATCTAGCTCGTTCCATTCATGAAAAAATATACTTTGAGTAATACTTTTGTATTTGAACGCGAATAGTCATTTATCTCCTGTGAGAATAGATTATTTCTTCGTCCATAACGTTTGACAAGATTTTGGCGATGAATTTGGCGGAATGTCGCCAACTCCGCGACTTTTTGAAATGTTGCCAAATTAACGAAAATCGCGCCAAATGGATTAAAATGACGTTACATCAATGGAAATGACGACTAATTGAAGAAAATTCAATATGTTGGAAAGAATATAAGTATCTACTATAAGAATCCCATTTTTTACTTTCCCTGCAATACATGGTAATGTATAGGGAAAGTATTGGAATCATGCCGAAAATCACAACTCGAGTTTTCGACGGATCTACACGTTTCAAGACCTCTAGAATACGAAAAAACCATTTTTAGCGTGACGTCTGTGCGTGTGTCTGTGTGTCTGTCTGTCTGTCTGTCTGTCTGTCTGTCTGTCTGTGTGTCTGTCTGTGTGTCTGTCTGTCTGTCTGTGCAGATTTTGTATCCACTGTAACTAAAAAACTAATCGACCGAATTTCACAAAATTTGGTAGGTAAGTCACTTGTGGGCGGGGCTAGGGCTGATTAGTTTTGGGTACGATTCGGAATAAAAGAACCCGCCTTTTTTTGCGAAATGGCCCGCAAAAGCTTGTATCCACTCTAGCTGAAAAACTAATGAACCGAATTTCACAAAATTCGGTAGATGACTCACGTATAGGTCACTCTGGTGCTGATTAGATTTTGGTACGATTCGGAAAAAAATAACCTGCCTTTTTTTGCAAAACGGCCCGCAAAAATCTTCAAAATCTAAACTAAAGAACTTGGTATACTTAGATATATCCATTAAATGCCCGTTTAATACGTAATGTTTAACGACGAAAAGAATAAGACCAACCCCATTACACTAGGACTAGCCGTTCTCGAGATATTTTAGTTTTTCGTATTTTCTCTACACCACCTTTGAAAACAAGTCCGGTTACGGAATGAGAACGGAAATTGAATTAAAAGTGAAATGAATTTAATTAAAATAAAGAGAACGTGGATATAAGTCTGCAGGGAAAGTCATGTGCTGCCCACATCAGATTTTTACTTTCCCTGCAATACATGGTAATGTATAGGGAAAGTATTGGAATCGTGCCGAAAATCGCAACTCGAGTTTTCGACGGATCTACACGTTTCGAGACCTCTAGAATACGAAAAAACCCTTTTTAGCGTGACGTCTGTGTGTGTGTCTGTGTGTCTGTCTGTGTGTCTGTGTGTCTGTGTGTCTGTGTGTCTGTGTGTCTGTCTGTCTGTCTGTGCAGATTTTGTATCCACTCTAACTAAAAAACTAATGGACCGAATTTCACTAAATTTTGTAAGTAAGTCACTTGTGGGCGGGGCTAGTGCTGATTAGTTTTGGGTGCGAGTCGGAATAAAAGAACACGCCTTTTTTTGCGAAATGGCCCGCAAAAGCTTGTATCCACTGTAGCTGAAGAACTAATAGACCGAATTTCACAAAATTCGGTAGATGAGTCACGTATAGGTCACCCTGGTGCTGATTAGATTTTGGTACGATTCGAAAAAAAATAACCTGGCTTTTTTTGCAAAATGGCCCGCAAAAATTGCCAAAATCTAAAATAAAAAAATGGGTATACTCAAATATATCCATTGAATGCTCGTTTAATACGTATTTTTTAACGACGAAAAGAATAAAACCAACCCCATTACACTAGGACTAGCCGTTCTCGAGATATTTTAGTTTTTCGTACTTTCACTACGCCACCTTTGAAAATAAGCCCGGTTACCGAATGAGAACGAAAATTGAATTTAAAGTGAAATAAATTTAGTTAAAATAAAGAGAACGTTAATATAAGTCTGCAGGGAAAGTCATGTGCTGCCCACATCAGATTTTTTTGGTTGGTATCGCTAAGAATATTCGTTATTTTGAGAAAATCTAGTACATTTCAAAAGTCGTCAAATTGTCGATAAATCGCAATATCTGGGAAGCCTGCTCCAGACGGCTAAATATAGCGACCGTAGATTCACGTAATAGGTGTGCCTGACTTTAGGATTAGTTTTCCTCTTCTGGATATTGAAACAAATTCCACTGAAGGCATTTTACATGTTTGTAACAATATACAGTGGCTCCCAAAAGTGTTCGTACACTTTAAAAATTTGTAGAAAAAGCGCTGTATCACCTGGAATTGAATTCGAATATAAAGTTCAATATTTTTTCATATTATCTCCATGTTATTCTGAATAAAACCTGACAATTTTTACTTTCCTTATATACATAATGCTGGAAAGTATTGTGACGGGGTCAAAAATTCGAATTCGAGTTTTCGACGGGAGAGAACGTTTCAAGCATCCCTGATCACGATTCAAACATTTTTGAAGTGATGTCTGTGTGATTGTGTGTGAAAGTATGTGTGTGTGTGGAACTATGTGGGTGTGTCATCGAGTATGTGGAGACGATAGCTGGCGAACGAATGGACCGATTCGAACGAAACTTGGTACAAAAATCACAATCCGTAAACACTGGAAGCCTATTGCTTTTATACGCAATCGTATGTACAGAACCTCCCCTAAATTTTCAGTTAAATTTTGAAAAAAATCGTCAAAAATTCAAATCCGCTAATAAAGTTACGCAAATAGACATTTCTTATGTAATTTTCATTAGAAAACGATTGACATAAATTTTAAAACGCTAACATGAACCGTTCTCGAGATATTGCACATTTTTCAAAAAAATTATCAGAAAGTCATATAAAATAAAAACAAAATATTTTCTATTGAGAAACATGTTCACTTTTCATATGTAAAACCCTACGATAAATTTGGTGACATCATTCTCGTGGATCGAGCTCGTTCCATTCATGAAAAAGGATACTTTGTGTAATATTTTGTATTTAAAAGCTAATAGTCATTTATCTGTTGTAAGAATAACTTATTTCTCCGTCCATAGCGCTTGGGGAGATTTTGGCGATGAATTAGGCGGGATGTAGACCAACTTGGCAACTTTTTTAAATGTTGCCAAATTAACGAAAATCTCACCAAATGGATTAAAATGACGTTACATCAATGGAAATGACGACTAATTGAAGAAAATTCAATATCTTGGAAAGAATATAAGTATCTACTATAAGAATCCCATTTTTACTTTCCCTGCAATACATGGTAATGTATAGGGAAAGTATTGGAATCATGCCGAAAATCACAACTCGAGTTTTCGACGGATCTACACGTTTCGAGACCCCTAGAATACGAAAAAACCATTTTTAGCGTGACGTCTGTGCGTGTGTCTGTCTGTCTGTCTGTGTGTCTGTCTGTCTGTCTGTCTGTCTGTGTGTCTGTCTGTCTGTCTGTCTGTCTGTCTGTGCAGATTTTGTATCCACTGTAACTAAAAAACTAATCGACCGAATTTCACAAAATTTGGTAGGTAAGTCACTTGTGGGCGGGGCTGGTGCTGATTAGTTTTGGGTACGATTCGGAATAAAAGAACCCGCCTTTTTTTGCGAAATGGCCCGCAAAAGCTTGTATCCACTCTAGCTGAAAAACTAATGGACCGAATTTCACAAAACTCGGTAGATGACTCACGTATAGGTCACTCTGGTGCTGATTAGATTTTGGTACGATTCGGAAAAAAATAACCTGCCTTTTTTTGCAAAACGGCCCTCAAAAATCTTCAAAATCTAAACTAAAGAACTAGGTATACTCAGATATATCCATTAAATGCCCGTTTAATACGTAATGTTTAACGACGAAAAGAATAAGACCAACCCCATTACACTAGGACTAGCCGTTCTCGAGATATTTTAGTTTTTCGTACTTTCCCTACGCCACCTTTGAAAATAAGCCCGGTTACCGAATGAGAACGAAAATTGAATAAAAGTGAAATAAATTTAATTAAAATAAAGAGAACGTGGGTATAAGTCTGCAGGGAAAGTCATGTGCTGCCCACATCAGATTTTTGCTTTCCCTGCAATACATGGTAATGTATAGGGAAAGTATTGGAATCATGCCGAAAATCACAACTCGAGTTTTCGACGGATCTACACGTTTCGAGACCTCTAGAATACAAAAAAACTATTTTTAGCGTGACGTCTGTGTGTGTGTCTGTCTGAGTGTCTGTCTGTCTGTCTGTCTGTGTGTCTGTCTGTCTGTGCAGATTTTGTATCCACTCTAACTAAAAAACTAATTGACCGAATTTCACAAAATTTTGTAGGTAAGTCACTTGTGGCCGGGGCTGGTGCTGATTAGTTTTGGGTACGATTCGGAATAAAAGAACCCGCATTTTTTGTGAAATGGCCCGCAAAAGCTTGTATCCACTGTAGCTGAAAAACTAATGGACCGAATTTCACAAAATTCGGTAGATGAGTCACGTATAGGTGCTGATTAGATTTTGGTACGATTCGGAAAAAAATAACCTGCCTTTTTTGCAGAATGGCCCGCAAAAATTATCAAAATCTAAACTAAAAAGCTACGTATGCTCAAATATATCCATAAAATGCTTGTTTAATACGTAATTTTTAACGAAGAAAAGAATAAGACCAACCCCATTACACTAGGACTAGCCGTTCTCGAGATATTTTAGTTTTTCGTACTTTCCCTACGCCACCTTTGAAAATAAGTCCGGTTATCGAATGAGAACGAAAATTGAATTAAAAGTGAAATAAATTTAATTAAAATAAAGCGAACGTTAATATAAGTTTGCAGTGAAAGTCATGTGCTGCTCACATCAGATTTTTACTTTCCCTGCAATACATGGTAATGTATAGGGAAAGTATTGGAATCATGCCGAAAATCACAACTCGAGTTTTCGACGGATCTACACGTTTCAAGACCTCCAGAATACGAAAAAACCATTTTGAGCGTGACGTATGTGTGTCTGTGAGTCTGTGTGTCTGTGTGTCTGTGTGTCTGTCTGTCTGTGCAGATTTTGTATCCACTCTAACTAAAAAACTAACGGACCGAATTTCACAAAATTTTGTAGGTAAGTCACTTGTGGGCGGGGCTGGTGCTGATTAGTTTTGGGTACGATTCGGAATAAAAGAACCCGCCTTTTTTTGCTAAATGGCCCGCAAAAGCTTGTATCCACTCTAACTGAAAAACTGATGGACCGAATTTCACAAAATTCGGTAGACGAGTCACTTGCGGGTTACCTTGGTGCTGATTAGATTTTGGTACGATTCGGAAAAAAATGACCTGCCTTTTTTTGCAAAATGGCCCGCAAAAATCGTCCAAATCTAAACTAAAGAACTGGGTATACTCAAATATATCCATTAAATGCTTGTTTAATACGTAATTTTTAACGAAGAAAAGAATAAGAACAACCCCATTACACTAGGACTAGCCGTTCTCGAGATATTTTAGTTTTTCGTACTTTCCCTACGCCACCTTTGAAAATAAGCCCGATTACCGAATGAGAACGAAAATTGAATAAAAGTAAAATAAATTTAGTTAAAATAAAGAGAACGTTAATATAAATCTGCAGGGAAAGTCATGTGCTGCCCACATCAGATTTTTTTAACTGTAAATGTTGTAAATTCATTGCATTATATAAGGAAAGTTATGTGTTGCCCACATCAGATTTTTTTTATAAATATTGACTCAGTTTCTTTATAAAAATGAAAATGCAAGGATGCAGAGAAAAACACGTCACAAAAGTGATCGTACACCGAAACATTTTCGGATAAATTCATAAATAAAATTATTGTCTGTCGCTTTTTTTACTTTCCTTATATACATAATGTATAAGGAAAGTATTGTGACGGGGTCGAAAATTCGAATTCGAGTTTTCGACGGGAGAGCACGTTTCAAGCATCCCTGATCACGAATCAAACATTTTTAAATTGATGTGTGTGTGTGTGTGTGTGTGTGTCTGTGTGTGTGTGTCAGTGAGTTAGTGGAGACGATAACTGACAAACGAATGGACCGATTCGAAAAATATTTGGTACCAAAATCACAATCCGTAAACACTGCAAGCCTGTTGTTTTTATACGCAATCGAATGTTCAGAACCCCCTTAAATTTTCGAGTGAAATTTCAAAAAATCGTCAAAAAATCAAAACCTCTAATAAAGTTACGCAAATAGACATTTCTTATGTAATTTTTCATTAGATAACGATTGACATATGTGGGACGTGGAAAAGAAAAGAAACTTAAAGTTACAATTAAACATTAAAATTAACATTAATTATATGGCCGTTAAACTCATAACGTGGAATTATATATTTAAACGTACATCGCTCGTTGTTGTGCCGCAATAACCCTCCAATTATTTTTACCTTTTGTGTAAGTCCTGAAAAGAATTCATTAATCATTACAAAAAGACTAGCCTATTTAAAACTTAAACAATTTCCTTTATTAACAACATCACTTTATCAAAAGCACTATTTTCAACAATATCAACTTTCAATTATTATCGATTTTCATTTAATATTTTAGTTCGGGGAGATATGACCAGTTAGTTAGCTTTCTAAATTGTCTAGGACCGGGGAAATGAGCACATACCTTACAGTTTAGACTTGGGCTCATCATCTCGCTTGCATCGGTCTTAGTGCTGACCGTACTGCCATAACTCTATGGTGTGTGGCTCCTACTCGTACGTTTCACCTCGACTGATACTTATATCTGCAACTGCTAGGTCATGGTCGCTTCGCTCCTTTTGTCAAACTCTTTTCACCAACACTTCGATATCAAAGTTACTTCTACAACATTCTGGATCCGAGTTCGTTCTCTCATTTTGTATCGAAGTCTTGGTTCCTTCGGCGGGGGGGGGGGGGGGGGGGGGAGAGGTAGCTCCACCCTTCTTCTCCTTGCTGTTCATTGGTTCTTCTGAACCCAATGGCATCACTTGACATTAACCAAGGGCTCTTTCAGCCCCCTTTGGCATGGGACACTCAAATTTATTGTATTTGACCTAAAAGTTCACGTTGTTGTAAACTTCGGTGCCAGCCAGTCTGCACGCTTTGTTCGGTGTTCTGGCCACCATAAATACTGCAATAAAATTGCCTCATGTGAGGACATATTCTGGTCTCACATATCTCCCCACAAACAGAAAAAAAAAGAACAAAAAAAAATTTTTAACCATCAGAGTTCGAAACCAAAGTTCGATGCACTTGCAACTCTGTAATTGGCATTTTTCACTTTCTTTTGGACAACCTCCGTCCAGAAAAGTTCAACAGTCTTGCTGTAACAGAAAAGTTTTTTGCACACATAATATACACAAAAAAAACATAAGTTACGTACTCATGAACTTTACCAGGTCCAGCTTTCAATTGAAGCTAAATTAAATTTTGAGTATTTAAAAGACTGTTAAACATATGCACATTCACTTTGAAATGTCACACACTACTATCTTCTCTTATATTATTAACAACATTACACACATTTTTTTTTTTTTTTTACAAATCACACAATATTATTTTTTGAACACAATTCTTTACATACTTCATCAAATATTTTTCTAAAATTGATAACTTTATCACATATATGACATTTTTGCTGAACCTTGATACTGGTACATACTTATTAATACAATCACATATTTTTTTTTTTTTTCCATTAGCCATTAAAATATAGTTTTCACATAAGTCAGTAACTTTAACTTTTCCACTGGGAATGACACATTTAGACATTTCCCTTTAATAGGCCATCTTGTCCCAGAATGTCAACAAACAACAACAACCCCTGATTTGTGACAGGTACTGATTGATTACTTTGAAAAGGTCATTAGAAGAACCCCTTCTTTTCTTAAAAGCTACGATACCGGAAGTGCGAACCGGACACTGCGTTCAAATTCCCTTTCCGAACTTCGGAACAGTGACCAGTCTGCAAAAGAGACCCTCGACAAAGATTCCTATCTATTTTAATCGTTTTTTTGAATGGTGATTAGCAGTAACGCCCCAACTCAACTCCTCTTGCTATGACAAAGCAATGCAGTTTGAAGACGTTGAAATGGACAACGTGGTGCGCGAATTCAAGCGGGCTAACAGAAACAGCTTTTTAAAGGCGCTTGTAACAAAGTATTGTAAAAATTTTATTACCCATTCGGCGTGTTCTATAAACGTCGACTTATTCTTTTTAAATATAAACCTGTTCATCAATTTAATTATATTATTTATTCCTATCTGCTAATGAACCATGTATACTTGCATGTTGCAGATGGGCTCGTACATTATTTCAGCACTGTAAAGCTCTCTCTTTTTTTTTTTTTAAACTGAACTTAAAACAGCTCCCTTCTTTAAATATTATATATTAGGTTCCTTTGAGGTGGCTTGTATTAATATCAAAACCATCTTAATGGTATCTTCTATATACTGACTTCATGTAAAATTTACCATTATATTATTGTATTATTTATTATTTAAATTTTACCTTTCCATTTGATGTTGATATTCTCTCTTATTTAATTTTGTTTTCTCCATGCCTTTCATAAGACTTTGAAGTTAAAAAAAAAATTGAAAAGTTTTTTTTTTTTTTTGAAATTTAAATTTTTTTTTTAATTTTTAAATTTAATTTTAAACTTTTAAAGTTTTTGATATAGTTTGTTTAAATTTTATTTATTTTAATTCCCTGCTTAATACTTTCATAACTTTTATATTTTATATAAAATTATTTCATCCTTTTAAACACACTTAAGACTTTATTTTCTTGTCTAAAAAAACCTTTTATTTACCTAATTGAAAATTTTGACTTAATATTTTTAACAATTCAAATCCTTTTTATTTACTTATCCTTTTTGAACGCGAATTTATTTACTCACCGTATAATTTTTTTTTTTTTTACTCTATAAAAATTATCATATTTATGTATTTCAATTTATTTTAATCCTTATGACTTTGAATACCTGACATTTATAACCATTTATATGCGCGATTGTTTCTCATTCTATCTCACACATTATTATCTAATTATTTATTTTGACATTTTGTTAGCTGCGGCTAACCCCTTTATCGCCGTAATACATATTATGATTTATGTATTTACATATGTGACATTTATTTCATCCTAATTTATTTTATTTATTTCATAAAATTTCTCAACACCTTATTCAGATTATATTTTTCACACAATTTAATATTTACAAATACCTTTCACAATTGCTACAGTATCTCATCGATAACTCTAATATTTCATTTACATTCCCCACTGACATCTGAGTGCCCTATTATTTTACATTCATTTATTCATTCCGTATTTATTTATATTCATTATATATGTATTTCACATTTATTTATTATCGTACAATTTTCCTCAACAATACCTACATTTTATTTTCATTACCATATTTATTTACATTTTATTTTCATATTTATAATTTATTTATTCACACATGATTATCGCAACCTTTCCTTACGATGGAAATAAACAACAAAAATGCTTTATTTCGCACTCAAAATTCTTCACTTATTTTTTTTTTTTTTTATTTCAACCCTTTTTTAACACCTTCTGTGCAATTATTCATTTCTTCACTAAACAAAATTTTAACTAAATTTATTTACATTTATCCTTTCATTTTAAGATTAATTTAGTTACTTAAATTGCCTATACAATTTATATTCTTCCTCAAACATTCTTATTACCTAATCATTTTCAATGCATTTTTCACTTTTGACCATTCCTACACGAGATATCGTGTCCTCGATTGCTTTATTGCACCGGGCTATTTACAGCTATTTTAACTGTTCATAATTTAACATTTTAAATTCAAATTGATTTAAAATTGTCAATTATTTATGCCTTTGTTTACTTTTTTGACATAAAATTTATATCATCTATGACTAATCTCTAATCTTCACACTTTCTGCTCATTACTTATTTTTTCACTTTACTTAAATCTGTCATTCAATTTTTAAGCTTCAAGACTTTCCCTCAAGAGACCTCTCTTCCCTCAGAAGATTTTTGCCTTTGAACAATGAAGTATTTGACTGGACTGCCTGCACAACATTGCCCTTGCCTGTATTTGTTTACAGACCTTATATCTACCCAATTAGGTAACATATTTTGATTTTACCTTTCATTTTGTAGATTTATTTGCATAAATTAATCTCTGCATAATTTTCTGATCACATGTACATTTGAGTTAACTTTATAAATTATATATAATATTATTTTTTGAAAAAGAACCATTTGTACACTTATTATCAATTTTTGTAAAATTATACCAAGTTCATTTTTAAATCATTCCATGATTATTCATATTTTCCTTAGAAATTCATGCCACTTTCATTCTTAAACAATTCCTTCCTCATTGCTTTTTTTTTTTTTTTTAAATTCATATCATTATCCATTTTTTCATTTTGAAAATATTTTCAATTCCAGATCATTTACCTTTAATTCATTTTTGATTTGTTATTCTTTTTATCTCTTTCTCATCTTCCAATTCCTCAAGTACCAATCATCAGCAAAATTTGAATTTTTAAAATTTCTTGATTTCTTTAAACAATTTTGCCCAAGCTTTCTCTCCCTATGTTCATGAATATTACATTCAATTTCATTTGCGCTATAAATATGTATTTCATTTAGTAACTTTAATTTCTGCCTAACATACTCTTTATATTTGCTTTGACTTTCAATTATTTCTGAATCTGCTTTTAGAATATCAT
Source organism: Amaurobius ferox (assembly GCA_951213105.1). Lineage (NCBI taxonomy): Eukaryota > Metazoa > Arthropoda > Arachnida > Araneae > Amaurobiidae > Amaurobius > Amaurobius ferox. The sequence continues at coordinate 20,835,006 of OX578152.1, read as the reverse complement.
TACCTTCATTATCATTGTGATTACTATCCCTTATTATTTTATTACTTTCATTTTGAACATTTTTACAAACATTTGAATTTTGTGTTTGTTGAAAATTATTATTTTGATTGACCAAAACATCCATTATTTTATTTTCAAAAGATTTTTGAGTATTTGCATTATCATGACTTTGCCTTTCATTTTGTATTTCTTGACAATTAATAATTTCATTCTGTTTTTCTTGAAAATTAACAATTTGAGTATTTTTTTCATTATGATTTTGATTTTGACTTTGCATTTCTTCAAACCTTTTACTTTCATTTGCATTTTGTACCCTTTGAATTTTAACATTTTCATTTTGCATAATTTCATGATCATTATTTTCAAAATTGTTATCACCTTTTTGAGTTTGCATAATTTTGATATTCGTATTTTCGCTTCCATGCTGCATATTTTCATTCATATCTTGAACATTTTTAATATGTACACTTTGTACAGAATAACAATTTTTTGATTGAATCTCAATTATTTCACCGTTACCGTTATATTTATTTTCACTTTGTAACTTTTGTGCTATATGACATTTTTTTGCGTGAATATCATCGATTTCACTGTCTATATCATATTTTTCCATCAATTCTTCCGCACTTTGTACATTTTGTTCGATATAACATTGGGTAGCGTGAATTTTAATTGGTTCATCTTTCATGTTATATTTATTTCTAATGGTCAATATATTTGCTTTTCCAATTTCAATTATTCGAAACGGTCCTTGAAATCTATCTTGAAACATATTTGGTTTATTTTCCTCTTTCAAAAATACGGTATCTCCGATTTGCATTTCTTCATTAGTAATTGTTTTGAAATTTTTAATCACTCCTACTCGCATATTTTGATTTAACGTAATTTTAACCTTCTTTTGATTACTAATTACAATATGAATTTTGTTATTTTTTATTTCAGTTCGAATTGCACCAAATGGAAAGAGTAATTTTGCGTGTTTTGTGGGGATAAAGATAACCTCCTTATCCGGAATTTCCTGACTTATGTCGAATTGTTCTGCAATCAACTGACCTTGTTGCAAAGCTATCCTGCGTGTGAGCGTGACATAGACTTCGTCGTCAAGATTTGACTCTTCATTACCACATTTTTTTTTAGCAAACTCACTAACCTTTCCATTTTTAGGAAAATTGGCCTCATCGACCTGTGCAATTTTTTTACTGTCATGATACTCGTTTTTATTATTTCCATTAAATTCAAATATACTTTTAACTTCATCATGTGTGACATTTGGATTTTTCGACTTCGTAACAATTTTAAAATTATTTTCTGTATCAATATTTTTATTATTTTCATTATTTGAAGAAGTATAGTCATTAACATGGCTACCTTTAATATTTTGTGAATCAATTTGTGAAACTTTACAACTAGTTTCCTTAATTTTATCAAACTTTTTATTCTCGATCTGAGTCGATTTTGAGTTAACTTCATTTTTGTGCTCATCATTTAAATTTATTTTTGCATTGCACGCCTCATTTTCATTTTTATTAATTTCTTTAACTCCTGTATTTTCCTTAATATTCTTTTTATTGATATTTGCCTCACTTTTTAGACTTTTAACGAATTCTTCATCGAAGCGGACCCATCCGGGCCGTGCCAACGACTCTACAATAGAATCAAGAATTGGATCTCTTATGCAAGAAACATGGGTGAATTTTTGCATGCTTTCAATATTATTTATATTTTTATTGTTATTTTGACTTTCATTTTCATTATGTTGATTTGCTTCAATTATATTTAACTGTAAATTGGGACCTGGGCTTCGCGTGCGACCCTCCCTTTTATCATTTTGCATTTTATTTGCGTTTTCATTTAAATTCAATACCTCATTTCGCGTTTGCACTTTTTTTTCTTTCGATTGGGACTTTGGTCTATTTATTAAATTTTGACTTGGCCAAAGCCCCTCCCTCAGTTTAAAGACCCGTGATTTTGACTGCTTTCTTTCGGAATAGTTTGGGTATTTGACCGACTATCCTTTCGTTCTCTGAATCCGCTATTTTGAGTGTTACGAAAACCATTTCTTTGCCCATTTCTTATATTTTGACTCCCATATTTATTTTCCCCATAATAATTTTGTCCGTTTTGATTATGCCAACACGTAGAAAAATAATGACCTCTTTTCCCGCATCCTATGCAATATACATTTTCATTTTGTGATTTTACCTGTATTCCCCGTTGATTACCATTAACTTTTCTAGCATTATTCTCCTTGCGATACACTGCATTGATTTCCGAGCGGTCACACTCCTCCTCCATAATTTTCTCCAGATTTTCTGCGAATTCAACTGCTTTATCAAAATTAGTAATATTTATTTTCTTTATTTCAAATGCAATATCTCCTCTTAAAGTTTCTAAAAATTTAACTAACATGATATTATTTTTAATTTCAAACATTTCATTAGTTGAGTTATTTCCTACAAAATCATTTGTTGCATTTGAAATATTTAACGCTAGCTCAGCAACTTTCATGCCTGGCGTCATTCTAATTTTATTTAAATTTATTTGCTTTTGAAGCATAGTTACAGATGGCTTAAATTGTTTAATCAAAATTTGTTTAACTTCTCCCATGTTGTTTGAATTCTGCAATTCCCTTTTTTTTGTCAGAAATTCTAACGCTTTTTCCTTCAATCTAGTTTTTAAAATTATAACTTTATTCTCTTCTGACCACTCGGCCATACCAGCGATATTTTCAAACTGCGTAAAAAAAAATTCAATGTCCTCATTATCTTTTCCATTAAACAGAGGTAACAGATTTATTAAATTAAAGTTTTCCATTCTTGTTCTCTGATTTTCACTTATTCTCATTTGTGACCTGTCGGGAGACATTTGACGTCTTGAATTTCGTGTACTCCTTTTAGGCATTTAACAAAAAATTATCCCTTCCAAAATTTTCTAACTTAATCTAAACACATTAATACACTTAAAAATATACTGCACATAAAATACTTCATGCAACAAAATATTCTTAACATATCATAAATTTTTCACACATTATTTTCAATTATAATATATTCAAAAGATTTTTCATTTTCAAAGTGATTGTGCATATTTTTTTTTTTACCAATGCAAAATATCTGGTCAACATATGCTCCCCAAAAATTTTCATTCATTTCTTTATTTAAATTATTTTTATTCACCTCAGTATTTTTCATTAAAATTTTCCTTTAAATTTATGACTTACACAAAAGCGTCACGGTAACCAAATGTGGGACGTGGAAAATTATATGATGCTTTAAGTTACAATTAAACATTATAATCAACATTAATTATATGGCCGTTTAACTCATTAGTGGAATTACATTTTAAACGTACATCGCTCGTTGTTGTGCCGCAATAACCCTCCAATTATTTTTACCTTTTGTGTAAGTCCTGAAAAGAATTCATTAATCATTACAAAAAGACTAGCCTATTTAAAACTTAAACAATTTCCTTTATTAACAACATCACTTTATCAAAAGCACTATTTTCAACAATATCAACTTTCAATTATTATCGATTTTCATTTAATATTTTAGTTCGGGGAGATATGACCAGTTAGTTAGCTTTCTAAATTGTCTAGGACCGGGGAAATGAGCACATACCTTACAGTTTAGACTTGGGCTCATCATCTCGCTTGCATCGGTCTTAGTGCTGACCGTACTGCCATAACTCTATGGTGTGTGGCTCCTACTCGTACGTTTCACCTCGACTGATACTTAGATCTGCAACTGCTAGGTCATGGTCGCTTCGCTCCTTTTGTCAAACTCTTTTCACCAACACTTCGATATCAAAGTTACTTCTACAACATTCTGGATCCGAGTTCGTTCTCTCATTTTGTATCGAAGTCTTGGTTCCTTCGGCGGGGGGGGGGGGAGAGGTAGCTCCACCCTTCTTCTCCTTGCTGCTCATTGGTTCTTCTGAACCCAATGGCATCACTTGACATTAACCAAGGGCTCTTTCAGCCCCCTTTGGCATGGGACACTCAAATTTATTGCATTTGACCTAAAAGTTCACGTTGTTGTAAACTTCGGTGCCAGCCAGTCTGCACGCTTTGTTCGGTGTTCTGGCCACCATAAATACTGCAATAAAATTGCCTCATGTGAGGACATATTCTGGTCTCACAACATAAATGTTAGAACGCTAACATGAACCGTTCTCGAGATATTGCACATTTTTCAAAAAAATTATTAAAAAGTTGTATAAAAAAAAATAGTTCCTATTGAGAAACATGTTCACTTTTCATATGTAATACCATGCGATAAATTTGGTGACATCATTCTCGTAGATTTAGCTCGTTCCATTCATGAAAAAAGATACTTTGAGTAATACTTTATGTATTTGAACGCCAATCGTCATTTATCTTTTAGAAGAATAACTTATTTCTCCGTCCATAACGCTTGGCGAGATTTTGGCGACGAATTTGGCGGAATGTCGCCAACTTGGCGACATTTTTAATTGTTGCCAAATTAACAAAAATCTCGCTAAATTGATAAAAATGACGCTAAATCACTGAAAATGACGACTAATTGTGGAAAATTCAATATCTTGGAAAGAATATAAGTATCTACTATAAGAATAACATTTTTTTTTAACCGCAAAAGTAGTAAATTCATTGCATTATATAAGGAAAGTCTTGTGTTGCCTACATCAGATTTTTTATTTTTGCATTGAGGTGACATTTAAAAAGTCGTTTGGCTTTACTCTTTGCTTGCTTACTTCGTAATATTTAATAGTATTATTTAAAAATAGCTCGTAGTGGTAAGGAAACAACGAACACCATTCGAAAACTGATTATTTTTCATCATAGTAGTGGTAAATCAGTTCGTAATATCACTAAATTAGTAAATTTAACCCATTGTACGGGGTAGTATGTGATAACACGCTTTAAAGAGGAATATCGGATCGATAACAAGGTAAGAAAAGGTCATCCGGATCAAATAATCAATGATTAGAGATTTGTAGTTAGAAAATTTGTGAAAAATCCACGTTTGAGTGCTATAAAAATTGTCTACAGAATTTACTGGAAAATGTTCTACCTCAATTTCACCTGAAACTGTTCGACGAGTGCTCAGATCAGCTGGATTAGATAGGCGTTCTGCCCGAAGAATTTTTTTTGTAACTGCGAAAAATAGAAAGCTTAGGCTTGCCTTCCTTCCTTCGACCCAGACCGTCCGACCTACCAGAAAGGTGTAAGGTATCTGTTTGGATGGCCGGGAAGTGCCACCCAATTTAGACCGGAACCCAGTGGGGGAGGCATCCACAGGGACCGTACCCTCCTTCCCCTACCACCAACCTCTCGGAAGGACTTACGGGCCCCCATGTTTAACGTGATCGTACTCCGCGTGAAGACGGCGGCAGTTTGGGCAGTGGCTGGAATCGAACCCGGGCCTACCGAGTGCAACCCCAGCGCGCTAACCACAGGGCTGCCGCGCCCCTTTAGCTTGCCTTCGCAAAATCAATAATAAATAAGCCCGAAATGTATTGGGATCATGTCTTATTTTCGGATGCAAGTTTAACATTTTGGGTTCCAATGGGCGTATAATTGTATGACGAAGAAAAAATGAGGAACTTAAGCCCAAGGACTTAGTTGGAACAGTAAAGTATGGCGGTGGAAATGTCATTGTGTGGGGGTGGATGTCAGCATCAGGACTAGGTAATTTGGTATGAATTGATGACATAATGAATCATGCTCTTTATTTAAACATTTTAAAAGACAATTGAAAATTATCAGCCCAAAATTAAGGTATCGGAAACAACTTTGTTTTTTATCAAGATAACGATCTTAAGCACACGGCTCTCAATGTTAGCCTCTGGTGTCTCCATAATTGTCCACAACTTCTGAAAACACCACCTCAGTCGCCGGATTTAAACTCAATAGAACACACATGGAGAGAACTGCAGGTTACAGTACGAAGACACGACATTAAAATCAAAAGCGAACTAAAAACAGTAATGACCGAAGAATGGAGAAACATTGATGCAGAAATTACAAAAAAAAAACCTAGTAAACTCTATTCATAGACGTTTAAAAGTTCTTGCGGATGATAGAGGATATTCTAAGTACTTATTTACCGAAATATTACAATATTTACTGCATGTAGAAAATATTTTAAATTGCACGAAGACTTTTGTGACGCAACTTTTTGGTTACTTTTTGATTATTAATGTTTCAAAACAAAGTTTTCCTACATTTTTAAAATGTTTTATGTAGTTTTGTTAAGAATATGTTATAGATATTATTAAACAATTCCGATTCTTAAATATTAATTTTTATTAATGGATAGAGCAGTATTTCATTGAAATTCGTAATATATATGCTTGCTTTTTCTTATTCCAACGTCCCTATCACGTTTTTTTCAAAGTAATTAACAATTTAGGAACATACACAAAACTTTCGAAACATTTAATAAATGTTTAAATATCTGTAAAAAAAATCCTCTAAAATGAGGTTAAAATGTTGGGCATTTTAAAAAACTATATCAGTATTCAATATTAGAGATATGATCTTCATTTTTTTTAACCGATGTATGGTTTTCGAATCAAGCTCAAGATCTCCTTTTTCTTCAAAGTAAATAGTTTTTTCTGTACAGAATTTTAAAGATCACCCTAAAATCCGCCGAAAGTCATTTTGAACAATAACTTCCATTTCCGCATCCTTGTTATCTGTGAGAGATATCTGTAAACGCTGGGATTCCCACTCTCCTATCTCAGATACTTGCCGCCTGGGGAAGTAGGATTAAAAGTGCAAAATATAAATTTGAGAATTGAAGATATATTGATTTTGTTTTCTTAAATAAGACTGTAAGATTATTCGGAGAATTATTCAGAGCATTATTCGGAGAATGCATATGCATTTTCTAGAAAAATCACTACATCCAGACTACAAAATATTCTGATGTGGACCGCGGACGACTTTCCCTTCAGACTCCAAATCATTTTCTCTTTATTCCTTTAATAATTCATTAAACTGAGGTTAACTGCACAACGCACCATTATTATTTGCAATTTCACATGCATCAGTATTATTTAACTCACCAAATTTGCACTTTTAATTCCATTTTCGTTTTCATTTTGTAACTAGACGCATTTCTTTGTAACTAGACGAAGGTGGCGTATCAAAAATGCGATAAAACTAAAATATCTCAAGAACGGCTAGCCTTAAAGTAATAGAGTTGGTCTTATTTTTTATCGTCAAAAATAATGTTTAAAACAAACATTCTATTTTTAAATTTGAGCATATGTAGTCTTTTATTTTAGATTTTGACAAAAGATTTCGTGAAAAATGTCAGATTCTTTGTACTTTAACCTTTGTTCCCTGATTTGTACTTTAACTTAATTTACTTTAACCTAGGGTAACCCACAAGTAACTTACCTATAAAATTTTATGAAATGTGGTCTGTTAATTTTTGAGTTAGAGTGGATGCAGACATTGCACAGACAGACATACACACTGACGTCACGCTAGAAATAAATTTTTCGTGTTCTAGAGGCTCCAAAACGTGTATATTCGTTAGAAACTGGAGTTGCATTTTTCTACAATACCTTCCCTATACATTACCATGTATGATAGGGAAAGGTAAAAATAACAGTTAAGATTTGAATTTTACTTTACTGGTTCATTTAGGTGCGGAGTTTCGCTGCAAATGTCATCAGATTGCAGTTGTTTCAAGACTGTCCCGTTGGGATGAGACGTCCACACGATGGTTTGATTTATGATGTTGGAGGGTTAGGGTTATATTATTGTTTATTCCAATGCGACCGCGATTTTAATTGTTTCAAGTCACGGATTTCCCACTGTGTTCCACACGTGGCAGATAGTCTCATTTCAGTGAAAATTCTGAAAATTCTATAAAAATTCTCCTTCAGTTTGGAGCCACTTGATCGACCCAGCTGTCTTAGTCTTTGAGCTAATTAAGATTTTAAAACTTCAAAAAATATTTGATAAAATTTTAAATAAAATTATTAAATCGATCCTTTAGATTGACGTCAGTTTCCTTGAATTTTAGAACCATCCTAGCGAGGTCCCAACTCCTGTGGTTTCGCCTTTCCTTTCATTTGGGAACACTGTTCCTCATTTATCCCCCTAGGCGTAAATTTTTCTTCAACTAGCCTCCTCCTCTCAACTCCTAATTGAGCGATTGTGACTCTTATGGTGGCAATAGTTTTTACTTAATCTCTATATGTCACATCGATATATTTTTTTCCGTTTCAACCTTCTGAGTGTAACTTCTACTTCGATTACCACTATCCTCCTAATTTTCCATCTTAGTTCCTAATTTAGCTATTTTGATTCTGCTATTTGTTATATAGCTTTTTATGTCACCTGTTTAAAACGAACTTACCTGTTTTTAGCAAATTTCTGTACGACCACAGTCTTATTCGTTTAAAGTGATGGGTTTTGCTTTTAATTGTGACCGTCGAGGAGGGAATATTTTCTTCTATTTTGGGAGGAGGGATTGGGGATATTCTTACTTTTGTTGCTTATCGACTTATGTGCTCTATAGGTTTTTTTCTTCAGAAAGTGATTGCAGTTTAAAAAACTGATTGCAATAGTAAGTGATTTCTTTCTTCCTTTCTTTTAACCAAGACCGTCCGACCTACACGTAGGTATAAGGAATCTTTTTTGCATGGCTGGGACCCAGTGGGGGCTACATCCATAGGGACAACGTCCTTCGTCCCTATCACCAACCATTGGTATCAAAATCTTGAAATCGAAAAGTTTCCAGAAAGCAATACTTTCTCAATATTACTTGTGAGACTGTAATTATAGGTTAGTTATTTCGTACTTTAACACAACACAAATATTTGGTGAATGCTTTTAAACTCAATTTTATATTACTACACTTAGTGCATTTTTAAAAATATTTTTATACCACAGAGTATAGGAGTTTACGAAGTTTCTTCTTCAAATCAAAAAACATTAGTATTATCGTTGTAATGCGGAAATCTCTGGGATATTTTTACATTGCACAAAAAATTAATTATCGTAAAACTATTTTAACACAAAGCGTTTTGTAACATAATTGTAACTAGTATTTCTTTGGTATTACTATAAAATATTATTCTCCCTTTGATCTCCTTAAAGATGTAAATTAATGGAATTTATACAATGAAAGCTCTGTTTGTGGTCGAAAAAACAGAAACAATTAACTGTTACAAGAAATAAAAATCTGATGTGAGCAGCATATGACTTTCCCTGCAGACTCAAATTAATTTTTTCTTTATTTCTTTAATAATTCATCAAATTGAGTATAATTGCGCAAAATAACACTAAATTTGCATTTTTAATTCAATTTCTGTTTTTATGTGGTAATTGGACATTTTCCCAAAAGTGGCATAACTAAATGCTAAAAATCTCAAATATCTCGAGAACACTTAGTGTAATAGAGTTGTTCTTATTCTTTTCCTCATCAAAAATTACGTATAAAACAAGCATTTAATTGATATATTTGAACATGCGTAGCGTTTTTTTAGATTTTGGTGATTTTGGGGGTCTTTTCGTAAAAAAAAACAGGTTGTTTTCGATTAATACTAAATCTAATCAGCACCAGAGTATCCCACAAATAACTTATCTAACAAATTTTGTAAAATTTGGTCAATTAGTATTTTAGTTAGAATGGATACGTGATATTTTTGCGGGCCATTTCGTAAAAAAAGACAGGTTGTTCTTTTCCGATTAATACCAAAATCTAATCAGCACCAGAGTATCGTACACGTAATTTATCTACCAAATTTTGTGAAATTTGGTCAATTAGTATTTTAGCTAGATTTGATACATGAAAATTTTAAGGGCCATTTCTCAAAAAACGGCGGGTTCTGTTTTTACGAATCGCACCAAAAACTAATCACCATCAGGGTCATACACAAGTGACTTACCTACGAAATTTTATGAAATTCGGTACATAAGTTTTTGAGTTAGAGTGGATACATACATTGCACAGACACACAGATACGCAGACAGACACACAAACACACACACAGACACAAAAACACACTCACACAGACACACACACACAGACGTCACGCTAAAAATAGTTTTTCGTATTCTAGAGGTCTCGAAACGTGTAGATCCGTCGAAAACTCGAGTTGCGATTTTCGGCATGATTCCAATACTTTCCCTATACATTACCATGTATTGCAGGGAAAGTAAAAATTGTCTGACCCTCAGAAATTACTTTTCATAAAACGGTCGATGGATAAGTACATTTGCTCCGTTGATGTTCTGCAGTTGAATTGTTGGAATTCTCGAACGGAAAAACATTACATTTTTCTCGTACAGCAAAGTAATTTGATTTTATTTGCATTTTAAAGGTATACACAGTGGTCCAAATTCTCTGCAAAAACTTTAATGGGTGATAAAGGACACTGAAGCAAAAAGTTTTCGTTAATTAATGCATGTCACTCATTAACGACGTTCTTGGGTAGTGCGGCAATTGGCTATTTTATAACAATCCCCATTCGTGACGCGGACTTCGTGCGTGTAACCAAGAGCATTTTACGAAATCTCATGTGGCCGACATACATCTGGGGTACAGGGCTATCAATGGAAAAGGAAGATCTGCTGTTAAGAGGAAAAGGAAGATCTGCTGTAAAGGAAGATTATCGTTATAATCTTACATTAGCTCTTCCATTCCGATTGGCAGTCGCATATGCTAGATCAGTGGTCTTCAAACTTTTTACTTTCCCTGCAATACATGGTAATGTATAGGGAAAGTATAGGAATCATGCCGAAAATCGCAACTCGAGTTTTCGACGGATCTATGCGTTTCGAGACCTCTAGAATACGAAAAAACAATTTTTAAAGTGACGTCTGTGTGTGTGTCTGCGTGTCTGTCTGTCTGTGCATATTTTATATCCACTCTAACTAAAAAACTAATTGACCGAATTTCAAAAAATTTAGTAGATAAGTTACTTGTGGGCGAATCTGATGCTGATTAGTTTTGGGTACGATTCGGGATAAAAGAACTCGCCTTTTTGCGAAATGACCCGCAAAAGCCTGTATCCACTGTAGCTTAAAAACTAATGGACCGAATTTCACAAAATTCGGTAGGTAAGTATTTTGTGGGTTACCCTCGTGCTGATTAGATTTGGTACGATTCGGAAAAAATAACCTGCCTTTTTTAGCAAAATGGTCCGCAAAGATCGTCAAAATCTAAAATAAAAAACCATATATGCTCAAATATATCCATTAAATACTTGTTTTATACGTTATTTTTAACGATAAAAGAAATAAGACCATCCTTATGACACTAGGACTAGCCATTCCCGAGATATTTTAGTTTTTTCGTATTTTCTCCACGCCACCTTTGAAAATAAGTCCAGTTACCAAAATGAGAACGAAAATTGAGTTAAAAGTGAATTAAATTTAATTAAAATAAAGATAATGTGGATATAAGTCTGCAGGGGAAGTTATGTGCTGCCCACATCAGATTTTTTTTTAACTACAGGCCACATTTGAGTCAGTTACAGACTCACGGGCACTAAATGTAAAAACGCGTATCTTCCTAAAAGGAGTGCCCTCTTAACAACAAAGAACGCGATTAAACGTAATTTTAAATCAACTTGTTTATTTATTTATGTTTATAATTACGTTGTTTTCAGTTTTTACTCATGAAGTCCGACCATCTTTTTAAGCCATTTAACTAGTTGTGCCTTTAATACGGTGCAGCTTTCTTGAGAGAGGATTATTAAATGCTGAGTTGATTAAGTAAAAATATTTTTATATAACAAAAAATTATAAAATATTATCGGTGTACATTAGAAGCTGCCATAAATATTTCATGTTATATTTTAAGCAATCCATGGTGAGGCGATAATTATTTTATTTGCGGCTTAGCAAATAACTACAAATGACTGCCGTTAAAAATATTGACCAATGACGCTTCGAGCCATAAATAAAATAAAATATGAATTCAAACTTGATGCTACACAGTTAGTGCTAATAGGAAATCTACACCAAAATGTTAATTCAAGTTTTGAAATTTTACTTGCTTCCCTCTTTTACTTGCAGAAATAGTGATTTGGGGGACTAAATCCTCTAATTAAAGACTTACACATTCCCCACTTTCATGTTTAATGACATTAAACTCTATTTCATATCCAAGGATAATTTCGGATAAAAAAAATTCATACTCGTTGGTCTCGGTTTCTACAATGAATATTCTTCGTCCCAAACCGTTCGACATACCCGTAAGTGTAAGATATCTGTTTGGACGGCCGGGACTTGAATCCAATTAGGGCAGCATCCACAGGGACCGTACCCTACGTCCTCTACCACCAACCTCTCCGAATGACTTACGGAGCCAAATATCCAACGTGTCTATACTCCGCTTGAATACGGTGACAGTTTTTAAAGCGCCCAGAATCGAACTCTGGTCTTCCGATCTTCAACCACTAGGCTGTCCCACCTCCACAACTAAATCTTGTCGAAATTTTCTAAATATATATTTTTTTTATAATTGAGCATACTCGTAGGGATTTTCGATTTGTTTCATTTCTGTTAAAAATGCATGATCCCCCTCCCTAAATTTTCAAAACCCATTTAAATTTGGTATATACTTTTCTGCTCATACGGATATTTCTTAGTCCAAAAGTGACGACAAGGAATAACAAGAAAGATTAATCATGCATAAAGCATTGATTATGAAACACTTTCCAACCGCAAAGTAATTTTACTTAAACATCTCTAAAATGTGATACATTCAGTGCTGATTTTTTTTTTAATTATCATAGTACTACAATAATTTATTTTACTTAAATCACTGAAAACCATGGAGGTAAAAGTACTTTCTAATTCAGTGCTTAAATCTTCATCGGAAAAGTCAATGCTATAAAATCGTCTTTTTTCCATATGTAAAATCAATGAATATTTCATTCATATCACCTATATTTTAGACTCTAGAGCTAAAAAATTTTGCGTTTCAGCAATTCTTATACAACTCATCTTGCAGCTTGATTTGTTTACATTCTGTACACGTTAAAATTAGACTTCGTTGTAGAAATAATCAAAGTTTAATGATCATTTAAGCTAAAAAATATTGTAATTGCGTTGGCGCAGAATATAGATGCATAGAAAATACGCAAAAATAAAGCGGTTTTAGGGCGGATGCAACTCTAAATTTAAATGCAAAAGAACTTTAAAAATCACGATTTAGACACTGGGAAAAAAGATGGATGCCATATTTTATTTTGAAGTGGGTCACGTGATCTCTTCATATAATATGGGTGTAGTTATAATTTTAATTTTTATTTAAAAACTACCGAACACATTTTGTTCAAATTGGTTTTATAAATTTTATGGGATAATTTGAATTTCCTAAAATTTTCAAAACAATTTGTGAATTTTAACTTCACGTAAAAAATGTTTGAAAAATTGGGTCCCATAGGGTTCATTGTATTTCACTTTTTAAACCCAGGTTATATCCATAACTAATTCGGTGATATTATTTATTTACATTCCCATATGTCCCACAAACCGTCTGAACAACATAATAAAATTTCATTTTGACAAAGTCATTGTTACGGTAGTTATCGTGCGAATGGACAGATAGACAGGCAGAATGACCAAAGTCATGAACACTGGTCATTGTTGGAAAGTGTTAACAACGGCCCTGGATATATATCCCGTTAAAAACCAGGGAAAAACAAACTATGATCGGGAAAATAAACATTGCAGATAAAATTGTTATTTCGAACCTCAATTTTAAATTTGATATATGAAATCTTATTAACACTTTACAACATAGTTGAAAAGTGTTTATGACTTTGTTCATGCTGTCTGTCTGTCTGTCTGTCCGTTAGCACAAAAGCTACCGTAAAAATGACTTTATCGAAATGAAATTTTAGTATGTTGGAACCTACGGGAATATAAATGAATAATATCACCCAATTAATTTTGAATTGAACCAGGCTTGAAAAAATGAAATACCATGAACCTTATGGGATTTAATATTTAAAACATTTTTAAGCGAATTTAAAATTCACAAATTGCTTTGAAAGTTTTAGAAAATATTCAAATTATTTCATAAAATATGTAAAACAATTTGCAGGAAAATATATTCAGCAGTTTTTAAAATAAAAATAAAATTAATCATTACACCCATTGCATGACGAGGTCACGTGACCATTATATGAAGAAATCATGTGACCCACTTCAAAATCAAATATGGCACCCATCTTGTGTCAAAACCGTGATTTTTTTAAAGTTCTTTTTTATTTATATTTGGCGTTGTATCGGTCCCAAAACCTCGATTTTGCTTAATTTCTGTGCATCAATGTTCTAAAATAACGCAATTACAATATATTTGAGTTTAAATGATCATCAAACTTTGATTATTTCTACAAGCCTAATTTTCACTAATGGAGATTGTAAACACATCAAGCTGTAAGATAATTTGTATATGAATTCCTAAATTTCTGTAACGCAAAATTATTTAGCGCTGGAGTCTGCAATATAGTTGATATGAATGAAACAGTCATTGATTTTACATAGAGAACAGACGATTTTATAGCAGACTTTTTCGGTGAAGTTTTAAGCACAGACATAAATTACTTTTATGTCCATGGTTTTAAGTTTCTACGTAAAATAAATTATTGTAGCATTGTGATGAATGAAAGGAATAAAATAAATGTTTATGAATGAAATTTTTACTGTATTTTTCTTAGAGAGCCAGTCAATTTATATTTCAATGACATAATTTGAATAAAGTTCATTTTTCCGATGAAGTTTTCAAATATAATACATTATTGTAGTATTGTGATAATTTTAAAAATGTTACCGCTGAATGTATCGCATTTTAGAGATGTTTAAATAAAATGGCATTGCAGTTAAAAGTGTTTCATAGTCAATGTTTTATGCATGATTGATATTTCTTGTTTTACTTTTACTTACATCGATTTAGCATCGCAGATTTCTGATGGGATTGTGGGGTTTTCTAAAGAATTCCACTTCCGGTTTTGGGGATGCAATTTCAGTTTTACCGAAAAGTACGATATCGGTGCGTAAGAGAGTGTAGAAATGCTGAAGCGTCTTGTTGAAAATAAAGGTCACATTCCTCTTGCCACAGTCTGCATCTGTCTTTAAATTTATTTTGTATTTGTTATTTGCTTCATGTTTAAGAGAATATATTTAAATTCTCTGTGTCGTAGTTAATACTTGCAGAAAAGTCATTTCCGCTAATGTAAACTGGAATCATTTCGAAATATGGCACCCAGTTTCTGTACAGAAATTTTCTTATAATCAGCCGCCCATACAAATTGTAGGGAGTCCTTCTACATGCAATTACAATGGTCACCCTCCATATTTGTTTTTTACCTCTTTATGAATATTTTATGTCTTACCCTCTATTAAAAATGTGAAAAATCGGCTGGCCCGGCTCACTCTGACAACCGGTGCCCCCATTTGAGTAGTATCCCCCTCCCTTGTGACCGATCATATGATTACTTAACGTGATAATGATTTGTTACCAAGTTGGCGACATCCTGGCAAAATTCCCGCCTATCTTTACGGACGGATCGAGAAATGGGTTATTCTTATAATCTATTCTTACGTTCTTTCCAAGATAATGAATTTTCATCAATTAGTCGTCATTTTCATTGATTTAGCGTCATTTTTACCAATTTGGTAACATTTTTTTCAATCTGTCAGCATTTAAATAAAAGTCGACAAGTTGAAGATTTGTAGCTAAAATTTGTCGCTCATATTTTGCCAAGCGTTATGGACAAGAAATAGGTTATTCTTATATTAAGTAAATGACTATTGGCGTCCAAATAAAAAACTATCACCTGAAGTATCTTCTCTGGGGAATGGAACGTGCTAGATCAACGAGAGAGGTGTTAACAAATTTGTCGCACACTATTACATATGAAAAGCGAACATATTTTACAAAAGTTAATTTTATTTTTATTTTATGTGATTTATTGATAAATTTTATTTGAAAAATGTGTAATATCCCGAGAATGTGTAATATCTAGCAATCTAAATTTTGTGTCAATCGTTTTATAATGAAAACTTACAGTAGAAATAACTATTTGCGCAACTTTATTGAACGTTTCGATTTTTTGACGATTTTTTCAAAATTTCATTTGAAAATTTAGTGGTGTTCTAAACATTCGATTGCGTTTAAAAACAACAGGATTCCGGCGTTCAACGACTGTAATTTTTGCACCAATTTTAGTTCGAATCTCTCCACTCGTTCGTGAGATATCGTCTCCACAGTCTTACGGACACACACACACAGGCACACACAGACATCACCTCAGAAACGTTCGATTCGTATCCAGGGAGGCTTTATACGTACTCTCCCGTCAGAACCTCTGACCCTGTCACAATACTTTCCTTATACATTATATATATATTTATATATATATATATATATATATATATATATATATATATATATATATATATATATATACATATTATATATATATATATGTATATTATATATGTATATATATATATATATATATATATATATATATATATATATATATTATATATATATATATATATATATATATATATATATATATATATATATTTCAAAAGTCTGTATAAATTTTAAAAAATCATTAAAAAACGAAAAACCATCACATTCAGGTATGGTCTGTACCATAAGTATTGTCAGGACGGGGTTTTTTATTTGACGAGAAAAAATTTTGTAGTTCAAAAAATCACCTATAGATGGCGCTTACCCGAATACATCTTCCAGAAGTAAGCAAATGAGGCTGTTATAAAAGAACTGTAGTGCTCTGTAGATTCTTAATTTGATTCATTAGTAAACGGTGCAAAGAAGGTTTTGCGAGAATGTTAACTTTGATCGATAAAGCCTTGTTAATGAAGCTATATTACGTAAGCGGCGAATCAGCATCAAATGCTTTTTGAAAATTCTGAATTAGAAAAAATCTAGAGAAAGGAAAAGGTCCTATCAATTGTCCAGGCTTACTTAGGCTTGTCACACGATTTGACACGTACAGTAAGTTAATTTAATTGTCTTTCCAATGCGTTCAGCGCCACCTATATGTGATTCTTTAAACTACAAAAGTTTTTCACGTCAAACAAAACCCCCCGTCCTAGCAATACTTATGGTACAAACCGTACCTCAATGCTATGATTTTTCAATTTTTAATGCATTTTTAAAGTTTATACGGACTTTTGAAAGACCCTGTATATATATATATATATATATATATATATATATATATATATATATATATATATATATATATATATATACAGGGTTATATATATTTGTTTGGGTTAATTGGAATTAAATACTCAGACCTGACGATGAATTTAATTCTAATTAATCATCGAATTTGGGATGGTGCTGTTCTTTTCTCTTATCGGCATTATGGCTTTGAATTTGCTTCTATGGTGATGTTAATATTACTTGAATTGTATTTTTTTATTTTTACATAATTCTTATTATTACATTTCAAATATATATATATATATATATATATATATATATATATATATATATATATATATATATATTATATAAAAGCCAGTAATTAAATTCATAGTTGAATTTATTTCCTATGCATATCCACTAGAATCTAAGGCACTACTCAGGATTACTACTAAGGCACTACTCAAAGGCGCCGAGCTGCTCTATACTCCGAAGCAGATAATAATCCAAGAAAACAAGAATTGAAGGAATAAGGGATAACCAAATGCTTTGCATTTAATGGTTGGGGAGGATTGCGATTCCCCCTCAAGTTTAGAACTGCTTTTCCAGCCTAGGCAAACGCTCACGGTACTAATGCAAAGCAAAGGTTGGTCCCCATTGCGTGCTAATACGAAGGCACCCGGATACGGAAGAACAAGACCAACCAAACAGAAGGACACTGGACCAAAAGTGAATCCTGCTCAACTTGCTATCTTATATATGTTTATCTTACGCATGCGTGCAATCCCAGCAGGTACGCATAAACTTTATTTACTTGCAGATTGATGAAGTAAATTGTCCAAATCTACATGATCCTTGAAAATCGATCTATAACAATCCTTTAAGAAATATAAAGGATAATGTTTATATAAAGCCTCAGTTATGATTTTAATGTTGCTATTATTGCAATCTCTTTTAAACGTGTTGTAAATTTGGTTTCTCTTGAAGTGTCCGATATGATATTTCTGAAATTATTTTTGGCAGGATTTGTTCTCCAATCGATGAGATGATTGATCTTAATTCGATATAGTTCTCTTTTGTCATATAACGTTGTATAATAACCATATAATCCATGTTTTTTTTAGATGTCCGGAAAATTTACCGCTTCATTTTCTTCTTTACAGTTTTCTATTAATTCCAATTCCGGTGAATAAAAAGTGAAATCGAAATTGGTGGTGACTTCATAACACCCCAATAACACATCGTCAACAAACGGAAATATGGTTTCTCTGACAAAATTTGGGTTCCTTTTTCATATGTTGAGAGGTATATATCAGCCAAGATTGATGAGCAGGCTCCTCCCATTGGAATTCCCTTTATTTGTCGGTAATAATTTTTTCCGTTAATATTTTCTTTTAATACTAGTTTAATCAGGTTAAGGTATCTTCGATATGTAATAAAATCCTTCAAGTCAAATTCTTCATGTAATTTTTCCAAGATTAAGTATAAATTTGATAAATCAATGTTGTTAAAAAGGTCGCGGAAAACAAAGCTTTTAAAACATATATTTTTATTACAATGTTTTAAACGATCTATAACTTCTATTCCATTCTTGATCATGAAATGATTTTGTTTTTTGATGTTTTCCATCACAAACTTGAGGATGTTCAACAGTCGTTTATTAGCTATTGTCAGATATGATCCACAGCCAACAGTAACAGTACGGAATTTTACAGGCACTTTATGCATCTTTGGAATGAGGATTAAATATGGAAAATTAACAGATTTTATTTCATTACCGATTCGTTTGTACATAGCTTTAATCTTTTTGGATAGAACATTTCCTTTATTGTGCACTGGAGTGTACATAGTACTGTCTTGGTAGCAGTGGAGAAGTGTATCCTTGTAAAACTTTTTGCATGTAAATGCAAAATGTGATACCATCTTGTCAGTATAAGTTATAACAAAATTTTCTTTTATTGTTTGTATAGCTGCAGGTACTGAAAGATTCCTTATTTTGTTACCTTGTTTGATGTAATAAAACTGAAATTCTTTTGAAAAATTATATTTCCATTCTTGAAAGGCTTGGATTGGTAAACTGTGTTTTACTGCTATTTTATAGATGGATTCTTCAAGTTCATGATTGAAATTTTCGACTACTTGGTTATATTCTTGTGATCTGTATTTAGTTCCGAGTTTTAAAATATTTTTTAGATTTTTATCTGAGATAATATCCAGATCATCTGTAATGATGTGATTATGATAAGGATCTTTATGTATGCTATCAAGGCATTTGCATTCTGTTGTTTTAGTATCCAAATTTTTACAGATATTGTTGTAGTTGAAAAATCTCCTACCGTTTGTGCGTACAAATCGGTAAGTCATTTTTACCTTAAGGTCCGGAATACGCAATAAAGTTTTAATATTGTAGAGTAACGAATTAAAGGGAATTCCATCAAATTTTTTATTTTTTGAATGTGGTTATAAAATATTCCATACTTTGCTTCTTCTGTATTTTGGGTTTTAATGTAATTTGAAATTTTCTGGCCCTTAATTTAATTAAGTCAAGCATAATGGCTATATTTTTATGTGTTTCTTCTATTTGAAAGTTAATAGGTTCTTCCTATGTATATTGCTGTATGAAAGCCCATATTCGAGGTAAATATTTGATTTTTATACTGCAAATGATATCCTTAATTCAGCTGTACTTGATTCCGTCTTTGGATTTAAATGATTCTATAAATTTGGAGATTTTTTCTTCTGTGTTGTTATAGTTATGATGGTATTTTCCTCTTCCTCTATGTCATCGCTGTGACTTCCTCTGTATCAATGAACTTGCTAATGGATAATTGTCAATATTTCTACAATAATCTAAATTATAGCTGTAAGAATAAAAATTAAAATAAAGAAATAATATTCTTAAAGAGGCATGAATTCTCTTTAGGAAGAATGCAAGAAAATTCTTGCATCTTAAAAATTTAATGATGATTTTAAAGAGGTAATTAATTATTCTAAGAAGGTTTATCTATATTTTTTGTTTATATAATCATTTACCTCAAATAAAAACTCACCTGTAAATTAAACGTCTTTCTGAAACACAAGCATTATTGTCAACAATAAACAACTCTCCATGAGGGTACCAAAATATTCATTTATTATAAAACACTCATTTTAAAATATATTTATGCAAATTGATATAGTTTCTTATGTATTTATCTCATATTATTCTTCTGTAATAGATGTATCAAATATCTTAAATGTGATCAATAACAATAACAACATTATTTTATTTTATAGACACACTAATTCCTTTTGTATTATTTCCTTACTATCTTTCATACATTCTAAATAAAATAATTCTCAAATCAAAACTTTTTTCATTCATAAGCTTGTTTCAATTCAGCATGTTCGTAATATATTATTTAATATCATTCTTCCTATCTCATTAGTAAGGTAAATATTCCATAATTTCAACCTAACACAATTCATTCAGAAATTTATTGTGTCTGTGTAATTAAGGAGAGACCTTGATAGCGCAAGGGCTATATAAAAAAAATATCTAGTTTCCCGCAAAACTAAATAACTTGCATTAAGCAAAAGAAAGGTTACTGTTTCCACAGCTTTAATAAATCAAAATGTTTATATTCAAATTCAAATTTTGCATCATAGTATTACAAATTACGTTAAGTCTGATTTAGTATGTTTAGCACTTTTTCTAATTATAATTTTCTATAATTTTTGACCAATTATAATTTTCTATAATTTTTTACCTCTGTCAAGAATTCTACCTGAGATGAGACTAGTTCACATCAGAGGTGGAAAATGTAAATGCTTTGACAAAACAAAATAAAACTCAATATAATTTTATCTACCAAATATAAAGATTACTACGTTATAAACATTTTTATTAACTATCTTCAATCATTCTCAAATTCAAAATTAAGAAAAAAAAATCATGTTTATGTGTTTGTGTCTACTAATTGCAAAATTCAGATCTTAAGTCAAAATTTACCAACATTCATATTCAATTAAATTCTTCCGGTGTGTCGTGTTTTCATTAGCTTATTATAAAAATGTACTTTTTTGTTACTCTGTGCATTTCTAATTTTGGCGTCATATTAATTTAAGCAAAAGGTAAAATACAGTATTCCATTATCAATCCTTTAAAATTTCAATTTTCTCAATTGCTATAACACATATATATAACATAAAAAAACATATATCAACAATTTCATAAATTTACGTACATCATTCTAGAGTATTAGTATATTATAATTTGAGATTACACATATATAAAATTCAACTTAGATGTATCATTAATGTACATCACTACTTCTTCTGCTGTGGATAATTATTTTGTAATCATTAAATAGCTTCTCACATTTGTGAGTGATGTGTAGTTAATTATTGCATAAAATACAAAATGCATGCTACTCACTATGCCTTCTTTCTGGAATATGGTTACTTTCTAACCATGTAATCACTGTGAATAATTATTTTGTAATAAATAATAGAATCATTTCTGAAATATGGTTACTTTGTAATCATGTAATCACTGTAGATAATTATTTTGTAATCAATAATTGAATAATTTCTGTAATATGGTTACTTGTCACCATGTAATTAATCACTGTGTATAATTATTTTGTAATCAATGCTTGAATCACTGCTTGACACACAAAAAGGGCACTTTCATCATCAGATTGGCACTATTTGATGCGAAACATTGGAAGCGGAGCACTCATTCTTGAAGAAAACCGTCCTTGCAAGATAAACGTTTTTTTTTATTTGTGCTTATGTTTTAACGTGGTTTTCATTCTATTTGCCATTTCACTTTATTGCCATAATAGCATCTGTCTCCATCTTCTTCACTCAATCATCACAAGGTTCGTTTTTTCCATAAGTTCAAGCTCATTCTCACTTCCACACTAAATATAGATTACTTATCACCTTTTCTTAACAGGATTTAATTATTAAGCTTTTATTCTGAATTGGGACGGTGGCACGCCGACCACCCCCTTTCGGGTCGCTCCGAATGTACGTCCTCTCTCAAACAAATCCAAGGGTCGAAGGGGTCGGGATCACTGGAGTGCACTACGGTGACGGGGTCAGAGGTTGCCTGTCATTGGTCAGTTCCTCTCTCTGACCGCTGTTACCAAGCTTGGGAGGGCTTCGAAGCTTCTCCTAAAAAGGGGTTCACGATGTGACCGCACCTTCGTGCTTGTCGACGATGACCGATGCAGTATAGTTCGCACACGCATGTCTGATAAAGCTTATCAAGACATATCCCTTCCACACCAAACAGAAACAAAAGAGCTGATGTCCGTCCGACTCACTTCACCTACCTTCATAAAATGTTCTAAGTGTCCACATCATTCAAGAGTCTTGGCAAAAACAAAACCAATGTCTGGTACAACTTGTACCAAGACAATAGCTTTCTTTAAAATTGAGGGAATTCAATCCATAAAGGAATGTCGATGAGTACTGTTTAATATGTGTGGCCTCCCACCACAATCTTTCCATTAGTTTAGGTACTATATCAAGAATGGTAATGATGGTTCTAGAAAAATCATGTAGTCTGAAATGCCTAATTTCCATACTGCTTAATTGTCGATCTAGTTGTCTTTTCTTGCAGACTTGACTCCTGTGTAAATTGATTCTTATATTAAGTGGATTCTGAGTCTGTCCGATATATTTAGCTTGACATGTAAGACAAGTAATACAGTATAATGTGTTGTGAGATTTACAAAATATTCTGTTCTGATTGGCATGTTTCTTAATTTGAAGCGGGTTGGCCACAGGGCACAGTTTACATCTTTTTGAAAGGCATTTTTGAAAGCCACTATATCTTATTTGACTGTGATGAATAAAATCAGTTTTAAAAAATTGTGATTCTGTATGAATCGTGTCACTATATATATCATCACTATTACGGACATTTTTTCTTATTGTCGCTTGTTTTTCCTGGACTGTATAAAGAGGTTGGAAATAGCTTTTAATAGACTTCATCAATGTAGAGAGCAAAGAATCCGCGACCTTTTTAACAACATTGATTTATCAAATTTGTACTCAATCTTGGAAAAATTACATGAAGAATTTGACTTGAAGGATTTTATTACATATCGAAGATACCTTAACCTGATTAAACTAGTATTAAAAGAAAATATTCTACATAACGGAAAAAAATATTACCGACAAATAAAGGGAATTCCAATGGGAGGAGCCTGCTCATCAATCTTGGCTGACATATACCTCTCAACATATGAAAAAGGAACCCATATTTTGTCAGAGATACCATATTTCCGGTTTGTTGACGATGTGCTATTGGGGTGTTATGAAGACACCACCAATTTCGATTTCACTTTTTACCCACCGGAATTGGAATTAATAGAAAACTGTAAAGAAGAAAGTGAAGCGGTAAATTTTCTGGACATCTCAATAAAAAAACATGGATTATATGGTCATTATACAACGTTATATGACAAAAGAGAATTATATCGAATTAATATCAATCATCTCATCGATTGGAGAACAAATCTTGCCAAAAATAATTTCAGAAATATCATACTCGGTCACTTCAAGAGAAACCAAATTTACAACACGTTTAGAAGAGATTGCAATAATAGCAACATTAAAATCATAACTGAGGCTTTATATAAACATTATCCTTTATATTTCTTAAAGGATTGTTATAGATCGATTTTCAAGGATCATGTAGATTTTGACAGTTTACTTCATCAATCTGCAAGTAAATAAAGTTTATGCGTACCTGCTGGGATTGCACGCATGCGTAAGATGAACATATATAAGATAGCGAGTTGGGCAGGATCCACTTTTGGTCCAGTGTCCTTCTGTTTGGTTGGTCTTGTTCTTCCGTATCCGGGTGCCTTCGTATTAGCACGCAATGGGGACCAACCTTTGCTTTGTATTCGTACCGTGAGCGTTTGCCTAGACTGGGGGAGTCGCACTCCTCCCCAACCATTAAATGCAAAGCATTTGGTTATCCCTTATTCCTTCAATTCTTGTTTTTCTTGGATTATATATATATATATATATATATATATATATATATATATATATATATATAATATATATACATATATAATATATATACATATATAATATATATATTATATATATATGAAGATATAAATGGAAAGTATAGAACGGGGGTGACCATATGTCATTCATAAAATGGTTGGGGTGGATTGCGACACCCCTTTACCGTTTAAAGCAGCTTTTACAGCCCGGGCAACGCTCACGGTACCTATGTAATACAATGGTCTGTCCTCCATATGTGCAAAGACAAAAGCACTTCAACAGTAACAAAATCAAAAAGGAGACCTGGAATGGATAAAAGACGCCATAGATTATTGTTCCTAGATTCAACAGTATTAGTAAGTCAATTCGCGCATGCGTGTTGAGATATCTTTATAACAGTATCGCAGATACGTTTAAGTACCCTCAAAATCTCAATTGAATAAATTAATGTCTTTGTCTTCTTTGAAAAAGGAACTATAATAAGTTTTTAAGAAGTATAATGGATAATGTTTTTTTGGCTTCCCTTACTATTTTTGGCTGTTATTTATGCAGTCCTTCTTGAATGTATTATACATATAAGGTTTCTTTTGAAATATCCGATAATGATATTTCTGAAAACATTCTTTGTGAGATAAGAATTCCAATCAATTATATGGTTGATCTTGATCTTGTATGAATCTCGTTTGTCATGTAGAGTCGTGTATATCCCATATTGCCGATGTTTTTTGATTGATGAATCCAAAAAATCCACCGCTCCGTCTTCTTTAACTTGATTTCCGATTAATTCTAATTCACTTGGATAAAACTTGAAATCAGAGTTTGGGTTGTGCTCAAAATACCCCAAAAGCACATCGTCAACATAACGGAAGTAAGGCATTTCTGATAAAATATGGGTTCCCTTTTCGTATTTTGATAAATATATATCCGCGAGCATAGACGAACAGCATCCTCCCATGGGTATACCTCTACTTTGTCTGTAAAAATTATTCCCGTCAAGTAAAATATTTTCTTTCAAAACCAATTCCACAAGGTCCAAATATATTCGATAAGTAATGAATTGTTTCAAATCATATTCTTCATGTAATGCCTTTAAAATCAAATGCATCTGTGTTAAATCTATATTATTAAATAAATCACGAAAATCATAGCTTTTAAAGCATATATCCCTGCGACAAAATTTAAGCCTGTGTATTACTTCTTGTCCGTTTTTTATCATAATGGTACTTTGTTTTTTTATATCTATCATAACATGTTTTAGTATGTCCAAGAGTTTCAGATTTGTATGTGCTAAGTATGATCCACATCCTACCGTAACTGTTCAGAATTTCACAGGATTCTTGTGCAATTTGGGAATAAGAACGAGGTATGGGAATTTAACAGTTTTTAAATCCATACCTATACGCTTGTAAAGTGCCTTTATTCTCTTAGTCACAACCATTTCGTTACTTGGCAGAAGTGCATACAATATGCAATCTTGATAACATTGACTTAATGTATCTACATAGAATTTTTTACATGTGATAGCATAATTAGATACAATTTTATCTGTATACGTTATAACATAGTCTTCTTTATATTGTTTAATTGATGATGGAACTGTAGAGTTCTTGAAGTTATGATTTTGCTTTTGATAGTAATGACGGAATTCATTGAAAAGATGATATTTCCATTCATTAAAAGACATGACGGGTTAATTGTATTTCAACGCTATTCTGTAAGTGAAATCTTCTAGATCACTATAAAAATCGCTAAACACATTTTTAATTTCTTGTGTTCGAAATTTGGTACCAAGTTGAAATATATGTTTTAGTTTTTTATCTTTCATAATATCCAAAGCCCCGGTAACTATATGCTTGTGGATGGGATCTTTATGAATATTCTCTTGACAATTACAGGTTTCTGTTTTATATGAAGTAACATCTTTACTTATTTTGTTGTAGTTAAAAATATTCCCTTCATTGGTTCGGACAAAACGATAATTCAATTTGATCTCCTGGTTTGGTATAGGTAGTTGCTTTTCAATATTGTGAAATATGGAATAAAAGAAAATTTTTTCATACATGTTGTTCCTGGGGTCTAATATTATCTGATATTTGCTTGCTCTAAGTTTGATCAAGTCCAACAATACATCGATCTTTTTGCTAATATCTTCTGATAAATGGTTGAATTAATATTTATTAAGAAAGTCCATATTCGTTGCATATATTTAAGTTTGATACTATTAACGATATTCTTGATCCAGCTTATTTTCAACAATACATCTGTTTTAAGATTTTTTATGAAATTCGAAATGTTTTTCTTCTGTAATATTATAAGTAATGCATTGTTTCTTGCTTCCTCTGTGCCATCTATAAGATTTTTTACGAATCAAAGTTTCTGTTAAAGGGTATGAAGAATTATCTCTGCATTTTTCCTATTACAGTTTTCTTTGAATATTAGGATGTAAACATCAACCATATAATTGATTGGAATTCTAATCTTACAATGAATGTTTTCAGAAATATCATTATCGGATATTTCAAAAGAAACCTTATATGTATAATACATTCAAGAAGGACTGCATAAATAACAGCCAAAAATAGTAAGGGGAGCCATAAAAAACATTATCCATTATACTTCTTAAAAAATTATTATAATTCCTTTTTCAAAGAAGACAAAGACATTGATTTATTCAATTGAGATTTTGAGGGTATTTAAACGTATCTGCGATACTGTTATAAAGATATCTCAACACGCATGCGCGAATTGACTTACTAATACTGTTGAATCTGGGAACAATAATCTATGGCGTCTTTTATCCATTTCAGGTCTCCTTTTTGATGTTGTTACTGTTGAAGTGGTTTTGTCTTTGCACATATGGAGGACTGACCATTGTATTACATAGGTACCGTGAGCGCTGCCCGGACTGTAAAAGCTGCTTTAAACTGGAAAGGGGTGTAGCAATCCACCCCTACCATTTTATGAAAGACATATGGTCACCCCCATTCTATACTTTCCATTTATAACTTTGTATTCTACTTCGGAAGTAGAACAGCACTGCGCCTTTTCCTTGGTAGCGAAATGGTTTTTGGTATAACTCAGCAAATGTGGAACCTTTCTTATTGAAATTAACTCAGTAAATGTGGAACCTTTCCTATTGAAATCCACTCATCGTTATATATATATATATATATATATATATATATATATATATATATATATATATATATATATATATATATATATATATATATATATATATATATATAAATATGTATAAATGAGTGAAAGATACAAAATTCCAGAAAATCACACGAATAAGGCGCTATGCTGCACTACAATGTGGATTTTAATATCATACCAGAAAAGTATAAAAATGAAAGAAAGCAATATATCAAAGATTGGCCGGGGGGGTTGTGACCCCCACTCCCCGGTTAAGCCAGCTTGCGTATAGACAACACTCCCGGTAGCCGATATATTGCACAAAGATGAATACCGAAGTATCAAAATTTCAAAAGGATTATAAAAAGGATTCCAAAAAAAAAGAATTTTAAAAAGTAGGTTACAGATCATGTAAGTGTGGAGTACCCAGAAGACACGTATTTTAAAAACTGTACTATGTCTACTCTCACTAAACTAAAGGCAATAAGAAACCAAACATATAGATTTTAATGATCAAAGCAGATACCATACCATAACCACTATCCACCATGACGAATCCAGCACCAATACATCTGCTAGACATTATCTATTATATAAGAATGTACTCATTCTTAACTGTGTAAAGATGGTACTGACTCCCTAACGTGATCAACACACGGAAGGTTCGGCATCCAAATATATGTGGTAGCTCTCAGTTACGGTTATATCATAAAATTTGCATATAATGTTACACAGAAAACGCTTCGGAAAGCCTTGTGCAATTGCACCATGGAGGAAGTTAATATCGCTATTGTAACGATCATTAACATTACTGTTGATTCTTTTGCTTCGCAAAAGTTGGTTCAAAATTATGTTTCTGTATACATTCCTATGTAAGCATGAATACCAAGGAACAATGAAATTTATAACAAATTTAAAATCTCTACGTTTATCGTAGAGGCGAAATCCAGTTGATCTATCAGGAAGTTTGTACAGAGACAAATCAAGAAAATTAAGACTTTCATCAGGGTTGTATGGTGTTTCTGTTAAAGTTAAACTTTTTGGATAAAATCCAAAATCCACTATAAAATTTTTTTCTTTACAGGCAAAAAGGATGTCGTCAACGTAGCGTATGCACAGTAATTCGTTTAAAATGTGTGTGCCCTCCTCATATTTATTGAGGTAAATGTCGGCGAGAATAGAGGAACAACCACCTCCCATGGGTATACCATGGCGCTGTTTGTAGAAATTAGTACCATCGTATAAGACTGTTTCAAATAGTACTAGATTAACCAAAGTTTTAAATTTACCTAGAGTAATAAGTTTTTGCATATTATATTTTTCGTAAACTTCCATCAAAATGGCAAAAAGATCTCTAATGTCTATATTACTGAACAAATCATTAAAATCATAACTTTTATAATGTAAATCTTCAGATATGGTTTTAATTTTCTCTATTACTTCAAGACTATTACTTATGAAATAAACACCATTATTTTTTATTTTAATCATAACTTCTTTTAAGATAGATAGAAGTTTATTATTTGCTATTGTTAAGTAAGTTTTATAACCATTAGTAATGGGGCGGAATTTCACAGGATTTTTATGCAGTTTTGGTATTAAAGTAACATAAGGAAATTTAATAGATTTCAATGTGTAACCCACAGATTTATAAAAGGCCCTTATACGGTTTTCTATTTCTTTCTGTGAAAGTTGTAAAGGTATATATACATCACGATCCCGGTAACATGCAATCAGTAATTTATTATAAAGAGAAAAGGATTTATTAAGAATGAGTACATTCTTATATAATAGATAATGTCTAGCAGATGTATTGGTGCTGGATTCGTCATGGTGGATAGTGGTTATGGTATGGTATCTGCTTTGATCATTAAAATCTATATGTTTGGTTTCTTATTGCCTTTAGTTTAGTGAGAGTAGACATAGTACAGTTTTTAAAATACGTGTCTTCTGGGTACTCCACACTTACATGATCTGTAACCTACTTTTTAAAATTCTTTTTTTTGGAATCCTTTTTATAATCCTTTTGAAATTTTGATACTTCGGTATTCATCTTTGTGCAATATATCGGCTACCGGGAGTGTTGTCTAGACGCAAGCTGGCTTAACCGGGGAGTGGGGGTCACAATCCCCCCCGGCCAATCTTTGATATATTGCTTTCTTTCATTTTTATACTTTTCTGGTATGATATATATATATATATATATATATTCTACATATGCACCATATATATGTATATATATATGTATATGGTGCATATTTAGAAAATAGAGGTTTAAATTGGTTTTTATACTTATTAAATTATTCATAATCATTAATATGTCTGTAATATCGTAAAGTCATGAAACATTAAATCACATTACGTTGTATGCCGCTTAAACCCACCGTATTTATTTCTAGTGCGAGTTCCTCTAAAAGAATATTTATTAACATAATACTACAATTAATTGCACCATTTTAACTTTAAAATAAAATTATTTATTAACAACATTTGGTTGATTATTAAATTAATTACAACAATTATCATATTACTATTTGCGGAGGAGATTGCAAATGTGAGACCAATTTGGGCTTCAATTGAGGGGTAACTTAATCGACCCAGCTGTTTTGTAGTTTTTGAGCAATTTAAGATTTTAAAACTTCAAAATGTTTGTTATAATTTTTAAATTTAATTTTTAAACCGATCATTTAGATTAATTTTTCTTTAAAATCCTCCCCCTTGCGAGTCTCCAATTCCCCTGATTTCCCCTCTCCTTTTATTTGAGACAAATGTTAGCTGGGCGTAAATTGTATTTCAAATAGCCTCCTCCAAATCTCGACTCCTAATTAAGAGATTTTGATTCTTCGGCAACAGTTTCTACAATGGCAATAATACATACAATAGTTTCTACAATAGTGGTATATAATACTTGGCATACAGTAGTTTTTACAACAGTGGCATATGATACATGGCATACAGTAGTTTATACAGTAGTGGCAAATAATGCATGGCATACAATAGTGTCTACATAATTTTTACATGTTACTTGGATATATATTTTTTGTTTCAACTCAGTGGGTATAAATTTTACTTCAACTCCCCCCCCCCCCCCAATTCTTCTTCTCATTTCCTTATTTAGCTATTTTTATTCTGCTATTGGCTACTATTTCTGCGCCATCACTACGTGTAAGCTGGATACACATCTTTTTAGTGTCACCTGCTTCAAACAAGGTTCCCTGTTTTTAGCAAATTCTAATGAGACCGCACTCATAATTGTTTAAAGTTACGGGTTTTGCTTTTAATTTTGACAGTCAAGGGGGGGGGGGGGCAATAATTTATTTATTTATTCTTTCTTTCTTTTGACCCAGACCATTCGACCTACCGGTAGGCTTCGTCGGTAGCCTTCGCCTTCTACTCGCTAACGCTTGCTGAGTTCGCTTCGCGAGCGCTTTAGTGCCACCTGCTACGCAGGCGTTATATCCTCGTTGTACTCCAAACTCTGTTCGCTACGCTCGCTGAGCTCGCTTCGTGAGCACTTTAGTGCCACCAGCTACACAGGCGTAATACACAAGTTGGGGCAGGCGTAATATGTCCGTTGGGCTCTGCCCTATTTCGCTACGATCGCTTCGAGATCATTTTAGTGCCACATGCTACGCAGGCGTTGGACGCCCATTGGAGACCGTCCTTTTTTCTTCTTCAACCCAGACCGTCTGACCTACCCGAAAAATTATGTCCCATAGGGAAAGTGTATGGTATCTGTTAGGTCCTACCGAAAGTGTATGGTATCTGTTTGGACGGTCGGGCCACTGCTAATCAATTATCAATTTAGACCAGAAACCAGTGGGGGCGGCATTCACAGGAACCGTACCCTCCATCCCTATTCACCAACCTCTCGGAAGAGTTTACAAACCCACATATTTAACGTGCCCATATTTCGCGTGAATACGGGAACACTTTGGATTGAGCCGGGAATCGTACCCGGGTTGCTCTAGTGCAATCCCCGTGCCTTAACCACTGGACTCTGCTACCCAAAAAGTGGTTTCAAGCGCTATATGCGGGCATACCAGCTAGTGATGTAATGCACATTTTATTCATTACGACAGGAAATATGATACATGGCATACAGTAGTTTATACAGTAGTGGCAAATAATGCATGGCATGTAATAGTTTCTACATAATTTTTACATGTTACTTGGATACATATATTTTGTGTCAACTCAGTGGGTATAACTTTTACTTCAACTCCCCCCCCCCAAATCTTCATCTCTTTTCCTAATTAAGCTATTTTGATTTTGCTATTGGCTATTATTTCTGTGCCCTTCACTACATGGAACACTTTGGATTGAGCCGGGAATCGAACCCGGGTTGCTCTAGTGCAATTCCCGTGCCTTAATCACTGGACTCTTCTGCCTCAAAAAGTGGTTTCGAGAGCTATATGCGGTTAACTTTTGGAGGACAGTGCATATATTTCCTAAAGTGGGGATCTAATTTTTTTTTTTTACATCGAAGGCCAGGAAAAGGGTTACTGCGGCCATGCACCCTATAAAAAATTAAACTAATTAAAAATCTTGACAATTATATTCAATTAATAAAAACGAAAATTGATTTGAAAATATCTGCAAAATTTAATTATGAATAACCGAAACATATATCAACTGTGTACATGGCCACGCCCACATTTGGTCACGCCAATTTTTACTATTCGACGTTTTCGTGGCGCATTGAAATAGTGTTTATTTACTATAAATATGAAACAGATTGTATCTTCTTAAGCAGATTCAAAGTTACTATTAAATTCAAAGTCACTATTTACGAATATTCTAAAATGACGTAAAAAAAAATACGAAAATTGAAAGAATTTTTCAGTGCGGATTTTATAATGAAATTAAATTTGCCATATAGTCAAGTCTAATTTTCCTTTTATTTTATTTATAGCCTGGCAAGTCAAATAAAAACTTTTTCGACGACAGTTATTTGGCCAGCCTTTATTTAAGCTCTAAACGGACAGCATTATTCCATCTTCCCACAGACTATGAGTTGCTAAAAATTAAAATTCCCACAGACTATAAGTTGCTAAAAATTGTCAAGAAATTAAAGTTATCGGTGCATATTGTCTATATATACCGATAATATTTTGAAAGTATATATTATATTAAAAATTATTCCAAT
The DNA here is from genome assembly GCA_951213105.1 of Amaurobius ferox. Classification (NCBI taxonomy): domain Eukaryota; kingdom Metazoa; phylum Arthropoda; class Arachnida; order Araneae; family Amaurobiidae; genus Amaurobius; species Amaurobius ferox. The sequence goes on along the minus strand of OX578152.1, from coordinate 20,802,543 downwards.
AAATCCGGAATGGCAATGAGTGAAGTTGGCGTGTTCTAGAAAGCCGCACCTGACAAGGCCTCAGCAAATTGAAAAAAAATGAGATCGTCGACTGTAACTCTCCAGATTACTTTGGCTGGCTATGAAAAAAACTGTTGTGCCGTATTGTGAAGAGTATGATTACCTAAAAATTTTCCAATGTTAATTTAAAGCAACTAGCCACTATTATGTTACCGTGTGAAAACATCGAAATCTGCAATAATATAATATGTTAGTAACAGTAAATCTAAGCGACGTACTGCTTGACATTTGATACAGAGGTACTTGGCTTTCGAGAGGAAACACCTCTTCGATATTTTTTTAATTTGAATTAGTTTTTTAGAAATTAAATATTGAAACGCCAGTTAGAATGATATTTGCAATCGGAAATATTATCGTAAAAGAAAGGCAGGGGTCGCCATGCGACGTCATCTGCCGAAAGATACGCATAATTCACACAGGAATATTTTACTCTGCAATTGACCGCATTCGTGCTATTATTCGAAGAAGCCGTGGTTCGATTTTTTAACGCTTTCCAACAACGTTGGAAAATGTTTATCACTTTCCAATATAGTTGAAAAGTGTTAATCTCTTTCTAACGTAGTTGAAAGAGTTTATGCCTTTGTTCATTCTGTCTGTCTGCACGTTCGCAAGATAACTGTGTAAAAATCACTTTATCAAGATGAAATTGAAACCACCAATATTGTATGGTGGTCGAGTTTGTGACGGCTCTTTGTAAACCCGTTTGGCTAAGTATGGTGGTACACATGAGGATTTCTACGAGTATGGGGTATGAAAATTTATGATAAAAGTTTCTGAAGGTATGGATTTGGTTGTTATGGAGGTTTTCATAGAATGTGTGTCAACATTGGTTTTGGTATATATTGTTATTAATTTGGGTGCATAAAATGTGAAATTCTAATTTGATTAATTTCCACGTTTGGTTTGTTTTGTTTGGTAGTGTATACTTTTGGTTCATAACATTCTCAAATTGGTACCGGCCTCCAGGAGTGTTGCCGTGGCTCAAAGCATGTTTTAACCGGGGAGTGGGGGTCACAAGCCCCCCGGCTACTTTGTGGTACCCTTTTTATTCACTTCTCTTTTATATTCCTTTTGGATATTTATATCTATATATATATACATATATATATAAGGATATAAACAAGAAGAAAAAATAAGCGAGAACAGGAGTGACCATATGATTTGCATAGAATGGCAGGGGTAGATTGCGACACCCCTTTCCCGCTTAAAGCACTTTTTACGACCCGGGCAACGCTCACGGCACCAATGTAACTCAATGGTCAATCTCCCACATGTGCAAAGACAGAAGCACCCGAACGGACAAAAGAGCAAAGATGGAACCAAGCATGGAAGAGATACACCTTACTATCCAGCATGAAAACACAACATTTTATAAGGGAAAGTCGCACATGCGCGAAAAGACTTCATGACGATAGGATCGCAGATATGAAAATATATATGATTAAGAATTCTCATTTAGAATCAAACAATACACAATTTCTTTCTTTGAAAAAGGAATAGTAATAATGTTGTAAAAATATCTAGGGTAATTTCTTTTTAATGCATCATTTATTATTTTATTACATTCATAAATGCAGTCTTTTTTAAAAGTACAGTAGTTTCTGTTTCTTCTGAAGTACCCGATAATAATATTTCTGAATATATTTTTAGTGAGGTTTGAATTCCAATCAATAATATTATTAATTTTGATATTGTATGAATTTCTCTTGTCGTGTATGGTTGTATAAATTCCATACTGTTGGTGTTTTCTTATTGACAAATCCAGGAAGTCTGTCGATCCATCCTCATTGATCGGGTTTTCAATTAAGTCCAATTCCCTTGGGTAGAATGCAAAATCTATGTCAGGGGTGTTTGCATAACCCCCTAATATCACATCGTCAACATAACGGAAATAAGGTATTTCCGATAATATATGGGTTCCTCCTTCATATTTGGATAAATAAATATCCGCCAATATTGATGAGCATGCACCACCCATGGGTATGCCTTTGACCTGTTTGTAGAAATGCGTACCGTCATATAGTATGTTTTCATTCAAAACCAACTCAATCAAATCCAAATATCTTCTGAGAGTTATATATGGTTTTAAATTATATTCTTCATGTAATTCTTTCAAGATCATTTGTAGGTTTGTTAAATTGATGTTATTAAACAGATCCCTGAAATCGTAGCTTCTGAAGTTCAAATCTTTATGGCAAAATTTCAGTCGGTCTATCAATTCCTGTCCGTTTTTTAACATTATGGAGTTTTGCTTCTTAATATCAGTCATAACATATTGGAGTAATTTCAGAAGTTTTTTATTTGCATGTTCCAGGTATGATCCGCATCCCACTGTTACAGTTCGGAACTTGACTGGTTTTTTGTGTAACTTGGGAATGAGGATCAAGTATGGAAATTTTACTGATTTAATATCCATACCAATTCTTTTATACAGTGCTTTTATTCTATTAGTGATGATTGATTCATTGCTAGGAATTAAGGTATACATGGCACAATCCTTATAGCATTGTGTTAAAGTATCGACATATAATTTTTTACACGTGAATGCAAAATTCGATACGATTTTGTCGGTGTATGTCAATACGAATTCTTCATTAAAATGTTTTATTGAAGACGGAAATCGAGAACTCCCAGAATCCTTGTTTCTTCTGGGGTAGAATTGGCAAAAAGCACTGTAAAAGGCATATTTCCATGCGTTAAAAGTTTGTACATGTATACTGTGTTTGACAGCCATCTTGTATATGAAGGTTTCCAGATCGTAATTAAATTCATTATAAATATCATTAAATTCTTGTATTCGGTACTTAGTACCAAGTTGTAATAAGTTTTTGAGTTTATTATCTTTTATAAAATCTAAGTTTCCAGTAATTATATGCTTGTGGTAGGGATCATAATGTATATTTTTATGACATTGACAGGATTCAATATTAAATGAAGACACGGTTTTACATAATTTATTGTAGTTGAATAATCTTCTTCCGTTGGTTCTTACAAAGCGATAGGATATCTTAATATTTAGATTAGGCAAAGGAAGACAATCTTCTATATTATGTAATATTTGGTTGAATGGAATATTTTCGAACATTTTATTCTTAAATGTTGTGATAAAAAATTCTTTTGATTTGTTAATTTGATATTTTGGTTCAAGTGCTACATTATATTTTGTGGCTCTGAGTTTAATTAAATCCAGAATGATGTCTATATTAGTGTTTGTATCTTCTGTATTGCAGTTATTTTAACTTAAATTGAAATTTATAATAAAATTCCATATACGTTGTAAGTATTTGATTTTGATACTGTTGGCTATATTTTTGATCCATCCGAATTTCACCGTTATTTCTGTTTTTATGAAGTCTGAGATTTTTTCTTCTGTTTTAATATAATTAAATTGTTGCTTTTTATTTCCTCTTTGGTGTCTATAAGTTTTCTTAGGTATTGAATTTTCTAAGAGAGGGTATGCTTTACTATTCCTGCATCTTTCTTTATTGCAATTTTCTTTGAATAATAAAGTATTCAGACCATATGGATATGCAGAATTATATTGCTTTATATGGGTGTTTTCCCACCACAAGCGTTCAGAAAGGTCTGGTACTATATCAATAATAGTTACCATAATATTGCTGAAGGGGTGTACTTGAAAATGTCGTACTTCTAAGTTATTATTGGTGGATAGCTGTTGGATTTTGCCCACTTGACTTCGGTGCAGATTTATACGGATATTCAGGGAATTCTGCGTCTGTCCTATATATTTCGCCTGACAGGCAAGGCATGTTATGCAATATACCACATTAAAAGTCTTGCAAAAGATTTTTATATTGTCCTTTTTTGTAGAAATTTGGTGTGGATTGGCTACGGGACAAAGCTTACATCGCTTAGAATTGCATTTCTTGAACTTGAAGTTCTTCATATGGTGGTAGTGTTGATAAAAGTCGTTAAAAAAAAGATGATCTGTTATAGATCGTGTCATTTATTACAAAAGAATTTACATTTTTTATGTTTGTCACAGCTTTATCAAGGACAATTGTACAAGGCTTATAAACACTGCTCATCACTTGCTTCAATATAAAGATTAGGGTAATTGTATTTCGATAACACATATACCCTGATAATGTGTCACCGGGCGTATATTCAGCATGGAATAAATTTGCCAGTCGCTAAATTTATATATAGCCTTCATACATATTATATAGCAACAGTTTTTTAACTCATGTTGAGGAGTAAGAACTTTATAGTAAAAACAAACGAAATGTTTTTTCATGTGCACATTCAAATACAGTAAAAGCCTCATAGAACGTTCAGGTATACTACCTTCACTCTTGCCTATTTTATGATGAATGACACATTTAAGCACTATTTTATACTTTTTTGTAGTTATTTTGATTCATTCATAGAATTCGTTCTAAAATAGGTATTGAAAAATACCAGCTTCAATAAAAGCGATAAAAATACTTAAAAACACATAATTAAAAAATTAAAAGACAAAAGTACAGAGATTACACAAATGCATACCACACTATAATATACCACCATACATTGTCTCACAAGGTACAAAACTAATATCAAAACGTTCGTAAAATGACTCTTACCGTCCTGATTACATCGCTCCAATATCCACCGGATGACTCCCATCCCACGACACACGGAAGACCTACACTTCGCCAGTGTGGTCCGAGAAGTGGCCTTTACGTTGAATGCTGAATTGGATGTGGTAAAATATGCACTATGTCCGCGCAATGCAGCTGGATGTAGACATATTGATAAATACATATAAAAATAAGTATATCACGAACGGAACTCCTATTTAAGTAAAGGAGAAAACAGAAACCTTACAGAGGATGTGGCGCTTAGCAGCTCTGCATCCAGAGTGGAATATAAGGATATAAACAAGAAGAAAAAATAAGCGAGAACAGGAGTGACCATATGATTTGCATAGAATGGCAGGGGTGGATTGCGACACCCCTTTCCCGCTCGTCCATTCTGTTGCTCCAAGTCCTCTGGACGAGCCGGACGGCCTGGGGCTTTCACCCCTTTCCCGCTTAAAGCAGCTTTTACGACCCGGGCAACGCTCACGGCACCAATGTAACTCAATGGTCAATCTCCCACATGTGCAAAGACAGAAGCACCCGAACGGACAAAAGAGCAAAGATGGAACCAAGCATGGAAGAGACCTTACTATCCAGCATGAAAACACAACATATTATAAGGGAAAGTCGCACATGCGCGAAAAGACTTCATGATGATAGGATCGCAGATATGAAAATATATATGATTAAGAATTCTCATTTAGAATCAAACAATACACAATTTCTTTCTTTGAAAAAGGAATAGTAATAATGTTGTAAAAAATATCTAGGGTAATTTCTTTTTAATGCATCATTTATTATTTTATTACATTCATAAATGCAGTCCTTTTTAAAAATACTGTAGTTTCTGTTTCTTCTGAAGTACCCGATAATAATATTTCTGAATATATTTTTAGTGAGGTTTGAATTCCAATCAATAATATTATTAATTTTGATATTGTATGATTTCTCTTGTCGTGTATGGTTGTATAAATTCCATATTTCCATAAAAATTTTCCAATGTTAATTTAAAGCAACTAGCCACTATTATGTTACCGTGTGAAAACATCGAAATCTGCAATAATATAATATGTTAGTAACGGTAAATCTAAGCGACGTACTGCATGACATTTGATACAGAGGTACTTGGCTTTCGAGAGGAAACACCTCTTCGATATTGTTTTTAATTTGAATTAGTTTTTTAGAAATTAAATATTGAAACGCCAGTTAGAATGATATTTGCAATCGGAAATATTATCGTAAAAGAAAGGCAGGGGTCGCCATGCGACGTCATCTGCCGAAAGATACGCATAATTCACACAGGAATATTTTACTCTGCAATTGACCGCATTCGTGCTATTATTAAGAAGCCGTGGTTCGATTTTTTAACGCTTTCCAACAACGTTGGAAAATGTTTATCACTTTCCAATATAGTTGAAAAGTGTTAATCTCTTTCTAACGTAGTTGAAAGAGTTTATGCCTTTGTTCATTCTGTCTGTCTGCACGTTCGCAAGATGACTGCGTAAAAATCACTTTATCAAGATGAAATTGAAACCACCAATATTGTATGGTGGTCGAGTTTGTGACGGCTCTTTGTAAACTCGTTTGGCTAAGTATGGTGGTACACATGAGGATTTCTACGAGTATGGGGTATGAAAATTTATGATAAAAGTTTCTGAAGGTATGGATTTGGTCGTTATGGAGGTTTTCATAGAATGTGTGTCAACATTGGTTTTGGTATATATTGTTATTAATTTGGGTGCATAAAATGTGAAATTCTAATTTGATTAATTTCCACGTTTGGTTTGTTTTGTTTGGTAGTGTATACTTTTGGTTCATAACATTCTCAAATTGGTACCGGCCTCCAGGAGTGTTGCCGTGGCTCAAAGCATGTTTTAACCGGGGAGTGGGGGTCACAAGCCCCCCGGCTACTTTGTGGTACCCTTTTTATTCACTTCTCTTTTATATTCCTTTTGGATATTTATATCTATATATATATACATATCTATATATATATATATATATATATATATGGCATTCATTAGTGAACCAGATATGACCCTTGATAATGGACATGGTTTCGGAAATGCTTTTCACTTTTTTCAATTTATACATATTCAAAACAATTTTTGGGGAGCCAGAAAGGCATAGCTCTAAGTGCAAAAGTTTTTCTGTTTTGCAACTTTTCATCTTATACACTATTCTTGCTCTACACTATGTATGTTTATGCAGGGAACAAGAGGATCAGTACCTTAAGTACCTGTGTGTATACCTTACGTATCTAGTAAGTACCTTAAGTATCTAGAAATGTATACAATGAAGAACTACTTATCTTATTTCAGTGCCGCCTGTCTCATGAGTGATATCAATCGAAACATTTTTTCAAGCCATTTAAAATGAAGTACAACACGTTATTGCTGTAATAATTTGGTTTCCACAATACTAGTAATAATCCACAATACCGATTTCTCAATTTATTTTCTTTCAAAATTTGAAAAAAAAAAATTGAATACTGGCATGAGAAATTCGATTTGAGCCATGCTCTAGTTCATTTTATTTTTATCATTATAGACAACAATTATTAATATCCTTTAACATCACATTATTGAAAATAATATTGCATCCAAATAAAATTACTTATATTATAAAAGTATAATATGTTCAACCTTGTCTGTAGCAATAAACTGTCTATAACGATGTGTGTTCCTGATCCCGAGAATATCGTTATAAGCAGCTTTTAATGCACCTGTTTTAAATGAAACAGAAGAGTCTGGAAACAGCAAATAACTTATTGAGTTTTATTAGAGTTTCAGTTTACAAGTAGAAGCAAAACCATTTTGTATCCATCGAACCGAAATAGTTTTGCTTGAATCAGCCACCACCGAATTTTTTAGTTTTATTTATTGTAACTGTGAGACCAGAAATAGATCTCACATGAAGTGCTGTGTTTGTGGTGAGGCACTTTTATGTACTAATTTATGGTGTCTGAAACGGCAACAATATGTCCAGTCAAAAAGAGGTCAGGGTTTACAGCATGTGAACCCAAAGGTCAACTGAAACCATAAATTAGGGGACTCAAGATAGAAGGGGTCGAACGAACTTTTAAAATAATGTAAAGAACGGCATTGGATGGAATACTAGCCAATTCAGATGAAGCTTGTTGCGTCACTCTCAATGCTACAAATGAAAGCAAAGGGGGGATTTACACCCCCCCCGAGAAAAGGAGAGCCTCAACCAGTGAGCTAACAACGACATTAGTGAAGACGGGAGTCAGAATGATATACTTAAAACGATGCAGTAAGAATGTGATGACTTAGAGTCAGAGATACTAGAGATCATATACGATGAAATAACAACGACTAGAGAGGTCGAGTGCTCCGCAGAGATTCCAAAATAATGATAGTTATATTGATTTGTGCATAGTTGCAAAAGTACAATATGTTTAAAGAATTTACTCATCAGATCATTACACCAAGAGTTGATGACCGTAATTGGACGACATTAAGTACGGATGCTAACAAGTACAAGACAGCCTTTAAGGTATGTGTTCCTCAAAATTATATTTGATCCTAACCACAGTTAAGGCAATTTAAGTGGTCTCATACACTTCCCCGCAAAACTAATATAATTAATAATATGAGTAATTGGTGTAATTAAATAATTAAGATTTTATGTTGTTAATAAATGTTGCATTGATAAGTTTTAAATGGTGCAATCAATTTGGTGTTATAATAATTAATTATTCCTTTACAGGATCGCAAATGTAAATAGTTGGAGGGTTTACTGCGGCACAATAAAGCAACGTACTATTTAATTAAGGAGCTCAAAATCTTCGCATTTACGGCCATGTCAATCTCAATTAATTTAATATTTAAAAGTACAACTTTAAGTTTCTTTTTATTACCGCACCACAGTAACATTAACAAAACTTTTCGAAATAAAATATCGCTTTGTTATAGTTAAAAGTTGAAGTACTCATCGTCTGGAAAAGTTATGGTTAAGATTTCCGAAATTCAAAGTCAACAAGATTTTTTTAAGAATACTCCTATCCAATAAGAAGCACGTAGTTGAGCAATTACTATTTTGCTCGTGTATTAGACATATATCGTTGCTTGATTTTGAAGTATGTGGAATTAATATTTTGATATAAGGTTTGAAATTCACATTTATGGGATGGTGGTAATTTTATTTGTTTTTTGTTTCTGTTTCAAAAATACTAGCTAATACTTGATACTATGGGACGTGGAATTAAAATGATTAAGTTTAAGGATTATATTAATATTAATTGTTTATTAATAATTAAAAACATGGCCGTTGATCTCATAAAGTGGGATAACAATTTAAACGTACATCGCTCGTTGTTGTGCCGCAAAACCCTCCAATTATTTTTACCTTTTGTGTAAGTCCTGAAAAGAATTATTAATTATTATTAAAAAGATTAGACTATTTAAAACAATATCATTTATTAACAACATCAATTTATCAAAAGCACTAATTTTCATCAATATCTACTTTCAATTATTATCAATTTTCATTTAATATTTTAGCAAGGGGAGATATGTGAACCGAATTATTAGTTTTACGATGGTGTCTAGGACCGGTAACATTCAGAGCACATACCTTCCAGTTTAGTCTTGGGCTCATCATCTCGCTTGCATCGGTCTTAGTGCTGAAGTACGGCCATAACTCTATGGTGTGTGGCTACTACTCGTACTTTTCACTTCGACTGATACTTTATATTTGCAACTGCTAGATCATGTTCGCCACGCTCTTTTTGTCAAACTCTCTTCAACAACATTCGTATGAAACTTCTTGCAACCACATTTCGTATCAGACTTACTGAAACATTTCGTATCCGAGTTACTTCTGCAACATTTCGTATCAAAGTGACTTGTGATTCCTTCGGCGGGGGGGGGGGGGGTAGCTCCGCCCTTCTTCTCCTTGGTGCTCATTGGTTCTTATGAACCCAATGGCATCACTTGACATTTATCAAGGCCCCTCTCAGCCCCTTTGGCCTGGGACACCCAAATTTATAGTATTTGACCTAAAAGTTCACGTTGTTGTAAACACCGGCGCCAGCCAGACTCGAGCTTTGTTAGCCGTTCTAGGCACCATAAATATTGAAATAAAAATGTATCATGTGAGGACATATTCTGGCCTCACAGATACAAGTGAAATTTGGAGATTTCTTAATGACTTCAAATAAGCATTCTTTCTTCGGTGCAGTACATTTAACATTTTGCGGGAAAATTTATTTAAAATATCAGATCAGTGTTCATCAGAGAAAATCATCAACTAACGACACCACGTGTGATAGAACTTTGAACAAGTACAGATTGCTATGAACTGAGAAATAAGTCTGCTGACAGACGGTTTTCTTGGGTTGAGTCACGTGTAAACAGACTTCCTTAAAGCACCACAATCAATTTGCAAGAAAATTTTAAATATCAAACCAGTGTCCATCGCAGAAAATCGTCAGCTGACGACACCACTTGTTACCGACAGACTATTTTATCGTGTGTCCCAACAGTTATGTCCAAACGGTTTTCGAAGATTGAGTCACATGTATACAGACTTCCTAGCGAAGTCCTTAAGCATCGCATTAACTTTGTAACATAAGGTCCAGCACAGAACACGCTAGCTCTATCAATAGTAAAATAAGCATGCCCGATCGAATAAGAGATTGCAGGTACTATCCAATAGATCCAGAAAAGATGCAGCTCGGAAATGGGGAAACGCTCGGATAATTAAAAATTTCTAAGAGATCCCTGGGTTAAAAAATGTATAATTAATCAACGGATGGGTTGAGGATTTTTTTTTGGAGTGGCCTACGTGTGATATATTTTGAAGCTAATGTTAAATTATAAACGTTATATAGGTGGCACGTCAATTTTCCTGTATCAGAATATATCTCGGGGACGTTTTAAATACAAGAAAAGCATATATATTTTTTCAAAGTTAATAAAAATCCGTATATTAATCGTATGCATCCCGTTCAAAGTTTATTGAAAAATAATTTTTCAATCTTTTCTATGGTGTCAAGTTCGCCTAAAATCGTTGTAAATCAAGCACTATTTAAAAAATCAATTCATAATTAATAAAACAATAACGCTGAGATGCACACGGTGTTTCTTTCAGGTATACTTCCGGGGGGCTAATCACCCCCGGCGACGATTATTCTCACCCTTAGAAAACATTTTATACTAATTTAGTTTCTAATTATGTGATAGTATTTAGATACATTTATACAGGGTAAATCGAAAACTTGTCATCCCCTAAAGTTTAATCCCCCCCCCTCAGTCAACAAGTCTTGAAAGACTACCAAAGTGCACGTATTTGGGTTCTGAGGTGTCTATATACTAAATTCCATGGCCGTACGATATTTAGATATTAGGCTTCAGATTGCACAGGCACACACACACAAACTAGAAAATGTGCCCGGCGTTGCACGGGGTAATTAAATTGTATTCGTATAATTAATGTGAAAATTGCATGCAGTCCGTGGGCATGGACGCAACGGTCGTAATATGACTTCCCACCCCAAAATCACAAAACCAAAACCAGTCACTTACGAAGACTCTGGATTCTACGTTAAAATCTTCCGATGGACACATTTTAAACCTTAATTTCAACAATCATAACACCACGCTCCCCCCCTCTCCTAAATTTAAATAATACAGATACATAAAACAGTACTCAATTTCCAAATCGTCTGGTTTGGACTAAAACCATTCTCGAGATTAATGATAATACGAGTGCAATACAAATAAAAAAAACTAGAATGACATCTTTTGAATTCGCAAATTTAGAGAAAACCCAAAAATAAATGCACTTTATGCGATCGGCTGCTTTTCTTCCAGATTAAATGTCTTTCAAACTAAAGCTTTCCGTAATAAAACCGGCTTCAGTCAAAAGTAGCTTAAATTTAAAACATAAAATAACAAAACAACTAATTCGAAACTTAAAAAACAATAAAGCTGAGCTGCACCTACTCGGGTCCTGAAATACATGTGTACACCAAACTAATAATAATACCATAACGTATACCATAACGTGTAAATACCATAACGTTCCTTTACCATAACTATCCCGCTACTGACTGCACAGACACACACACACACACACACGCACACAAAGAGATATATATATATAAATAGATATTTTACTATATTAGAAGAAGATTCTGCTCGTCATAAAGAACTTAAATCATCCCAAGTAAAGGGGTAAATTTCTTCCTTTCATTCCCCCAATTTGGACACAAAAAATATGATGTGTCCAATGAATGATTGCTCTATTAACAAATCATGGGGAAATTAATAAAGAAAATCTTTCATTTATTCAGTTTGAATGAACGTTAACAGTCTTAATTTTGTAACGAAATGCAATAATGAAAATGAAATTTTATGGAAATATATTGATCCTTTTGAGGGGAATCGCAATTTCCGTAGAAAAGTAAAATGCACAATGTCCCAAGAACAGCCAGTGATTATGTAAACTTACGATGTATCCTCTGGAGTCGTGGATGTGCCCCCAGGATACAAGAATGAATCCAAATTTCTGGATAACTAACACGTTTATTCAATAGCACAACGTAAACAGGGAAAATATACAGTCAGTCAGTACTTAATCATCCTCTCATTTCATAAAATAACTAATACTAATCTCAAAACATTGACAAAAGTAAATTTCACAAAACAGCCGCTAATATTCTTGAAACGTTCACAAAAATCATAGTCTCATGTTGCTCATTTCACGTAATCTAACTCTCCTACTCAGTGATAACTCTTATTTATAGACTCTCCATAGAAACTTCCGGAAATCTCTAATATGAAGTAGAATAATCATTATTTAGCGGTCCTTCTTGAAGATTCGGGAAGTCTCCAAATTGACGATAAATCGCCAAATTTGGCAACTTTCTACGAAGTTCCGAAAGTGACAATACTGGAATAAAGTCATGGGAAAGAAAACCTTTACGGTTGTTTTCACCTCTTGTCTTCGTAAGAGAAGAATGTAATGAGAGGGAAAATAGACTCCGTATGAAAAGGAATATTACGCGCTCGACACACTAAGTATGTATTTCAGATTACAAGTACTTTGGAAGTATATTTGGTAATAATATTTGATATAAGGCATAATTTTTTCTTTCAATGTTAGAATAAAAAGAACGTGAATTATACTGAAAATAGTGCAAGTCACTGTTCGGTTCGTCATTTCACTTGCATCACATTTAACATAGATATTTTTGTAATATGTTTAAACGTAATAAGCTGTATATTATATTTTTTTTCCATTTTGAAAAATAATTCAATTACTTGAGGTCCTTCTGTAGTCGGTTTTTGATGGTCATTTTTCGAAATGATTGTATGAAATTTCATCCAATTTGCACAATGGGTGTGCAATTTCCTGGGTCGCCTGTTTCATTTATAGTAAAATGTATGTTAATTACAAATAGCGATATATGAGTCGGATTTCGTTTTCTAACATTATTCACAAATTAGAATTGAAAAGAAGTTTTCTGGTGGTACATCATCGCAGGACCTCGGGGATCCCTGTACCGAGTGTCGTGTTTGTTAGTTTCTTAGATTTTCCGACACGCGCTACATTGACATTCTTTTTCATTATGTAAAATTTAAATATCCTTAAGAAACTGCATTATCTCCTAATTGCGACGTCATATTAGGGACCCCTTCATATTTCCAAATAACCATTGTAAGTAGTCTGCTTCTACAATGTATTTTAACTAACTCAACTGACCCAGCATTTTGCAATTTTTATTAACTCGCCACATGAGATTAAGCGATATCAATTATTGTACAAATATTTTTCTTACATGTTTCTGGTATCTATGAAATACAGGCATACAATCCATTTTAATTTGTTACAATAATTTACTCCAAGGAGCAATAGAACATTGATACCTATTTGGACTAGTGTAAAAATGGCTACTGTTAAACAAAATTATCTTTTATCTTTGTGTCATAAATGAAACAGAATGAAAATTTAGACTTAGAAGAAATAATGCCAATACGAAATCCATCAAGAAAACTCATTTAAATTTTCTTAATTTTCCTTGATCACTTTTAACGCCTTTGAAACAGTAATTTAAAATAACCTACTTCCTCTAATACCTCCCCACCGTTCTGACAAAACTTATGGTACAAACCGTACCTCAATGCGATGATTTTTCGATTTTTAATGAGTTTTTAATTTATATATATATATATATATATATATATATATATGTATATATATATATATATATATATATATATATATATATATATATATATATATATATATATATATATATCCAGCCTTTAAGCTCTAAACGAGCAACATTATTCCATCTTCTCACAGGGTATGAGATTGCTAAAAATTAAAAGTGAATTTATTTACATACTGTCTATATGCACCGATAATAATATGAAAGTATATCTTATAATAGAAATTATTTCGTTTTAGAGGTATAATGTACACAATTTTATTCTAGAAAGTTGCGCCGAATAAGGCCGCAGCAAATTGAAAACAGTAAAACCTGGAGACGTCAAATATAACGCTCCAGATTATGTTAGCTGGCAAGAGAAAAACACTGTCGCGCGGTATTATAAAGGGTATCGTTGCTTAAAATTTTTCCAATGTTAACTCAAAGTATCTAGTCACTATTTTGTTACCGTATAGAGGCATCCAAATCTCCAATAATAAAATAAGATGTCAGTAACGTAAAATCTAAGCGACGTACTGCAAGACATTTAATACAGGGGTACTTGGCTTTCGAGAGGAAACACCTCATCGATATTGTTTTTAATTTAAATTAGTTTTTTAGTTATTAAATATTGAAAAGCCAGTTAGAACGATATTTGCAACCGGAAATATTATCGTAAAAAAAGGCAGGGGTTGCTATGGGACGTCATCTGCTGAAAGATACGCATAATTCACACATGAACGTTTTACTCTGCAATTGACTGTATGCGTGCTATTATTCGAAGAAGCCGTGGTTCGATTTTTTAACCATTTACAACATAGTTGAAAAGTTTTTATCATTTTCCAATATAGTTGAGAAGTGTTTATGCCTTTGTTCATTCTTTCTGTCTGTTCTTTCCCACGACAACTGCCGTAAAAATCACTTTATCCAAATGAAATTTTAGTATTTTGTTGAGACGGTCTGCGGACAATATGGGAATATAAATAAATAATATCAACAAATTAGTTTTGGATTGAAACCGGGTTAAAAAAGTGAAACACATTGAACCCTGTGGGCCTTATTTTCAAGCATTTTTTAAGAGAAATTAAAATTTACAAATTGCTTTGAAAATTTTAAGAGATATTGAAACTGTCCCATAAAATGTATAAGAAGAATTACTGCAAAATGTGTTCGGTAGTTATTAAATAAAAATTAAAATAATAATTACACCCATATTATATGTAATTAAAATAATTATATGTAATTAAAATATTTATATATTATAATTAAAATAATTATATTATAATAAATATATTATGTGTAATTAAAATAATAATTACACCCATATTACATGACGAGTCGGACGGTCTGGGTCTTCAACCCATATTATATGAAGAGAACAAACATATGACCCACTTCAAAATAAAATATGGGATCCATGTTTTTTCCCAGTATAAAAATCGTGATTTTTAAAGTTCTTTTAAATTTATATTTAGTGTTGCATCCGACCTAAATCCGCTTTATTGTTTGTGCATTTTCCGTGCATCTACATTCTGCGTCAACGCAATTGCAATTTTTTTAGGTTAAATGATCATCAAACTTTTATTATTTCTATAACGAAGCCTAATTTTAATAGATTCAGATTGTAAACAAGTGATTGTAAAATGATTCGCATAAGAATTGCTGATTTATCTTTTCATGCAAAATTATTTTGTTCTGGAGTCTTGAATATAAGTGATATGTCTGAAATATGCATTGCTTTTACATAGAGAGCCAGACGATTTATATTTCGATGACGTTATTTGAATAAAGTTCATTTACTTTCCTAGAAGTTTTAAGTTTTCAAATATAATATATTACTGTAGTACTGTGACAATTTAAAATATCTCAGCGCTCATGTATCGCATTTTATATATCTTTAAATACAATTGCATTTCAGTTGGAAAGTGTTTCACAATCAATGCTTTATGCATGATTAATCTTTCTTGTTAAATTTTTTTTTTATTAATTTTTAAAATTTATGAAATTCGGTGCAGCAGATCTCTCGCGATGAAATAACAAGCATACACAGACAAATTTTCATTTATATAGATATCCCTATTCCATCGCCCCAAAAGAAGTATGACTAAAGTAAAAATGGGAGTGCTCAAAAGTGGGAATGGCCGAGTACACAATTGATGCATCGCATTCATGGACTTTTAATCGCATCGCCAAAAAGTGTCACATCTCAATCTCATAACATCAATTTAACAGAAAATGACTAAACTGATTTTTAGAAATCAATATAGCATCTAAATGCAGAAATTTTTTAGATTAATTAAAATAATAGAGAGTTAATTGATAGACGCTTATTGATGGACGTTTACTTATAGACGTCCATAACACCAACCTTCTTCTCGCGCATCTAACTCATAACTGTGTGGTTAGCGTTGCCATCTACCGGTTACTAAACAAATAGCAATGATTGTCCATCTAACTCGGATTTACTCTTTCTCACTCTCACTCTGTATATATATATATATATATATATATATATATATATATATATATATATATATATATATATATATATATATATATATATATATATATATATACAGTGTCTTTCAAAATTCGTATAAACATTAAAAATGATTGCTAGGGTTTTTTTTGTGACGTGAAAAAGTTTTGTAGTTAAAAAGTTACCTGTGGGTGGCGCTGAACGCATTGAAAAGACAAAGAAAATAACTTCCTGTACGTGTCAAAACGTGTGACAACCCTAAGTAACCCTGAACAGGTGATAGGACCTTTTCCTTTCTTTAGATTTTTTCTAAATCGGTATTTTCGCAAAGCATTTGATGCTGATTCTCCGCTAATGTAATATAGCTTCACAAACAAGGCTATCTCAATCAAAGTTAACATTCTCGCAAAACTTCTTCTTTTCGCCGCTTACTAATGAATCAAATGAAGAATCTACAGAGCACTACAGCTCGTTTATAACAGCCTCATCTGCATACTTCGGGAAGATGTATTCGGGTAAGCGCCGTCTATAGGTGATTTTTTAAACTACAAAATGTTTTCACATCACACCCTCCCCCCCCCCCCCTCCCTTCCCACCGCTCTGACCATACTTATGGTACAAACCGTACCTCAATGACTCTTCGATTTTTAATGAATTTTTAAAGTTTATACGGACTTTTGAAAGACTCTGTATATATATATATATATATATACATATATATATATATATATATATATATATATATATATATATATATATATATATATATATATATATTTAAAATTTTTATCTTATGAGAAAAAATCTCACTTCTACGGCGATGTGTTCGTCAGTTCAATAATTTCTAAATTTTCTAACCTTTTTATTTTGAAATTTTCTAACCTTTTTATTTGGCTGTTGAGACATTAAGTATTCTATACATGAATTCGATACTTCACTTTAACGTAAATAGTTCAATCCAAAAATCTAATGAAACTATTGATTAATTTCGGACTTGACGTGTTTGACCTGCTTAAAGCTTTCAACTAACAAGTTTAATTACATCCGACACCCGTGCAATTGATCTTTCTGATAAGAGAAGGGATTATGAGGGCTTGCAACTCACCCGTGCTCAGCTAAAGATACAAAACATGAGCAA
Source organism: Amaurobius ferox (assembly GCA_951213105.1). NCBI lineage: Eukaryota > Metazoa > Arthropoda > Arachnida > Araneae > Amaurobiidae > Amaurobius > Amaurobius ferox. The sequence continues at coordinate 20,785,102 of OX578152.1, read as the reverse complement.
GTCGATAAAAAAATGTTTGTAGTCATGAAAAGAGCGTATCATTGTTGTCCCTTGCAAGTGATGTAGATATAGGACTATTATTGGGCATTCATCTCTACAGTCAAATGTTAAAAGCAGTAGAAAATTCGAGGAAACCGAATTAATTATTTTCCTTTCCTACAATTTATGAAAATAGAAATCCCGATGTCGCTAGTTTGAAAAATATCCCTGCCCTTTCTCTGCAAAATTTGAAGGAGCCTTTTTCAAAATATGTGCTGTTGTTTCAAACGGAGAAGGTTCCACTGCTGCTATCATGTACCAATTTAGTACTGTTAAAATCCTGCTCGATTCCATAAATTTGATATTTCTTTGCAAATGTTCCATTAATAGTCACACTTTTTAATGCTTCGTCAAAAAGAAGAAAATATTAAAAAACAAAATAGAAGAAGAGGTCTTTTTAAACGGAAAGGCACCTTAAAAGAAGTTGACTTGTTTTAAGATTTTTTTTTAATTTGCTGGGTAAAGCGATGTGTAGCTTTCTTTAAATTCTGTCAGTGTTTGGATTTCATCATTTAAGCCATGCTGGAAATACATAAAGAAACAAACTTGGATACCGAAGCATCTAAGAAAGTCATACTGTTTTACAATTTGTTATGCAAAAGTTCTTTTTTACACTTAGTATCCCCATTCGTGATAGAAATAGGTTTTGAAATCACTCACAAGCGGTCGATAGCGCCGCAAAAACCTGACACTGATTTAATACCATCTTATAATACCATGAAAGAAATAACGTTATTATTCAGAAAAATTCAGGAACATTTTCAAACAAAGTTTTCAATTATATTCAAATGAGCTGTCGAAACAGCAAAAGAACTGACTTTTTAAATAAACAAACCTACACCTAATTAAAATCAAATGAATAGGAATAATACACCGAGTGAATGCCTGAAAAAGTATTATAGAAAAATAGTTCCTTATTCTGTCAAAAAACTTCGAAACATCGTCAATAGAGAATGCCATACACTGTTCTAAATTTTAATCTTCTGATATAAATATTCTTCCGAATATTTTACAAGTAGAAACATTGAAATGTTTGTTGAGAAATTATTGTCTTCTGACGACTGTTTAAGAAGAAATATCAACCACTGCAATATAATCCTTATGTTTTAGCAATAGAATCCTTAAATTTCGAAGCTGACCCTAGTATCAAGAAATTATTGAAAATTAAATTAACAAATAGTGTCTTAACAACCACTCCAGAAAAGATACATTCCATTATAGAAATATAGTTTCAAGTCTCGACTTTATGGAATTGTATTGCTAAACATTTATGGAGAAGTTGAAGTAAATAAAGGATATATTTTGAACGCAATGACGATGAAGCTCAACCCCCTTTTACTAATGATTTCAAGATCAGTAAGTATACTTTATACAAGCACTACCATAAGTTTGAATGTTCAATATCATTTGTACTATTATTTACTTCATAAAACAAAGAAATTTAAAATTGCTCTTTATAAATAATTTCGAACAATTGAATACTCAAAGAGGTTCTTTATAACAAATAAACTGCATTTAATAACTATATAGTCCTTCCTATTGAATAGGACTTTGCATAAAAATTTTGTAAATCAGAAATTTAATTATCAATATGTTGTTAATTTCTCAATGAATTTGTATAATTTATTTGACTAATTAATTATTAATAATTAAAGTTTATTAATTAATTTTCGTGGTTTAGAAATAACTATGGTTGTTTGGGTATGAAATTAGAAATATTAATAAGAAAGGAAACGACGAACAAAAAAAAATTCTGAACCAGCGTGTACTTCCATTTACTTGTACTGTGTGGAACAGTGGCGTTTGTAAACGCCCAGTAACTAATTTTCTCTTTGTAAAAAGACAGGCGCCAATTTTTCACGTCGGGAAAAGCATGTGTTTGTATTGCCAGTTATTGTCGGAGCTACGGGTACCAGGAAGGCCCCGTAGTACTCTTTAATGAAAATTATTTTTGACAGTTGTCGAATATATTAAAAATCTAGCACATTTAATTTAACTTTAACATTCCCTATATACATAGTATAAGGTATAGAGAAACTATTGTAACGGGGTCGAAACTTCAAATTCGAGTCTTCTACTGAAGAGCACGTTTCAAGCATACCTGATCTCAAATCGAGTGCTTTTGAGGTAATGGCTGTGTGTGTATATGTATGTTAATGTGTCTGTATGTTAGTATGTATGTATGTTAGTGTGTCTGTCCGTGAATCTGTGGATGCGATAACTCTCGAACGAATAGAAAGTTTCGAGCGAAATTTGTAAAAAAATTACAGTCGGTAAATACTGGAATTCAATTAATTCTAAACTCAATCGAATGCTCGGAAAACCTTCCGAATTTGTGAATGAAATTTTCAAAAAATAATTAAACATCTTATCCTTTACATAATTCTGCATTTCTTGTGTAATTTTTCATTGGAAAACAAATGACACAAACTTTAAACGATAACAAGAAACGTTATCGATATTTTAGACGTAATTTTATCAAAAAAAATTTGAAAATTCAGAAAGGTATTATAAAGTGAAATATGTACATTTTTTATACGCAGTATTATGAGACAAAATTACTAACATCATTCTCATGAGTTTAGTTCATTCCATTGACGAGAAAAGATACATTGGGTAATAATTTTGAATTTTGAGGCCCAACAATTTCCTTCATTTATTTATATATAAGTATCAAAGTCATTTATTTATATATAAGAGAAGCTCTGCTCTCTGTCTGTAACGCATGGCGATAAATTTGATAAAACTTAGTGACTAATTTGGCAAAGCAGAAAACAACGTCAACATTCCAAAAAGGACGATAAAAAAACGAAAATCATGGTCTACATTGGTGAACTAATTATTATTTTTTTTAAAATACGGACTCTATCGCTTATTGCGGATGCTATCAATATTAACAATTGTCAAGTTTGAGTTGCACGAAATATGAATTAATTATGTGATCCGAAATTGTTTTCCATGTTGTCATTCGGAAAAGCTCTGTACGATTCAACGTTAAAAACATATGATGTAATAGATATTTTTTTACTGTGAAAAAAGAAAATTCATTGCATTATGTGGGAAAGTCATGTGCTGCCCTCATGGAGTTTTTTACACGAATATATAAAAATATTTTATTCCTACATAATACTTAAACGTGCTATGCAATTATATTATTATTATGATAAAGAGAATATAAGAAGAATTTGAAAACATTACATAATTACGAATAAAACACTAGGTGGACCCACCCGCTAATGAAAATGTATGTGATCAGCACTGAATACAGTGCATACGATACACGAATGACGGCACAATTAAAAAGAGAGACGGGGTGCACAAATAGAAAGATACATGTGGAGGGGTCGCAATTAGATGGATAAATTGTAATAAAATAAAATAAATTCGAGCTAAAAGCCATAATAAAAAAAATCCCCATATATTCATTTATTACATCAAAGAATCAAATTAAGGCTATGTATAATTATAGATCGAAGGTTATTTATGAATTGATCTGTACTATCGCAAAAATGAAAGGTTCTATCAGCACCTTTTACAGTACGGCCATATACAGTGTAATGAAATATTCCTCTCACATAGACTGCCAATTAATTACTTAATCGAGGATAACTAAATCACATAGGAAATAATATGATGGATTTACATTTCGTAAATATATGGGTGTGACTATCAACTAAATAAATAAGGAAGTTTGCTGACCTAATTCAGGCTGCCTTCTTCATATACAATATTTTGCAATGTTATTTTAGACGGGAGAAGTGCAGTTAGTTTTACGGCTTATTAAACTGCCATCGAAGTCTAGCAAGTGTATGGAATAAACACATTTCATGTCAGAATGTATTTTACGCATTACTAATTTACTAATTACATAATGCAAATTAACATATGTTATAATATGAGAAAATATGATCCCGATTTGTATATCACGCTTGGCGATATAATTAGCGGCCTTGTATAATATCTGATGTTTGTAGCACATTGCTTTCCCTATAATGCAATGAATTTACGTCTTTCACAATGAAAAAAAATCTGATGTGGGCAGCACATGACTTTCCTTATATAATGTAATGAATTTACTGCTTTTACAGAAAAAAAAATAGATTATTTTTATAGTAGTTATTTATATTATTTCCAGGATATTGAATTTTCTTCAATGAGTCATCATTTTCCATGTCGTCATCATCAATGAGTCGTCATTGATTTAGCGTCATTTTTATCCATTTGGCGAGTTTTTCGTTAATTTAGCAACATTTAAAAAAGTCACTAAGTTGACTACATTCCACCAAATTCGTCGCCAAAATCTCGCCAAGCGTTATGGACGAAGAAATTATTCTTACAGCAGATAAATGACAATTGGCGTTCAAATACAAAAGTATTACTCAAAGTATATTTTTTCATGAATGAAACGAGCTAGATCCTCGAGAATGATGTCACCAAATTTTTTGCATGGTATTATATATGAAAATGGAACATATTGTCTCTTAATAGGAAATATTTTTTTTTTAGTTTATATGTCCATGTTGTTTATATGACTTTTTGTGAAAATGTACAATATCTCAAGAACGGTTCATGTTAGCCTTCTAAACTTTGTGTCAATCGTTTTCTAATGAAAAATTACGTAAGAAATGTCTATTTACGTAACTTTTTTAGAGGTTTTGATTTTTTGACACTTTTTGAAAATTTCACTCGAAAATTTAAGAGGGTTCCGAACATTCGATTGCACATGAAAACAATAGGGTTCCAGTGTTTATGGATTGCGATTTTTGTACCAAATTTCGTTCGAATCGGTCCATTCATTTGTCAGTTATTATCTCCACAGGCTCACTGACACACACACACACACACACACACACACGGGTTGGTTTTTGGTGGAAAACGAGGACGCTGCGGGGAACCCACCAAACTGAGGACCTCCAGAATTAATGATTTTTCTGATATAATTTTCACATTTTAGGCATCCTGGAAGGAAGTTAATGACATATGTGGCAAGAAAATTTTAAAAATAGTTTTATTTCAAGTATGTATCTTTTCAAGGTAAACGAGGACCATGTTTATACACCGTTAGAATGCGGACCATGCATATACACCGTCAGAATGCGGACAATGCGTATACACCGTTAAAATGCGGACAATGCATGTACACCGTTAGAATGCGGACGATGCATATACACCGTTAGAATGAGGTCTATGTGTATACACCGTTAGAATGAGGACAATGCCTGGCATTAGATATATAAGTTCTTACCGAGGGTAAACGTACGTATATCTAATAACTGAAAAAACAAGGGTACGTATATCTATTAACTAAGGATCGTGAATACACATTTTTACTGAGGACACTATTTAAAACTGATAACTGTGTAATATTTATATATATACGCTATATGTGCTGCAACTTCTTTCATTCGAAACTAGTTGAAAAGTGAACTAAAATTACCTAAATAAAAGATGCGCTCGTAGTTAGAAGAGAAGAAACATGAGAAATTATACATTCTATAACACATGCCCTAACACATAACCGAATGAATGCAAAATTGAGAAAAATTATTAAACATATAAAAGTGTATTATACACAAAACCCACTTATAAGGGGCGCCCCTCAAAATAAGAATGGCTCTCCCATTGCAAATACCAACATCCATGGACCGGTTTCGTGTTTATTATGCGCTCGTTAGCATGGAAGATATAGCTTGTCGGCTGCAAAAGTAGTGCAAAACTTGCTAAAATCCTCAATTTTAACAAGCTTTTATGGAAAATGACAATTTAAATCCTTCTATATGGCCGGCATAAAATTGATTAAAAATTGTGGCTGGGATATCTTTCATATTTTTGGGGGACGTCCCTTTTAGGCCGATTAGTGTTTTATGAAATTTGTCTTTGCAGCTCCGTGTGGCCTGAGTTAAATTGTAAGCAAATGTTATACCAACCACGTGGAAGGACTGAAATTGTCAGTTCCCATAGAAGCTCGCAAAAAATTGTGACATGTTTCTTACTATCATTACAGATTTCTGCTATTCTCTGCAGACGAGCGCAGAATAAGAGCGATACCCGTACATGGAAGATAGTATCTGCAATGAGAAGTGTCTTTTATATAAAATGTTTTTAAAAATTTTTAACTTATTTAAAAATGTTATTTTGGCACGACAAAATTTTCGCCAAATGCTCTATATACGTATTATTATTCATGAACCCGGTGGATTTTGCTGTATTGCATACGGTCTGAAGGACAGATGGATGAACTTTGGAGAGGGATAGTCCAGTGGTTAAGGCACGGGGATTGCACTCGGAGGACCCGAATTCGAATTCTAGCTCTGCCTAAACTGACCCTCTGTTCACGCTGAATACGGGCATGTTTAATATGTGGGTTTGAATGTTTTTCCGAAAAGTTGATGTTAGAGGAAGGAGGACACTGTCCCTGTGGACTGTCCCACTTACGGTTACGGTTTTAATTGGGTGGCACTATCCCTGACGTCCAAACAGACCGTCCCACTGCAGATTTGCAGCTAATATAGCAACAGATAAAATTATATACTTGCGTATGCAATCAGACACTGTATTCTATTTATATTCCACGTCATTATAACACCTGCCATTTAAATACCATAGCCTCTGCTTCATCCATATGGGTTATCGTATTCTTTAAACAATTATATATTTTCGGTTTCTTTTACAGATTAGCATAAAATTAATAAAATCTATTTTAATATATGTCATTAAAGCATTCAATTTTTCTTGATTTTTATATAAAGAATATTTTATTTTGCCCTCATTTCTTTTATATATTTTTCAAAATTATATTTTTGCCCAGAAACAATTTGATTAGTTTTAATATATTATTTATTCTCAAAAATTATCTAATCAAATTATGAAATTCAATAACTGTCTTCCATCAGGATATTTTCCTTCAAAATTTTGAATTCGAAAATTCTCAAGAAAACAATACCTATTCTATACAATAGTATGTGAAAGTAAAATATATATTTTTTATACTCTGATGACGATTGTGACAGAAGTAGACTTAACCAATGAGGTATAACGAATATATAAACAAGTCCAGTGGACACTTAAACTCCAGATCCTTTATATTTAAAAAACGGAACGAATCTTCTATTTAAAATAATTTTCCTTTTAAATGACATATTCTTACTTTCCCATACTAATTGTATAAAAGGAATTTCTTTCCATCGAAATTATTCGAATTCGAGATATTAACAAATAAGCAGGTTTCAAAACTTTTTGAGTCTACCTCGAATACTATTGAATGTGTGAGATAAGAACACGATAATAAGGAATGCAGCTGCTAATATCAAATTATTATGTGGAATCTGATAGCATGCTTTTTTAATATTCCTAATAAGAACTCAACTTTTTAGGACTTTCAGATTTTATACCAATATTTTGTTTTCAATATAATTTTTATTCCCGAAATTATACTAAATGTATAAGTTGTATAACACAGATAAACGTACATTTATCAGCGTGATTAAGCTGTAGCTAATTAAACAAAAAATTACTTTTAATGTGGTATTTCAACGTTATATTTTAGAAGAATAACTTGAATACAAAATTTCAAATATATTTTTTTTTATTTACGTACATCAATATATATCCACTTTCTAGATATTTTTTAATTGTAACTTGCTTTTTAATTGTAACAACCAGATTGAAAAAAATTTTGAAAATGTTTCAAAAGAAACAATTAAAAATATTTTTTCGTGTCAAGAAAACGCAAGTGACATTGCTATAACAATAAAATTCAATTGGAGCTCTAGTTTCAAATGTTTGATTTTTATTTTCTGTGTTCTACATGAGTTTATTTTTAGTTTGAAATTGCAAACTTTCCATTAAATCCTATGAATGCCAATTTTCATCATGCAATGTCGTGACGTCTTTAACAAGCATTTCCGGTTTCAAGGGAGAAGGCGCTAAGACCCACAGGTGCTAACTAACCCATTACTTCTATAGCCCTGCCACAAGGCATGCCTTCAGGCCATAGTCCCCTTAGTAGAAGATGTCTGCTTGAACAATACTGCTGATAATACTAGGCTTCAAAGGAATCCGAAACCTGTTTGTTCGCTCTGTGAACACCAGAAAGTTTTAAGCCATACATCCTTCATAAAATGAAACTACCATCTACTAATGTTGGTCTACGTGTATAGTGCGCAATATTCTATTGCGCAAGTATGTTTTACAATCACACTATAAGTAGATATAAAATAGTATGCAACATTCAAATAAGACATTATTTTTATTAATACTTTACAACATAGTTGAACAGTGATAATGAACTTTGTTCATTCTATCTGTCCGTTTACGCAATAACTGCCGTAAAAAGAATTTTATCAAAATGAAATTTTAGTCAGTTGTTGAGACAGTCTGTGGAACACAAGAGAATGTAAATGAATAATATCACCGAATTAGTTTTGGATTGAACCCGGATTGAAGAAATGAAATACATTGAACCCTATGGGACCTAATTTTCCAAACATTTTTTAAGCGAAGTTAAAATTCACAAATTGCTTCGAAAATTTTAGAAAATATTCAAATTATTCCACAAGATATACAAAAAAAATTTCCAATAGAATATGTTCGGTAGTTTTTTACATAAAAATTAAAATATTCATTACACCCATATTACATGAAGAGATAACGTGACCCACTTCAAAATAAAATATGGCATCCACCTTGTGTTAAAATCGTGATTTTTAAGTTCTTTTTAATTTATATTTAGTGTGACATCCGTCCTAAAACCGGAATTTTTTTTTTTTTTTTTTTTTTTTTTTTCTGTGCATCTGTATTATGCGCCAACGCAATTACAACATTTATTAGTTTAAATGATCATCAAACTTTGTTTATTTTTACAACGAGGCCTAACTTTAATAAATGTAAAATGTAAACAATTAAGATGATTTGTATAAGAATTGCTGATTTTTTCAAGCAAAATTATTTAACCCTTGAGTCTGGAATAAAAGTGTTTGAGTGAAATATTCGCTGCTTTTACATAGAAGGCCAGACGACTTATATTTCGATGATGTCATTTGAATAAAGTTTGAAATAAAGTTTTAAGCACGGAGTTAGAAAATACTTTTACCTCCATGATTTAATTTTCCAAGTGAAATAAATGATTGTAGTTCTGTGACAATTAAGACAAGCAAGATCAATCATACATAAAACATTGATTATGAAACTCATTCCAACTACAATGCAATTTTATTTAAACATCTATAAAATGCTATAATTCAGCGGAAATATTTTTTAAATTATCACAATACTACAATAATTTATAATATTTAAAAACTCAAAACTTTATAAAAAAAGAACTTTATTCAAATAGCGTCTTCGAAATATAAATCGCCTTGGTTCTCCATGTAAATGTAGTAAATATTTCACTCAAACTCTTTTATTCCATTCCTTTTATTCATCACAATACTATAATATATTTTTTTACTTAAAAAATAAAACCATGGAAGTAAAAGTACTTTCTAACTCTACTATGCTTAAAACTTATGCTTGAAATTTATCAAAAAAAAGCAATGATAAAAAATCGTCTGCTTCTCTATGTAAAATCAATAATTATTTCATTCATCATCTTTATTCAGTTTTATTCATTTTTCATCATCTTTATACCGATCTAAATTTTGCGTTAAAAAGATTCAGCAATTCGTATACAACTCATCTTACAGCTTGATGTGTTTATATTCTGCATACGTTAAAATTAGGCTCCGGTGTAGAAATAATCAAAATTTGATGATCATTTAAGCTAGAAAAATATTGTAATTGCGTTGGTGCAGAATATAGATGCACAGAAAAACGCAAAAAAACAGCGGTTTTAGGACGGATGCAACACTAAATATAAATTAAAAAGACTTATAAAAGTCACGATTTTGACACAGCATGGATGCCATATTTTATTTTGAAGTATGTCCCGTGGTTTTTTCCTGTAATATGGGTGTAATTATTATTTTAATTTTTACTTTAAAAACTACCGAATATATTTTGCTTATCTTTTTAATATATTTATGGGATAATTTAATTATTTCCTAAAACTTTAGAAGCAATTTGTGAATTTTAAATTCACTTAAATATTTGAAAAATTAGGTTCCATAGAGTTCAATGTATTTCATTTTATTAAGCCGAGTTCAATCCAAAACTAATCGGGTGATATTATTCATTTACATTCCCATAGGTCCTACAGACCATCTGAACAACATACTAAAATTTCATTTTGACAAAGTCATATTTACGGCAGTTATCGTGCGAACGGACAGACTGATAGACAGAATGACAAAGTAATAAACACTTTTCAACTATGTTGTAAAGTGTTATAAATGTAGTCTCCGAATGTATCGTATTTTAGAGATGTTTAAATAAAATTACAGTTGGAAATCATTTTATAATCAATGCTTTATGCATGATTGATCTTTCTTGTATTTATATTTAGTGTTGCATTCGTCCTAAAACCGCTTTATTTTTGCATATTATCTGTGTTTCTAAATTCTGCGTCTTTACAATTACAATATTTTTGATTTTAAATTATCTTGAAACTTTGATTATTTCTACAACGAAGCCTAATTTTAAAATATGCTAATTTTAAATAAGTGTAAACTCGATTGTAAGATGAGTTGTATAAGAATTGCTGAATTTTTCAAAGCAAAATCATTTAGGTCTGAAGTCTGGAATTTAAGTGATATGAATGAAATATTCATTGATTTTACTTAGATAGAGAAACAAGCGATTTTATAGCATTGTCTTTTTCGTTGAAGTTTTAAGTTTCCAAGTAAACAAATTATTGTACTATGAAAATATAAAAATATCACCACTGAATGTATGGAATTTTAGAGATGTTTAAATAACATTGCATTTCCGTTGGAAAGTGTTTCATAAACAATGCTTTATGCAAGATTAATCTTTCTTGTTTCTATCACTATTTTCTCATAAGATGAATTCATTGAAGTGGAAGAAATAAAATTAATACATCATAAACTAAATACATCATTTTTTATTCTTTTGATTTATTTATTTCTTTATTTATTTGAAAGAAGAAACGCCTGATTTGAAACATATTCTGAAGTATATTAGATGAATCAATATTATCATATATAGCGAGTTTAAAATATAAAAACCCTTTTTCTGGAGGTATTTTCTTTCCTGTACCAAGGAGTCCTCTATTCTTTCTTTGACCGACAGTCGATAGCCAGCGGGCCAAAGGCGTTACTTTTGATCTATTGTGCTGTATTACTCCTCGAAAGGTATACCTAGAGGGTGAACTTCAACCAAGGTTCGTAAAGTAATAGAATCTGAAATGGGCAAAGAGCAACTCTCAGAGGAATTGGGTTCAAGATGTTTGGGATAGTATTATGCTATACACCTGTCCTTTTGAGAGACTCTCCCTTTGAGATTACCGTTGTCCCACTCGTAATCTACACTGATTTTTTAAAGAGATCTTCTCTTTGAAAAAGCAATGAGCAAAAGGGTAAATTTTACTTCCGTACGTGCGACTTCCGTGCAACTGAAATTTTGTGCCATTTCTTGCGATTTATGTATATATGAAGTAAAATTTTACAACAACGAGCAAGTTCCATACAAGTTAATTTTTCAATAATGGGCTAGTTCCGTAGAAAGGAGTATAGGGAATTCTGCCTTTCAAATATAATCGTTTAAGTAATGAAATAGCTTTAATAACAAATTAGCAAATATTTTTAATATTTTATTTTTAACTTTAAAAAAAAATTGCTTTTCTTTTATAAATTTTAACTTTTTGAATTTTTATTCTCAGTTCTTCCTTATACAAATACGAAAACGAAAACACATTGTGCTAAGGATTTGGAAAACAAGGCCAAGATATTCAAGCAAAAAATAAATATAATTGTGGTTAGCAACTGTTTCGAGAATACGCGAAATCTCCTTCGTCAGTGCTAAAGAACCAACAAACCTGAAATCGAAAGGACAAAATCTGACTCAAAGAGAAGAAACAGAATGGTATATATGCCCAAATCGTGGATTGAATAATGGCTCTTCCCGAAAATTACAGAAAATTTTACACAGCAGCTCTTTGAAAAAAACGTATGTAAAACGTCAGGTACTCGTATAAGTTGCTTTCCATTTCTTTTACCAAACCTGTCACTTGTTATTTTACCTTGGAAAGATTTTACCATTTCTTATGATATTTTTATAACTTTAGCACCTCATGTAATTTGGGTGTTGAATGTGAAATATGTTTAGCTTTGTACAATGTTAACTTATATAGCTATTTTAAAAAGGTAAAAAAATAGTTAAAATATAAAAAATGCAAGCTAAAAAAATAAAGTACTTGAAATATGCATATAAAGGCCTTTTATGCATTTACATGCTCTATAATTAAGTGTTCAAATATGCAATTGCATATACAGATATGGAATTTCATATAATTTGAGTTTTAGTCATAATCTTAGTCAATATATTACTTTTATAAATCAATATTTTTATAAAATTTTTTGACTGTGATTGTTTTTAAAACGTGTTTGTAAATATATTTTTAAATGGACTTTTAATAAGACATTTAGTTCAAACTATCACATTTTTTTAAAGAATGCGCACTGCAGAAATAAATTAATAGTTGCCGAATTTTGCTTTTGAAGAATCCCATCATATTAGCTATTTTTCTAAATGTCTATAAGTGTAAAATTCCTACAAAACAACCACTTCTAGTATTCTAAAAATCGGCACATTTATTTTTTTGCATAAAATTATGCATAAAGTACATTTTCATGAGCTAAATATAAGAATAATCGATTTTTTTAATTTTGATGTGAACCGGCTAAAGTGGACGCCACATTTGTAGTTTAGTCAATTTTTTTTTTTCTGTGAATATCTTTAAAAATGATCCACACTTTTAGGACTTACAATAGAATGCATTCACAAGTATCTGGGAGAAAGAATTGTATGTATACATATCGATCGCTTAAAGCCACTCAAAGTCAAGGTACTTTAAACAGACTCAAAGTCACAACAATATTTACAACCAAATGAGTGGTGTGTGAACTCGTGTGAACTAATATAGCGGGACACCATTAGCGTTATCCTTCGCCCTTTGTCGGTTTTCACTGCTCCCCAGGGGGAATTAAGGTATCACATCCCTCTGAGCTTGACCACACAAGATAGGCGGAAGGGCGATAATCTCCGTTACCGTAAAGGGTTTTCATTGTTCCCCGTGACTGGGGTGAACATTCATTCTTCCCAATGTTTAAAGTACCTTGTACCAGGTATTAAAATTCCCACATCGGCGATTCAATTTGAAAACCTAGCGATTAGCGAAATGACCGACCAAACCCCGTAGATATCCTATACTTAGATATTTCGTCTAATATATCCGTTTTATATTTTATAGCCGTCTAATTCCTTAGATATATAGGATGTGTCTTGATACATGATCTGGCGCGGAGGTGGTGATTCTATCCTTTGACCCTACCAGCGCCCTGCCGAACTTTACACGCTGCACTAAGGGTTTTCATTATTTTTACAACTGCCTCAAATTTTAAAGGGTTTCCGAAAGCGGATGTATAACCGGAATTAAAGTTGTACATCAAAATTAAAATGATGTTCGAAACTCTATTGGTTAAATATTCATTATAACATATTTTGCATCATGATAAATTAAAAAAATAATAATCTATATGCAATAGTTTCTGGTAAGACTCATATTCGAATAATGCTGCTTAGTTTCGGGTATACGCTGCATCTTTAGGAGCCGAAAGCAAATAAAGGGCATCAACCGAGTCATATTGCTGATATTACGACGACGTATTGTTGTTCTACTTTAACCTACATATGTACTGTCTATAAACTACTATACGGTAAATATGAAGGACAGTGACAAAAATAGTGCGTTTATATGCTACTATTCCGCCCAGTTTTACTTTATATTCATTTTAAAGATCGTAAGAATTTCGCATTTTTTTAAGTTTCGGTGCGCGACAGTTTCTCTCTCAGAGCAATTTCAGCAATTCAATGTTAAATTCGATCGATTTTCAACTTACTTGCAGACCCGGATAAAGTTGGTTTATGCCCTCCTCCCCCTCTCTCATTCTTTTGATCAGTAAAATTAGCAAAATATCATATGTGTTTAGTGATACAGAGTGATACTCTAGATTCATAAACGTCGAAATATTAAGAAAAATACAATTCATTCAAAAGAATAAAGAATTTAATTGTTATGAAATAAACATATTGGGGAATTTTTACAATAAAATGGGTTGGCTCAATTCATAACGTCTGATAATATGACGGGGAAAATGACCGAAATATCGGGATCGCGATGTTTTAAAAGTTATAGAGTAAATGATCAAAAGGTAGAAACAAGAATAGAAATTAATTAAAAATCGCCAATACTCATTGATAAAATCCCATAAATTAAAGAAAAAGTAGTGGCCGGCTTTCTTAAAAATTAAAAAGGAATATATAATAGTAAATGCTTTAGCTTGAACAGGTAAAAAAAATCAAGATGAGAAAACCCAAGAAACTGCCATATTCGGAAATAATCTGTAATTTTAATCATACAATTAAAGCTGAAATATTCTTGAAAAATTAAAGTGTTATGGGGGGGGGGGGAGTGCTTTTAAATTTGTCACAAAAAGTATTTGAATTCTTCATGGTAAATTAATTTTTCTATGATGACTTTGAAAACAATTGTATAACACTTATAAAAGCCTATAACAATAACATTGATATGATTTAGAATAAGATTAAAGAAATGAGTAATAATAAATGTTTAAAATATTCAGAAACTGGATAAATGAAAAATCTAAATTTTGATAACTTATAAGAAATGAAAAAGGGAAACTGACAATGACTTAGATTTAGGAAAAACACCTAAAGTTTTGAAAAATTATTTAATTTCAAAAATGATAATACAGCAATAATAAAGGCATGCTGGCAATATTGCTCATTAAAAAATAAACATGTTTCTGATAATTTGTCTGTCTTATCAGAAAAAATAAATTTTGTATTTTGCCAATCTCTTAAATTTTCTTTAATTTTTAAAAATCTCCCCCTCGGCCTCAACAGTCAAATAATAGATTTTAAAAAAGTAGATCCACTAAGGAGTGTTTTCTTTACTAATAGACATAGGAGTGCCTCACAATTAACTTTTATATAAATATATGAAATAGATAAATTGCCTGTATCTGTTTTACATTCTACGTGTGGGCTACATTATACAATGTATCCTTTAGCTAAAATGTTTAATTAGGCCCTTCTAAAAATATTTGGCCTTATCATACGTAATGTGCCCTTTTTCCGAAGGTAGCTCCCAGCCCTTTTGAAATCCTAGAATAAACTATAATATATCCTTTTTTTTTAAGGAAATTTAATTACTTATATTTTAAATACCAGTGACTTATATGTGATTGAAAATAGTCTGAATAGCATTTGTAAAAATAAAATAGACTTAATGTGGGCTGGAGAAAAATCCCTTTAGGCTGGAAAAATATTCCTTTATATATAAATCAGGTACTAAATATGTATTAAATACCCCTATTTCCCTGCTCCACATATAATGTAAGCAATTGAAAATTGGATTTCATGGTGTGAATGTCTGATAAAACTTGGCCTGTAACAACACCCAAAAATTAAGTATTATACATCATATATGCAATACAGGCACTAAAGGTACTATGCCCATTGGTTAGCGCGCTGGAGTTGCACTCGGTAGGCCCGGGTTCGATTCCAGCCACTGCAAAACTGCCGCCGAGTTCATGCGGAGTACGATCACATTAAACATGTGGGTCCGAAAGTCCTTCCGAGAGGTTGGTGGTAGGGGAAGGAGGGTACGGTCCCTGTGGATGCTTCCCCCACTGGGTTCCGGTCTAAATTGGGTGGCACTTCCCGACCGTCCAAACAATTACCTTACACCTTTCTGGCAGGTCGGACGGTCTGGGTTTCAACAACAACAACAACAACACCTTTTTCCTTGCATTAACATACATGTTGTAAGTGCATGAATAGTGTAATAGATGAAAATAATTTGAGAGAAGGACACGCGTGTGGAGCCTCCATATTTTCCCGTCATATATTACTACGGTACGGAAGGCTTTTGAAAGATCCCATCACATTAACTATATTTCTAAATGTCTATAATTGAAAACAGATAGTTGTAGCATTCTAAAAATCGACTATTTATTTTGTTTTGTGTAAAAATATGCATAGAGTGAATATTCACGGATTACATATAATACTAAGGCAATTTTGTTTTTATTCTGCTATGGGCCGGCTCAAACAAATACCATTTTGGTAGCATAGCTAATCTCATTCTTCTGGAAACATCTTTAAGAAAGGGCAACACTCTCTAATACATACAATAATTTGTTCCCAAAAATCTGAGAGAAGGACAGGCCGGTGGAGTTCTTCATCCTTCCCACAAATATATCGACGTTACGGAGGGCTTTCGAAAGATCCCATCAATTAACTATTTTCCTAAATGTCTATAAATGTAGATTTTCTTGAAAACAGATATTTCTAGCATTCCAAAAATCGTCTAATACATTATCTTTTTACATAAAAATAAGCATAAAGTTAATATTCACGTGCTACATAGAATAATCCAGCTTTTTTTATTAATTTATATTTTTTTTTATTTTGATGCGGTCAGGCCATTTTTGATTTTGATGCGGTGACGCCATTTGTGAAATATATTCCATTTTTTTCTGTGAATATCTTAAAAAATGATTAGCACGCTTTTAAACATACCATAGAATGCTTCAAGAAGGATCTGAAAGAAGGATTTGTATGGATATTCGTTGATTATTGCTGACATTTAAAACGGCGGGATTTAGAGTATTTTTGAATGTTACTTATGCGCGACTGCACAAAGCACTTATACAAATATGTACTCTGAACACGGGAACAGTTTGGTCAGAGACAGGAATCGAACGTGGATCCTCTAAGTGTACTCACTATATTTTAACCACTAGGTTGTCCAGCCACCTAATGTTAAGCTGATTTGAATTAAAAAAAATCTCGTCGAACCGTATTATTCAGAGAACTTTAGTACCGCACAAAGTTTCGCCGTTGTCCGAGACTTCGATTTTCGGTTACAGACGACACGCACATGAGACAAGACAATTTATTTTACTACGTGAGATAAAAATATATGAACCATGGGTATTTATAATCAGTGAAAATGAAACAAAATAAAATTATTAATTATTTATTTTGTACGTCAGCATTTTTTCTCGTAGATCCATGAATAAATAATAAAATAATACTCTTATTTCCAAATTTTGCTTTTGTAATACTCAAAGTTTCCCACACATGGAATATTTTAGATTACATGAAAAAATTCTTAAACATGAAATCGACGGCAACAAACTGTCCTCAGAACTCCCGAACCTTTCTGTAAAATGCGATTGTATGTAACTCTCCCCCACTCACACACCCAGACAAAAAACAAATATGGAAATTTATAGCTTTATACTGATTTTAAAGTTAGATGTTTCAGTCTACTTCTGCGTTAATAGCCAGGGCTGTGACAAGGGATAAGACGGCGAGGCGACGTCCTCGGGCGCCGTATCACAGGGGCGCCGAAATTGAAATTTTTATTATTAGTTTAAAAAACTAAAAATTGTTTTTAAACAAAGCACTGTACTTTCTCTAGTTCTAAAACCGGAACGTCAACAGAAATATAGTGCTTTAGTAATAAGAAAATATAAACATAATTTTAATATCATTTCCTCTAACAACTGGGATTCAAATTGAATTAGGTAATTAAATAATTATAAAAAAGGTAATCCTTTAGGAAATTATAACTTTTGTAAATTGCCTTTTTCCTCGATTCACGACGATACATAAATTAAAGCACCAAGAATTAATACCAGATTTCAGGCAACAGATTCATTTAAAGGATACCGTTTTCCTTTCAATTTAAGGTGCAATGAGAGATAGAAATAAAAATTAATATTGCTCGATAAAAATGATTAAACTTTCACACATTTAAAGCACCATATGAATCGTGATAGAAGAAAGGGCCATCACCCTCAAACCAAGTTCATTCTTCACAATACAAAAATTTGAACACTATATCTCTCTTTGTAGTTAAAATACCTCGCTGGCTTAGCAAGAAACAAACTCGCAAAATGTTTACATTTCTAACTATTAAAGCTTCTTTGGAAAAATTCTGAGCATTAATATTGAGCGCATTTTTAGAGTCCAATAAGTAAACTAAATTTGGACACTTAAATGAAAATGGTATATAGAATTTTTATGAATCAAATAGTTTTACTTGTACAATCGAGGCTACACAGCATTTCTTGTATAGAGAAGTAGTTCTCGCTTATGTATGAAAATTCAAGGTAGTGATTCTCCACAGAATCTATAAAATTTTTCTTTGTTTTCACTTATCCTACTATACATAACGTACTGGTAAGAAATTCGACTCTTCGATTTGGATGAATTTAAACATTTTGAGCCTTCCTGAATACAAATCAATCATTTTTAAACGATGTCTTCCTGTAGACACGATATCTCTCAAACAAATTATGTGCTTCAAACGAAGTTTCGTACTGTTATTTTAAGCAGTAAACGTAGTGGCCTATTTATTTTACTGATCAACTAATTTTACACAATAATTTGTATCTTTTATGATTTTGCACTTTTCTTTTTCTTTTTATAAAAAAAAATAGTAAGAAAAAGTTATTTTACTCTAGTTTTCCAAAATTTTCATAAAATCTTTTGTTCCAATATCAGGTAAACAAGATCAAATATTTCTATTTAACTCTGATTTTCATAAATTGATTAAACATATAATCTATAACAGATATGGATACATTTAGACTGTTGACATTCAGAGAGATTAGACAAGGGGTATACTCAATCTTTCAAACATGTTTTGTTTTCGATAATTAAAATAACATTATAAAAATATTTGTATTGAAAATTTTTTGCAATTAGTCATTTTATATGAAATTATTCATTTATAAGTGAATATCATTTAGGGGTGTTTCGTTCTTAAAAGATTGCGCGTTTTTTGTTCTAAAATGAGAAGATCATATAATTAAATGATCAGTATTACAAAATAAATGGATGTTTTTAAAATACTTTCGGTATTATAAAATAAGTCGATGTTTTTTAAGTACTTCGAACCAAAAATGAATTGAGATCAGAGCATTTCCGTCTCAATTTTAACTGGAAATAAACTGGGGTACATTGTGCTACTCCAATCAATCGGTATATTTGTTTGGAACTAGAGACTAAAATTTTCTCCACTCCTATACAATAATTATATATATATGCTATATGTTTACAGTAGGAAGCAAACTTTTCCAGAAAAGCATGTTTTATTTGGATATATTACGCAAAAATTGAGAACACGTAATGTGACTCAGTTTTTTAAAAATATTTTTCATATATGCCTCTGCCTGCGCTATCCTGACCGCATAGCGAACACTTCAGAATATATTCCTACTAATTCGATGAAAATACTTCTTGGCCTTAACAAATGAATAAATTTTTTAAAAATTATCACATACTTGCACTTATATTCATTTAATATACCAAAGTCGACAATAAAGAGCATGAGTCTGTATGAAGTCTTGTACGGACTATAAAGATTTAGAACCCTAGCCTGTTGATCTCGAGACAAGCACTCTAAACTATCAGGAGAATGTGCTTGTGTCAAATGTATGCAGTTTTATCATATTCGCTTGTCAGGAAGTAGTTTTTTGGTTAGTTGGTAGAATACTCATATAAATTATCGTGCAATAGGCAGTTCTACCTATACCGACTAACTTCTCAAACCTCAGCTATTTGCTCTGTATACGTATTTCTATATTCTGTTCTATTGTGGACAGAATTGCCATAACAAATTTGTACATATGGTGTCTTTAAATATCTATACAGGGGAATTTAGCAATATTTGTACTTTTTCCGCATATTAAAACATATGTATTTTTCGTTTAGCGTTCTATATTTTGGCTTCCATTGTTAAAGCATAGATACTTTTCGAATTAAACAGATATGCAAACTTTTGGGAAGGGGCTCAACTCAGATGGCATTAAAAGACTGTGCCCATTGAGTTTCTGTGGTTTTATTAGTATGGAGTATGAGCGTGGTGCATATTCTCTTATTAAGTAATTTTCCCCTTATTTGTATGTCCATATCTACCCTTCCATTCATTAAAATCAATTAATCCCATATGACTATTTTTTTCCTTTCAGCACACAGTATACGACTATATGTAAAAACAATTTTGATGAGTCAAAAATCAAATTCTTGTATTTATTTTGAAGGTTATAGGTTACACGCGTTTTGGAGCAACCCTGAATACGAATTAACCAATTTTAACCATCTGTCTATTTCTTTGTGGGCACAATAGTATCGAACAAGTTGATAATACAGAAAAAAATTTGGTACGATTATTTCAATCGGTAAATGTTAAAAGTCTATTACCTGTTGGGGTAAACGGATCAAAGAATAGATCTTATTTTTTTATCATGCTTTTCAAATTCGGAAAAATAAGTAAGCTTAAACATATGAAAATGTTACAGAAATATTTATGAATTTATAATGTCAGCTTTTTAACACGAATGTCATCATTTACATGAGGTTCTTGAGATAGTTTATGGTTTTGGTCAAAAATGGAACAATTCGGAAAAAAATACAAATTCCCTATTATCAAATGAGTGAATGCTTTATAAACAAACAGCTTAAATCCGAAATGAATGGACATCATTATTTAGAAATTATCCCGATCTGCTCTCGAGATATTAAAACATTTATTCATCTATGCTTTTTTAATGTAATGCCATATCTTTCGAACAAATTGAATAAATCGAATAAAGTTTGGTGAGTATTTTTCAATCGATGAACATCACTCAGAGACCTATTAATTTTCGGAGGAAACGAACCAAATAGAAAGTAATCTAGTTCTGAATATTTATTTTAGAAAATCAAATAAATAATATAAAACCACAAGATGATAATATGCGCCCCACTAAAGATATTTTTTTTTTTATCTTTTTTTGAAAAATAATTCACATTTAAAAGGTGTAAACGCATGGTCCGCGTTTTAAAGGTGTATACGCATGGTCCGCGTTTTAACGGTGTATATGCATCGTCCGCGTTTTAACGGTGTATATGCATCGTCCGCGTTTTAAAGGTGTATACGCATAGCCCGCGTTTTAACAGTGTATACGCATGGTCCGCGTTTTAACGGTGTATATGCATCGTCCACGTTTTAAAGGTGTATTCGCATGGTCCGCGTTTTAAAGGTGTATATGCATGGTCCGTGTTTTAAAAGTGTATAAGCAAGTTTAAAAGTGTATGTATTAAAGTCAGAACAAAATTTTTGCTCTCAGACTGCTTACATTTAAAATAAAGTACATCCATTTTCCCGATTTTACGAAGTCTTTTTAAAACTCGCATTAGCAGCAAGAATTAAACTGTTGAACCATCTCAGGAGAGATGTTTTTCTAACTCACTGAAGAGAAAATGCAGTGTCAAGAGTCTAAGGATAAAAGGGCAGTTAACGCCTTCCCTCTGAAAACCAGTTCCGCATACACACAATATGTTGCAATTCTGATAAACCGCGGACATGTCTTTTTGCAAGACACACACAGATATTCGCGAGCTATACACAGTTATACACAGACTGTATACATATACAACCTAACTGGGGACCTATGCCAAAAGTCAACCAAACTTTTTTCAGAATATTATCTGTCATTAAATAGCACATTTCTGCAAAAATCCAAAGCGAGGACGTCCCCACTTGCCGGTGCGTCCGTCCCCACTTGGAAGGTGTGTAAACAAATGAATGTCCCCACTTCCCACCATACGCCAACACACACACACACACACACACACACACACACACACACACACATACACAGACAGACATCACTTCAAAAATGTTTGAGTCGTGATCAGGGAGGCTGGAAACGTGCTCTCCCGTCGAAAACTCGAATTCGAATTTTCGACCCCGTCACAATTTTTTCCTTATACATTATTCTATATACGGAAAGTAATAATGTATATGACCCATGGCACAATTGTTTCAACGTTGATTTGTTGTTTCTCAGGATGACAACATGTAAAACTATATCGAAGTACCCAATTAACTTATATTTCATGCAACTCCAAATTGACAATTATCAATATTGATAGCGTCCGCATTAGGCAATATGGTATATATATTGAAATATTTGAATAATTCCTTCATTAATTTGTAGCCGTTTTCATTAACTTGGAATCATTTTTATAATTTCGAAGATATATTTTTTCAATTGGGGATGATTTGGCAATTTTTCACTAAATTAGTCACCAAGTTTGCCATAATTATCGCCAAGCGTTACAGACAAACAGAGAGAAGAGCATTATTACATATATATGCGTGTTAGCGAATTGTTCTGCGTCAAAATACAAAACTATTACACAAAGTATCTTCTCTCGTGAATGAAACGAACTATATCCACGAGAATAGTGAAAACACATTTATTTCAGTATATTACATATAAGAAGTGAAAAATTTTTACAATAATTAATATTTTTATAGTTTTGTTAAATTTACTTGTAAAATATCCAGCACCCCGAGAACTGTTCATTCTAGCCTTCTAAAGTTTGTTTCAATGGTTTTCTAATAACAATTACATAAACATTAATTATTTATGTAACATTATTGAAAGCTCTGATTTTCTGATGATTTGTTTGTTCTACATTTCATTCCAAAATTATACTGTCTTTCGAAAATTCCATTACATTCAAAATCAATAGGCTTCCAGTATTCACTGATTGTATTTTTTGTATTATTATTTAATTGTATAATTGTCAAATATAATTTAATTACCATTGCAAAGTAAAGTTAAATGCAAGTATTTTTTAACACTTTACAACAAAGTTGAAAAGTGTTTATGACTTTGTTCATTCTGTCTGTCTGTCTGTCTGTCTGTCTGTCCGTTAGCACGATAACTGCCGTAAAAATGACTTAATCAAAATGAAATTTTAGTATGTTGTTCAGACGGTCTATAGGACCTATGGGAATATAAATGAATAATATCACCCAATTAGTTTTGGATTGAACCCGGGTTGAAAAAATGGAATACATTGAGCCCTATGCGACCTAATTTTTCAAGCATTTTTTAAGCGGATATAAAATTCACAAATTGCTTCAAAAATTTTAGGCAATATTCAAATTGTTCCATAAAATATATAAAAACAAATTCAGCGAAATATATTCAGTAGTTTTTTAAATAAAAATTAAAATAATAATAACACCTCTTATATGAAGCGATCACGTGTCCATGATATGAAACGATCACATGACCCACTTCAAAATGATATATGGCATCCATCTTGTGTCAAAATCGTGATTTCTAAAGTTCTTTTTAATTCATATTGAGTGTTGTATCCGTCCTAAAACTACTTCATTTTTGCCTAAATTCTGTGCATCTACATACTGAAACAACGCTATGACAATGCATTTCAGTTTAAATGCTCATTCAAATTTGATTATTTCTACTATTAAGCCTATTTTTCACCTCTGTAAAATGTAAACAGCAAAATATGTAGAATGAGTTGTATTAGAATCGCTGTAATTCTTTAACACAAAATCATTTAGTCCATGGAGTCTGCTTAGCTAATATGAATGAAATATTCATTGATTTTAGAAAGAGAAGGACGATATTTTTCGATGAAGTTTTACGCAAAGAGTTTACTTACTTGTAACTCAATGGTCTTAATTTTTAAATAAAATAAATTATTATAGTATTGTGAAGAATGACATGAATGGGGGAATTATTTATGAATGAAATGTTGCTTTTATAGAGAGAGCCAGGCGTGTTATTTTTTTATGACGTCATTTGAATGAATTTCAGTTGTTTTCGATGAAGTTTTCAAATATAATAAATTATCGTAGTATTATGATAGTTTTAAAAATATTACCGTGGAATGTATCTCATTTTAGAGATATTTAAACCACGAAAATTATATTGCAATGCCGTCATTTGAATGAAGTGCATTTTTTTCAATGAAGGTTTAAGTTTTCAAATATAATAAATTAATGTAGTATTGTGATAAAATATTACCGAGGAATGTATTGCATTTTCGACTTTTTTAAATAAAATTGCATTGAAGTTGGAAAGTGTTTCATAATCAATGCTTTAAGCATGATTGATCTTTCTTGTTAACATATCTAAAGGCTCGTTGAAAATCGTTAGCAATTTGTCAAAAAATAGATACATAAAACAATTTTGAAGGGTCCTATCTTCTGGTATATGTTTCATTCAGTTTTATTAAGCATATACTTTAATTTCTCATACTGTAGACTGTAGTATATTTAGTGAAATATTGTTTCCACGAAAATTTTCGATTTTGAGATGTTGATATGTGTTTTAGGAACTCCTGAACACGTTTTCACTATTTTTAGAGTGATGTTCGTCTTTCTGTTTGTACTCTGTCTGTGGTCCTTTTTTTGTGTTATCGATAGCTACCACAAATATTAATGGATTTTCACGAAAATGTTGGTTTGGCTTCGTTAACAAAAATTTTTGAACTAGGTAGAATTTTTTGCAAATTGTACGAAAACTTTGAAATGTGTTCGAAATTTTATATTTTTTTAAGATAGCAGCATAGGACAAAATGTGACATAATCATATGTAAAAGGGGTTATTTATGGCTCGGTGATCGAGAAACTTAACAGTTTCAATCAGTGTTGTGAAAAATAGCCGGGATAGCCGAGATTGTGTTCGTGATAACATTGTCCTCTGGGAAGGGATTCCGCCCTACGAGGTGTTGCATTGTCAAGCATGTTTTCAATCGATTTGATTTGAAAGATTTCTCCAAGTCCTTTAAAATGAAGGAATGGTGCTATATTTGTGATCATTTTGATCAACAATACAGATTTTTCAAAACTTTTCTTGCAAAATTTGCAAAAACAAAATAAATAAATAAATAAATAAAATAACAAGCTACTCTAAAATGGATTTTGGTATGAGGAAGTCCAGTTGAGCCACACTCCAGATAATTTTATATGAAACTAAACGCAATTATTTTTCAAAAGAGTGAAAAATGTGTGGGACCAGGAAATGGAACTGGAACCTTTGGATTACAAGTCCGGCGTTCTGCGATCTCAACTATCCCGGTACATTTATAGATAACACACTCTCACTCTTAAGACATGTGTTGGTCAATTGGTACATTTGCACACTTCCTTTGGCAATTTCTAATAATTTTAATCAATGTACATCTTTTAAGAAATAAAAGTTAATTAATTAATATATCAAAAGGTTCTATGTTCAGTAGCTGCATTGAAGCATGTTCCGGAAAACTATAGCTGATATTTATTGATCTTAAGATTGAAAATGTGATGGCAGAAATCGTACTGAAGATGTATAAATAATATTACACTGGACTTGTGAACAAAAGATCCCTTGTTCAATTCCTGATCCCAGGCATATTTTATTGGGAAAATTTATTCCTTTCCGTTTAAAATAAATAAATAAATAAATAATCTGGTTTCCTTTCATTCGTGTAATTTTCTTCAAATCTCTCGTAATGATATTTTAAATCAGATATAGATATCAGATTTATAGAATACATAGTATTTAAAAGATAAAAATATTTGATAAAAAGTATCATTATCAACTCATTAATAATTTAAAATGAATCAGTAACATATACAACTATAATGAATATTTTATTATTGGAATTATTGATAATTTCATATATCTTTTATAATCTAATAGGTACTTTGTCATTTATTTTGTTTTAATAATTAGCCAGATATTATTCTTCCCCTTTATATACTATTTGCTATATTGATTCCTCTTTTGTATCTATTTCTCTTTTTCTTTCCTCCATGCTCCTGGTCATCTTATAATCGAATTATGCATTCAAATGATTTAATTTCGATCCTTTTCAATCACTTATTTGATTCTGTTCAGTCACTTATTCGATTCTTTTCAGTCACTTTTTCGATTCTTTTCAGTCCTAAATAATCATTCGCTACTTAAATAATACACCTTAAATAATAGACTTTTCACATATAATTTCTTATAATAGATATTCAGATATAATGTCTTCATAATTTTTTATCCACTCCGTAACCGTGGACAGCAAAATCAATAATAAATAAAATAAAATAAAGGATTCTTTCTGTAGGAGAGAATGCGTGGCTTAATCTTCATTGTGAATTGAGCATGCGCAGTCGACTAGGGAGGAAAATGAGAAGCAAGACGTTCCGCGAGCGAGATCAGACATTTCAATTTTTATGCTTTTGCTTCAAAAATTACAGAAAATATAATATATAAATTCAAAATTATTTTCGTTAGGACACACAATTTTTTGCCAAACTATAGAATCGTGACAATTTTGCTTTTGGTGGAATTTGATATGAGGAAGTCGAGTTGAGCCATACTCGAGTTAATTTCATACTCGAGTCAATTTCATACACTATACCATTAATAAATACAGATTCTTGCTGTCTATTTCATCCCTTTTTATTGTTTACTTGTCTGCCTATTTTAATATGTTTACTACCTGACCGATTTTAGTTTTAAAAATCTTAAAGTATTGACAATGGTTATTCGTAATTGTTAATTCATTAGATTTTAAAAGATAACTTTCCTGGTTTGGCGAGCGTAGCGAGCAGGGTCGGAGTCCCTAGGGTATAAAAAGCTTCATATGAGTACTTAGTGTTATAGTAATAGTAAAGCGATTTTATAAGATAGAAAGAGGAAATTATTAAAGATATTGAAGTGTTATAGCATTTATGCGCAAAGAAGCTACAAATACGATACACGATATAAATATAAAAAGTATAAATAGCATGTAAAAAATTGGAAAAAAGAAGGAAGGCCTAGTGAGAAGCTTACTTAATGGTGGTAAGGGGTTGAGACCTTACACCCCAGTTGTCAACATGCAAGTCATAATTGCGGCGGCATTGCACTCCTGAAGCCTACCTCCGAAGTGACAATAACAATCATCACAAGACCGTTGAAAAAGAAAAGTCCAATGATAAGGTGTAATCCATTACTGAATGGCATAATAGTCCTTCAGACTACTATGTCCTTTATATATCTGCTTGTTATCGTTCTGCGGTCCTGTTATTCATAGAATGCGAACCTTCATCGACCAAATTGAGATACAATTGATTTTAACTTTGAACAATATTCATTATTATTACCATAGAAATTATTAATATAATGTTGAATAAAAGGAATGGCGTATTGCTGTAGATATGCCTGTTTTAGAAATGCCTGCTGTAGTATGCCTGTATATATATATACATATATATATATATATATATATATATATATATATATATATATATATATATATATATATATATATATATATATATATATATATATATATATATATATATATATATATATATATTTCGGTTAGGTACATAGAGAGAAAAAGGAATATAATTATCCCTTGTTGAATGGCAATGAGGTTAGCCATAATTATAATGTTTAAAACATGAAGGTAACTCTAATAAGAATACCGACCCACCCGAAGGTATACGGGAAAGATACTCTATCGCTGCGATAGCGCTCCCAGGACACCAGGCCGGGTCGCAACCACGGCGTTCCACCCCATCCGCGCGCCGCCAAACAACCGCGCGGGCAGGAGGCACAAAACTCCAAAAGCAAGCCCGGGCAACCACGAACCACCATCTGCCAAGAGTCATCCTCTAACTAAAGCCACACACTTTATTAACTATAATACATATTTACAATAACCCTTCATTTAGGGTTAAAAACAAAAAATTCCTTCATTCTTAAGGAATAACATAAATATAATGAAACAATGTATGTTTTAAATCACCAATCATAATTTTTACAAGCATTTATCCAATTTTATACAAACAGTATTTTCAAAGGTACATAGTTTCAAAACACTAAGTACCAAATTGTACTTAAAAACATTACTATTGTACATCATTATATATTACATATCTACAATTAATCCACAGTATAAGCTCTACACATCCACAATACATTCCTACAATAAATCCATCACAAAAATTTCACCAACACAACAACTTACAATATAATCATAATAAAAGATCATAAAACACAGTAAAAGCAGTTACAATACAACAAAATACAACCCTATAAACATCAATCCATTTCAAGAGATAAAATCTTCTTCATAATTTCAATAATTCCATTTCTGCTCTTATTACCCAAGCAAAGGTTAAACAAACAAACATTTTTAAAATTACATGGGAAGAATTTATCTCTAATTTCTTCCCATAAATTACAATCGTAAATCGTATGGTAAACCGTTCCACTTGCTTTTTCGCAATAACACATATCATCCTTTCCAAAGAATCTTGCTTGATAGGCTCTAAAAGCTCCATGTCCAGTCAACACCTGATTTATGTAGAAGTCGCCATAAAGCCTTGTAAGGGATACTTTCTTTATCTCATTGTGTAGTTTCTTTCCAGTACTGGTCAGATCCCACCTTTCTTGCCATTCCCCAATTATCTCATTTTGTATTTTCTTCTTAATTTGGTCCTTGCTCCATTTAAAATGGTATTCAATATTTTCTCTCTTAGTAGCACCTTTTGCTAATTCATCAGCTTTCTCATTTCCTGTAATTCCAATATGGGCTTTTACCCAATGTAATTTTATCCTTTCTTTCTTAAGAACTAATTTTTCTTTAAGTTCCTTAATGTGTATATTATCATTCTCATAGGCACAAATTGCCTGTAACACAGATCTTGAATCCGAACATATATGGGTTTGAGTATTATCTTGTATATACTCATTTGCCATTTTAATTGCAAATAACTCCGCGTTGTATACTGTTGTATCATCATTTAATCTGTATTGATCATGATGCACCATATTTCCATTTTGATATATTACAACTGAACTTCCAACTTTTCCGTTAATTTTTGAACCATCTGTATAAATGACTCTATCTCCATTTTCTGGTACTTTATCATCCCATTCTAATGACTCTTCCTCCCATGGAGGCTTCCTAGTATAACAAGGTTTTTCAATAGATGACTGCTGAATTAAATCATGTTGTAGTTGTAAATTCTCCCCTCCACGAATACTTTTATAAAGTTTATTTTCACCTTTCAACTTTAAGTCTAGGGGTAAACAGCCCGCCAAGACTTGTACATCCATATTCGAAGTTGTTCTATAGCTCTTTGTAATTGACAATAAAGCTACTCTCTGAATTTGGTTCACTTTATCATTGGTCCTTCTAATGTCACGGTACCAAATTTCCGCCCCATAGGTTATAAATTTCTCAACCGCTTTAAGGTAAATTTCTTTTCTTATTTCGGGTTTTAAGCCCCAAGTTGCTCGGACAAACCGATTTAACTTGCCTTGGAAATTAATTACTTTGTTTTTAATTTCATTTAGATGTGGTATCCACGTCATTTTGCAATCGAAGTGCAAACCAAGGTATCTTAGGTTTTTATCGTAGCTAATCCGCTTGTTATACATTTTGATATTAGGTATACACGTTATATTCTTCTTATAAGGAAACATAATAAACTTTGATTTTTCAACGCTGAACTAAGTCCATATTTTTCCGCCCACTGTTCAAGTTCCTTCATAATATTGGTCCCCATTTCTCCAAATCTGTAAGATGCACTAGCACTCGCCATAATTGCTATATCGTCCGCAAATGCTTGGATACTAATATCTCTATTATCAAAATTAATCTTTAACACTTCATCCACAATCATCAACCACAAAATAGGCGCCAAGCTTGAGCCTTGTGGTATTCCTACGTTATAATCAATATAAGATCCAGTTTCTTCAATGAATACCTTCCTCTTATTAAGGAAGTCGTTAATAATATTCTTTAACTCCACTGGAATATTAAAATTATTTAACTGTCTTCGTACATCTTTCCATTTGACAGAGTTGAATGCGTTTTTAATATCAAGTGATATTAAACACATAATTTTATTTTTGTTTTTATTTTCATATCTATTATCAACTATTGCCTTCAATGCATCTATTGTACTTTTATGTTTACGAAACCCATACTGTTTCTCACTTAATTGATTTCCCAAACAATAGCTCATCCTATATGTTATCATCTTGTCGAGAATCTTACCCCACACTGGTAACAAGCAAATAGGTCTGTAAGAACTCGACTCCTTTCTATCTTTACCTTCTTTAGGAAACAAAATAACTTTAGCAATTTTCCAAGTCTCTGGAAAAATTGCATATTCCATGCATTTATTAAAAATTTTTAAAAACCAAACTTTATTTACACAATATATTTCTTTAAAAATTTCCAGCGTAAGACCATTGTGGCTAGGTGCCTTATTTGGATTCATGCTATTCATGGCTCTACACACTTCAAAATCTGTAAAATATATATATGCCATTCTTTCTTCTTCAAAATCTTCTAGTTCTCCTTCTTCCAATTCAGAAAGTTTTGTCCTCCGTCTTATGATTCCTCTAGGGACATCTTCAGCTAATCCTCGAGGGTGAGTCGTGGGGGTGACGCCCAGCGCTGGGCCAATTCCCCGGGACCCCTGTGCCGGATCAGCAGAGTACTCCGTACTAGAAGGAAGTTCACCCACCAAGGACTCTTCTCTTCTGAAGTGAAATTTTATAATTTCTGTAATGGCTTCTGAAGGGGAGTTAGTTTCTTCCCCATTATCTTTTCTAATATTATCATCTATATTGAATTTTTTGAACTTATCTTTTGCAATTTTATAGTGTGTACCAAATGAGTTATTACTCATAATTCCATTAAGATACTTTCTAAAACTTTCCTTCTTTGTCTTCACAATTTCTTTTTTGTAAATTGCAAACATATTGCTAAAACGTGCTCTTTTAATTTGTCTAAGATTAACATCAGTTTCTTTTTGAAATAGCCTCCTTAATGCTCTTGTTTTACTCCTCATAGCTTTCAACTTTTCATTCCACCAAACAGCATTTTTCTTATTTTCTCTATTATTCCTCTTACGATTTCTATAACAAATAATTTCCAGTTCTTTTTCAACTTTACAAATAATTTCATCAAGATTATTCTTTGTAATTTCTACATTACTCATCTTATTTATCAATTCACCAATTTCTAACTTAGCATTTCCCCATTTTAAATTTTTGATTCTCCACTTTCGATTCTTATTCCACTTACCAGTAGTATCATCTTTAATTACAAATCTAATTTCATTATGATCACTAAGTGTAATCATATTCGTGACTTTCCAATCATAAATTTTGCTTTCCAAATTTTTAGTAAGGGTAAGATCAATCCAACTATCGCCTTTAGTGGCCGAATATGTTGGAATGCTGTTACTATTATTCTCAATATTAAAACCATAGCTCTCGATGAACTCCGTTAGGATTTCACCTCTACTGTCAATGTTTCTAGGACTCCAAGCTGGGGATTTTGCATAAAAAATGAAGGTAAAAGGAATCTGTAATTTTCAAACTTTATCCAAACTTATTGTTTATATACTTAAATTATAATGTTTAACTATAATATATGGAGTTATAAAATTATATTGTTTATTGTATGGAATCGGATAGAAAATGTTGATATGCTGTTTTATACCAAACATTCTAAACACACTTGCCGAATGACAATGAGTTAAATAAACGTTTTAAAACTTTGACGTGTCTATATCTATATATATAAAGAAGAAAAGTATGTATGTATGTATGTACGTATGTATGTATATATGTATGATCCAACATCACGGGAGAACGGCTGAACTGAATTTGATGAAATTTGGTGGGTATTCTTGAAATAGCCCCACTAAAAATTTTGTCCATGTTTCGAGTTTCAACGACCAGTGGTTCTCCCGGCCGCCCAACTTGCTGCTCTATGTCCTAGGATGAGCCGGACGGTCTGGGCTTTCGACCAGTGGTTCTCGAGATATTAGTGAAAAACGGCAATTTCGTTTGTCTCATAATCAATTCGTTTTTCCTTATCATATATTTTCTTTTTTATATTTTCTTAATTTTACTTTGAAAATTTTATTATTTCCTTTAATTTTAATCTATTTTTCATTATGTTATTATACCTTACTCTAAATTTTATTTTTCAAAGATCCTTTTATCTATATTTGCAATAACCGTTTTTCCATTTTTGAAAAATGGACGTACTTGTCAAATTCAAATATAATGTACTAAAACTGTCTGTTTAACCACAATATCTTTCATCAATTGTTATCGTTTTAGATCTAAATAAATGTTCGTTTGGTGGGATGATAGACCTTGGGTGCCTCCTGAGTGCAGGAGGTATCCTTTCACGGCCGTGCAGCTGGCTACTCTAAACCCACTGTGTGAGTCGCACGGTCTGGGGGTCTTCAGACCTCCGACATCTTAGCACTAACTTACAGTGCTGATTTATTCGGACACCATTGTAAAGACCGCATTGATTTTTTCGACACATTAAGAAAAATCCTCTCCAAAGGCATCTAAAGTTGATAAAGACACATTTAAACTTTACAACAATGATGAAAGTTTTCTTGGGGAAAATGGACCAGTTTTGAATGATTTTAATTTTAAAAATTTGAGAGGATTTTTACACGCAAGTACCGTAGTTATTGTATTGTTGATCACAATTACAAATTCAAACAAATTTGATTCCCGTTTTACCGAAGCCCACACAAGCGCAAGCAGGGCGTAACAGTCGAAACGCGCGGGACTGGCGAAATATTTTCTAAGGGGCCCTTATAAAAAGTTATATATTGTACTTTTTACTAAAAGTACTTTTCACATAATCAAAACTTGCATACGATGATAGTCTGCCTTAATAAAAGCATTTCTTGGGCCATGGGTCTACGATTAATCGTTCAAGAGTCAATGGATCAATCGTCAATCATGCAATCTTTATGAAAGACCTCTGTATAACCCCCTAAAAATGCGCAGTGTATAAGAAATGTTAAAGTAATCTGATTCCGTAAAAATAATTATCTGTCTAGAATATTTTGCTGAAACGTGTCTTCAAAAAATTTAATTATCTTCCAATCCAATGTAATAATGTTACGCCGTCCTGCAGCTGCTACAATGCTTCTTCACTGTTCTGAGGAATGTAATGGACGCTAAATTAACATAAAATCTATATTTGGCGATAACTGCATTCTGTTTATCTGAACAAAACGTTCTGCAGTCTAAAAAAAATTCTGATTTGCATTTAAATCGTGTTTTCTTCCAAATATGACAAATGGCAATGCAGATTTCTAAAAAAAAATGGGAAAATATTACATAATTCAATTTGTGTTTGGGAAAAATATAATATGGGAAGAAAATATTTTATCATGATGGGGGGAATAATAAAATGTAAAATATTAAAATCTGAGAAAAGACTATGTAGAGGTCTGCACTGGCAGAAATTTCAGATTTTCACGCAGACGTCCCGACATTACCAATGCTTAAACTCGGCCCGAGTCCAAAGAGATTTTACAATATAGAGCTCGGCCCGAATATCATTGTGTTTTTACTCAATTCGATAATTGCAATTCAATTGATAATTGTAAATTTAATGAGTATAATTGTATCATAAAAATATTAATGAGAATTTTATAAACTTACAATTATAATTTGAGAAAACAATGTATCAGTCGTTTGTAGTTTTGCATTTTAATGTTTTATCTTTCAGGAATTCTTCTTCTTTTTCGATCCAGACTGTCCTACCCACCCAAAGATGTAAAGCATCTGTTTGGACGGCCGGGAAGTGCCACCCAATTAAGACCGGAACCCAGTGGGAGCGGCATCCACATCTTTTAGGAGTTATCTTTATTTGTAATTTGATAGTCATGTAAAAAGTGTTTCTAAAACTATTTACTTTAAAATAAATCAAAGTTCCGTTTCGTATCATTTTCGAATTTTAATCTTAAAATTCTTATTCCGTACGATAATTGATATTGAAACAGAAAAATGCGCCGATTTCCAGTTAATCGTATAATGCTAACTCAGTCAAGAGAAATAAGCGTGATAAAAATATATTTTTGATGATATGATTAAAAGTCTGGGAAACTAATGTAACAACCTTAGGAGCTCAAAATTTTACATCCTGTCTTTCATAAATAATTGCACCGTTAACACTTCAAATTCGATATCACTGGATAGAGGGATGAAGGGGATAAATTTTCGACCCACATTATTTACTCAAGCA
Organism: Amaurobius ferox; assembly: GCA_951213105.1. NCBI lineage: Eukaryota > Metazoa > Arthropoda > Arachnida > Araneae > Amaurobiidae > Amaurobius > Amaurobius ferox. The sequence goes on along the minus strand of OX578152.1, from coordinate 20,750,977 downwards.
GTTTTGATCAATTAACAATAATCCCGTTCTTCAAATTGCGGGTTTAAATATGGAAATGATCCATATTTAAAACCGCACTATTTCCAAATATTACGATAGGAACTTTATAAAATTTAATATTTAGATTAATTTGGGAATACAAAATTTGTCTAGGAATTTGTTGTAAAAACGTGTAGGTATTGGACATAAAGTTTTGCGTGATATGACATGAAGGCTGCTCAATATGAAAATATTTTACAAATGAATTTGTAACATAGATTATTCCTTATCGAGTTTCCTATAATTTGCTCTACTGTGAACGATGTCAAATTAACAAGAGGCGGTTTGTTCTTTTCCACAGCTGTACATTAAAAAGCCTGAGTGATAATGTAAATAAATTGTATTTAATACTTCGAAATCATTTTTAAACCAGTTTATTAAATATATCAATTTATAGATAAGAGAATCAAACCATGCACATCTTCCCCCCACTCACTCTAAATTAAAACCCTTTCCAACAATGCATTTCTGTTAGTTCACGTTGTTGGATAATTGAGTCACAAAATACTGACAAAATTAGTACGCAGTTAAGTAACCCAAAATACGTGCTGCCAAATTTTTTCCGAAATCGATTTTTTAATCTATGAAAAGGTGAAAAATTGCTTAAAAAATAATTTTCCGTAATGTGCCGAATTTTTTTGCTACCAATAATATACAATTTTTTTATGAATTTTAAATTGAGTAATTTTTACCAGTTAAGCTCCTGTTTTAAATTATATTACATTTTCTCTATGCGTGGAACGGGTTTCAATAAGTTTGACTTTCATTATCTTCATATAATAATAATAAGATAAAAAACTTGAAAAATGAAAGCTTATTAAGACCTGTATCGTGAATGTATTAAAGGAGAAAAAAATATTATTAATTTAAGGTAGGACGAAAATGTCTTGAAACTTAATATTTATTAATTAACAATAAAGCAACCAATATTTTTTATAATAGCAGAGGAAAATGACAAGTATATAAATTGTGCTTAGAAAATGTAATCGAAAATTCGACTGCATTCGATTCTGTCTGATGGCTAATACTAGACATGTGGGAAGAAAGCCGTCTAGATACTAGGGTAGCTTCTGGAGGGATTGAAAAGCCTTTTCTAAAATCCTCTATTTCTCTGTCCTTGAGGTGTAAATCGAAAATCCGACTATGTTAAGTTCTGTTTGATAGTTGAACCTATAAGTGTGCAAAGATTCAACCTTCTAGATCACCAAGTTTCTGGAGGGTCAAAAACGGATTGATCAGACCCTTTCGAAACTCCCCGTTTATCCCAATCTCCAGGCTGAATTCAGATCTGAAATCCGTTTTTAAAATTACTCTCCGAATCTGGAGAAATAGCCTCTCAATTGACTCCCAGTTGAAGCGGTGGCTGTAAATCTCGAAAATAAGGTTACTTTCTCGTCTTTTTGTCGAAATCTCAAGGAGATCAAAACATTCTAGACTATTTTCTTGATTGATTGGTACAATTCTTTGATAATAAAAGCACATGCTTTACAGCTAAATGACATAGTAATCAGTAATGTAATATGCACGTGCAATTGGAATAGCACAAATACGTGATAACTGAATGGACCGGGCGGAGTCAAAATGGCGGTTGCGTCAGCTTGCATATTTAGAAACCTAAGTATGATGTATTGACCATTTACACGTGAGGTCACAGCCGATAAATCTACTTTTTCTTACATCTGCGTTGGACGGAATGATCGCTTTTCGATCCAATGTTAAAGTATACTTTCCGTTCTGTTCGACGTTTCTTCTATTATAATTGAGTACTTTTTCGAAAGATACAATGTTTATAAATTGTCGTGCTCACAATATGGGGTACAATTTCTCAGTATGCCTTTCTTGAAAGTATACCTTCATATTTCTATCGAGTCTGATAGAATATCATGGTTTAATCAATTACCAATTAGGCGTTTATTCCGTTCAGCCAGATAAACAACTGTAGCTCCTTTATAATACTGGCATATATAAAAAGAAATGACTTGGCGACAAGGGGTGAGAACCAGCACCGGTGCAATTGGAACATACCTGTTATTAGCCGTAGATATTCTATATAACATTCTTTAAGATATCTGCGTTTACAGCGCCATTTTGTCTGATTATTTGCTGGAAACGATATTCTTGCATTCAACTCTTCAATTTATCCATTTGAGTTTTTATTTCTTGGTCATTCAGGAATCTAAACATTCGCATCCTTTTTCGGAAATTATTAGAGCAATTTACGACTTAACATCCTTCCATTTTATTGCGAATTTATACCACAATGCTCGATGTCGAGACAATGCACAATAGAAACCAAAATGCAAGTATGGTATAAAATGGCGGATGTGCTAGTTCTCTATATAGGAGCCTTATTAACAACCGTGACGTCACATTATGACGTACGTGCAGATATTCAATAGAAAAAGTATTGACACTAAATCTAAAATTCGAATTCGAGTTTCGTCGAAAGAACACGTTTTAAGCATCCCTGAATTTCATACGAATATTTTTGAAGTAATTTCTGGGTGTATGTTTGTGTGCAAATTAGTATGTATGTATGGGTGTGTAAGTGTGTGTTTGTCTGTGGGATCAGTATCTCATTACCGAATAAAATGTTTCGAACATTTTATTATTACAATCAATGAATACTGGAACTCCATAAATTTTAAACCACCACATGAATATTTGATATATTTGTATATGCCGCCTATATATACCAATAATATTCTTAAACTATATTCTATATAATGAATGTTTTTGTTAGAATGCCGGTATTAATGACAGACAAGCCTATCTAAGAAACTGCGACGGTGTGTTACACCGTAGCGCAATTGAAATAGTGTGCAGAACATTTGATTGGTGTTGAGGTCCAGACCTTCCGATCAACCAGAAAGGTGTAAAGTAACAATTTAGATGGGTGAGAAGAGCTTCCAATTTAGACCGGAATCCAGTGCAGGAGGCACGCACAGGGACCGCATCCTCCCTCCCCTAGCACAAACTTCTCGGAAGGACTTACGGACCAACATGTTTAATGTGATTGTACTCCACGTGAACACGGCGGTAGTTTTGGCAGGGGCGGGAACGGAACACGGGCCTACCAAGTGCAATACCAGGGCGCAAATCACTGGGCTGCCGCGCCCCGGAATAATGGGACTATTGTACGTCACGCTGAAAATATTGTTTTAAACAGGTAAATAGGTAACATGAGATGTTCTTTTTACGAACGTGTTTACCTGCTTAAGTTTATCCCTTGAAAAGCACCCTTTTAATATGGTAATGAGGTTAACAGGGACAGAAAATGAACATCTCATGTTACCCCTTTACCTGTTTAAAACGATCGTTTCAGCGTAAAATAACATATACCAATTATTCCGCGCAATCCTCATATATGAAGGATTTGATGATCAAGCATCCTCTTGATCAAGGATTTGCGAATATAGATAAAAATATCATTGAAAAATAAAATGTAGGATGGGGTATAATAATGTAATGAAAAATAGATTAAAATTAAAGAAAATAATAAACTCTTAAAATTAAAATTTAGAAAATATATAAAAAGGATATACATGAAAAGGAAAAAGAATTTAAGCACATGAAAAACGAAAAATTTAGAATAACATTTAGAAAAGAAAAATTAGAAAAAATGCGTATAAAAAGGGTCAAAAGAAAAAGAAAGAACCAAGAAAATAAGAACACTTAACATAGCTCTTTTTTTGTTTTGCTTTTTTAAACAAAAAGAATATGGAGGGAACACAATAAGTTCAAATAAGTTAATAAGAATGAAATAAATGGGTTCATTGATCAGAATTAATTGAGAGCAGAATCTACTCATAAGCATAGATCACTTTATTAGAAATTTCCATGGCAACAGGAATACAGTTTTTAATTTTATCTACTGAAGAGGGATTTGAGCGATCTTTGGAGAACTATATTGGTTTATTAGAGGGGAAGGGTTTGCAAAGATGAAAATTTTTAGAAAAAGGACAATTGAAAATGTAATGGCCAATGCCACCAAATTTATTGCAAATACAGTTAGAGGTGGATATAATTTTGAAAAAGTATAGGTAATCATGAAAGGGACCATGACCAGCAAGAAAAAAATGAGGTATTCACAATAGGAAGGTAAGACAGGATTCTAGCCGGATCAGCAATCCTGGTGGAAATATAATGTCGGAGGTCTGAAAGTGATACTAGATGGCATAGTACGGATTAAGTGGGCTCTGGAAGACTGAGCTCCGATTTCAAACACAGAGGATAACGACCAAGCTGGATGCTAACCTGAGTAGATATAGTAGTAGCAGGAAGCTAACCTGAGGTAAAAATAGCAGGAGGTGGCAAGTCAGATTGTCAGTCGCCCGCCTATCTGACATTAACGGGTAGAGAAGTCCACTTCGATGATAAGAGCTTTCAATTTCTTTCCAGTAGCTCAACGGTAGAGCGTGAGCTGGTCAGTTCGGACACCCAGGGTTCGATTCCTTGTTGGGTCACTAAGGCTCTTTACAGTGTAACTGGAAATTTACCTGTTTAAATGTGGCAGTGAACCCAGGTTTTTATGTGTTTATACAAATATTTTTTTTACTGTGTAACGTTTTCAATATTTTTGAGTTATACTCTCGGAGTAGAAAACAAAATCAAGAGATACGTTTTTCTGATTCCAAACCCTAATGGCTATTTTGTACTTATATTAGAAAAACTGAACTTCATGTACGCATCAAAAGTTGTTTACGATGTATGAAGCCCAAGAATATATTAGGGAAAAAGTTAGGTGGGACACAACCAGTGGTATTCTTTAAGGGGTGGGGTACTAACAAATTCATGCCTCCTCCCCGGAAGGTTTCGCACTATTTATACATGTGTATTTTTCGTCTTCTGAATGCTATGGAAATGATGGTAATACTGTTATGACTGACTATGTGTCTGTGTAAACATTCTTAGATGCTCGATTTGTATTTACACAATATTCCAGTTTATTTCAAGTTCATTCCTATTTGCAGAAAACGGCTAAAAACATAAAACCACCTTTATTAAGAGCAAAACAAACGTAACTCTACAATTTCTTTATAGGTTCCAAAACGTTTGCCGTATTATTGTTTCTGCCACAAACTTATTCTTAAAACATCTATTTCTTAGAATATGTTACAGATAGAACACATATAGTGACTGATTTGTAATCAGCATCGAAATCTGGAGGAAAATGGGCAGGTGTTTTTTAATACATCAAGTATAGATGAAACTTCAAATGATTTGAAATATAGTTTAGATGTCATTTGAATAACTAAACATCGCATAGAAATATATTTATGTCTTAATCACTTACATTTGCCATCTGTATATAGCATACAATGAAATACCTGTATGCATATAACTTTAGAAGTCTTTCGAATATACCGCGTAGAATGAAAAAATTCTAGTGTAAAATCGGGACAGTTATTCAGGACCATTTAAAAAATTGGAAACTTTTAAATATGTACAGTATTATACAACTATGGAATAATGTATAATTTATAGAGGTTTCATTGCCTCTTAGTTGCTATCACAAAGGAGGAGCGGCCTGAACATACAATGTTTTCATGGATAGACGGTTTTTTTCATATAAAGATGCTATTTTTTTCATATAAAGAATCGCTATTATCTTGCCTTAATAAATATAGCATGTATATGTTTTTCATGATTAAAATATGGAATATCATAACCTAGTTAACGTGAGCTAAAATTCAAGTTTTCTGACGAATACAAATTTGACCTGTGCACGCACAGATGCGCGCCCGAGGAATAGGTTTTGAGAATGTAACATACAATATCATCTGGCCAGCCAAAGATGGTGGTTCCAATTGTCGCTGAGACAAAGACAATTCATTTATTCATTTTGAGATGTAGCTGCAAATTTACTAACAAAAAAATTCTTAACAAACTACATTTGACGTGACTAATAATTATTATTGCAATGATTTGATAAAATATGTGTTTTCAAATTTAAATCAATTACTGTTTTTTCCTCAGATGATTTTGAAAGTTTCCTGACCTTCTCTCAAATCCGGATGATATATCTTTTCTAAAACATGTAAAATTTTTGAACTAGACAAAAGCTATGCATTGCATTACCTGTAAATAATATTTATTTTAAATTATACTGCGTTATTCATGCCTGTAAACTTCGGAATACAGTCAATATTTATATGATGACTGATTTGCTACATTTAGATTAGAAATATATATTTATATCCTCCTCAAACCTATTCACATAACATACCTAACAACTATTGGCTCTTCTCTGGTCATTCACTGTTTTTTTATACATGACCTTAGCTCATTCAATTAACTTTCAACATAGCATTCAGTAATCTTTGTATAAACTTCCCTTATGTTAAAATTTTAATAGCTTCCATTCTCATAAAAAATTTGCTATTTCTTTTCATATGTACGGAATTTACTTTCGTAAACTTTACATTACTATGTGCTGTTTTATTTTATTCTATATTGCTTGCACACCGTTACTATTAGATAAATATTTAAATAGTTTCCGATCAACGTTTCTCAATAGTTTTTCTCGCCTCTGTCAGAAGGAGCCTTAGGTCTAGCAGTGACGTCACTCCTCTTTCTTTCCCGGGACAACTTTTTCCCTGAACGAGACAACCTTATATATAAGATATTCTATGGACCTTGGAGCGACCTGAGCATACAATGTTTTCATGGATAGATGGTTTTTTTCATATAAAGATGCTAATGCTCTTAGGAATCGCTATTATCTTGCCTTAATAAATACAGCATTTATATTTTTTTCATGCTTAAAATATGGAATATTATAATCTAGTTATCGTGAGCTAAAATTCAAGTTTTTCTGACGAATACAAATTTGACTTGTGCACGCACAGATGTGAGCCCGAGGAATAGGTTTTGAGAATGTAACATACAGCATCATCTGGCCATCCAAAGATGGTGGTTCTAATTGTCGCTGAGACAAAGACAATTCATTTATTCATTTTGAGATGTAGCTGAATACATATGTACTGAGAAATATATATTTTTTCAGATATCGTTCAATAACCATTAAAGGGAGAAAAGCCATGAAAAGCAACAATAGAAATCTCTAGATTCGTTGCAAATGTTTAATGTATATTTATCATGCTTTTGAACATGTGCATCAAAAGGGAAGGGAAAGATGGGGTGCTTGCCATATTCTGGACATTAAAGGTCACAAAAGTGGCCATCAAGGTATTCGATGTTGTGCCTCTTATCTTTACGTTTGCCCCACTGACGTCAGTGTTATGTCCTTTCTTGGAAAATGTAATATGGGAGCCCATGCTTTTAAATATTTTTATAAGTATTGGCGAAATATAGTTGGGTGAGTCAAGAAAAATCACGCATGTTAAAAATTGTAGTAATATTTAAGTTTTATTTTTTTCTTATATCTTTTAAAAATAAAATTAGCTGTAGTATCTGGGTAATGAAGTATATTATATACTTTACTACCCAAAAGTGAAGCTCCAACTTAATATAATATGTATAGATCATGTATATAAATAAAAATGATAAGTACATACTTCTTTTTGTGTGTAAATATGAATAAATGTATTTCTTGATTTCATCTCATCTCTCTTAATTTTTCTTGATTGTATCTGACGCTGTAACATAATCAAGGATCATGAAGTTATCAAGGTTATTTCTTTTTGATCCGTCAAATCAGTGAAATCCATAGCCCTTCTGCCCCTTCTCGGTAGGAAATCCCACCTATCCCTGGAAAACAAGCTGATTATTTACAAACAAATCATCGTGCCTGGCTTTTTGTATGCCTGTCCAGTATGGGGGCGGCTGCAAAGAGCCGCATTGGGAAACTGCAAGTTCTTCAAAATAAAATCTTGCGATGCATTGTTAATGCTCCTAGATACGTCCAGAATGAGGTACTACATTACGACTTGAAAATCTCTGGCATTGCAGAGTGTATTGGGCTTCCCACTCAAAATTTTTACAAGAAAAACTCCAGTTGACCTTGTATGAGAGACGTTGATCGGATCTACGATCCGATTGCGCCTTCCTATCTTAGGAAGCGCAGGCCTCGACACATTCTTTTTGGCTCTAACGAGACCAAATGGAAAAAGCGTCGTTTCCTAGTCCCTCAAACGAGTGTCTCCTAGTTTTTCAACTCCCTTCACTGATCGAAGATAGTTGGCGCCACTCCGATCCAAGGACTTAGTGCTTTTCGACTCTTCTTTCACGGCCTGCCACTAGCCAATAGTATGACTAGAATTTTCCACTCGCGCTGCGTGTGTACGGTACTCTCGTCCACGTTCACAAGTTTTATTCTAGTGTCATTTCATTTATTCAGAAAAAAAGTGTTCTCAAAATTCTAAACTCTCTGCATCATCTTGCAGTTTGAAAAGTTTTTGCAAACTTAAGTATAATTTTTTGGTGAGGAAAAGAGACTTGCGCCTCCTTTGAGCAATTTTTGAGCCTCCTTTGTGCGAATTTTTTCGGGAAAACTACTAGCTGTAAAGTAAATTGTAAATTTGTTAAATCTTCAATATAATCTGTAATTAATTTATCTTATAATTATATTTTAATTGTAACTTAGCCGTGATCTGTATATACTTCTCTAAATCTTATCATTCCTGCCAATCATTTCTGATTGGTCCTTGTCTTAGCCCCTTCCCTTTCCGTTTCCTACCTACTTGCCAGATCAGCCATCCAAGACAGAATATCCATCTCATCCATGCTGTAGCAAGCAACTTCTATAGAGCACCCTCTTCGAGCCGAGTGCATTGCTATATTTCATATCTGCTATAACAAATAGACATTGCTACACATCAGATGTGGGGTTACATGCCACAAGGCACAGGCATCCCGTAATTATGCGTCTTGGCCTGGCTATTTTCTGCTATTCATTCTTTCCACCATGGTTTTGCCGTTCATTCGCAGAATCCTGACTCCCCTTTTTTCTGCTTTCTTGGATTTTACATCTCTCACCTCTTCTTGCGGTGATGGTAACTATTCTTCTACTTTCAGTACCCTGTGTCAGTCTAATTCAGATGCCGAATGTGCGTGAATAAGAGAACAAGAGAGGTTGGCCTTCTTGTTTGTCCGGAAAAAGGATACTGTGTTTTCCTTCAAAACCGGTTGATAATATATATACATATTCCCCTATAATATATATTCTGAATTTTGAAGAGGATTTTTTGTTATTGGAAAGAAAAGTTTCAAAATTTTGTTGAACAGATTTAATGCTAAGAAATTGTTTAAGCTTGTTTATGTAATTAACAATTTTAAAAATATTTCGTAGCAGAATATTTAGAAATTGGCTGTAATAGCACCATATATTAGCGTTTTCAGAAATCCACTTACTTTCCAACTAAGTTATTTGGGGGCTTTATCCATTTTTCTAAAACTATAGCAATGTTGAGATAATTACTGTCATAACTTTGAATCTTCAAACGGAAGATAATGCGGAAAGTTTTTAAAACTGTCAAACTAAGGAGTTCTTTTAAAGCAACTATATTATTTAAATAAAAAAATAATAAAATTATTTTGTGGTTTAATGGAGATCATTTCAGTTTTGACTAAAAACAAACCAGAGTATAAATGTTTGTGAGATTATTTAGGATAGATTGCGAAATTTTGGACAGATGTTTTCTTGACCTTATAACATTTACAATCCTATGTAACGGACGAACCAGGGGGGTCGAAATATTGCTTTTGTTAAATAAAAGTAATTCACAAAACCAGATGCGAGTTTTCTATTAATATAGATATAATTTCAGAAAAACAATAATAGAAAAAATCCTTCGTGCTCATCAATACTAAACAGAATGTGATCGTCTTTGACAATTATGATTTAATAATCCGTTATTTTTAACACTTTACAACAAAGTTGAAAAGTGTTTATGACTTTGTTCATTCTGTTTGTCTGTCTGTCTGTATGTCCGTTAGCACGATAACTGCCGTAAAAATGACTTAATCAAAATGAAATTTTAGTATGTTGTTCAGACGTTCTGTAAAACCTATGGGAATATAAATGAATAATATCACGCAATTAGTTTTGGATTGAACCCGGGTCGAAAAAATGAAATACATTGAGCCCTATGGGACCTAATTTTACAAACATTTTTTAAGCGTATTTAAAATTCACAAATTGCTTCGAAAATTTTAGGTAATATTCAAATTGTTTCATAAAATATATAAAAAAAAAATTCAGCGAAGTATATTCAGTAGTTTTTTAAATAAAAATTAAAATAATAATTACACCACTTATATGAAACGATCACGTGACCATGATATGAAACGATCACATGACCCACTTCAAAATGATATATGGCATCCATCTTGTTTCAAAATCGTGATTTTTTAAAGTTCTTTATAATTCATATTGAGTGTTGTATCCGTCCTAAAACTACTTTATTTTTGCTTAAATTCTGTGCATCTACATACTGAAACAACGCAATGACAATATATTTGAGTTTAAATGCTCATCTAAATTTGATTATTTCTACAACTAAGCCTATTTTTCACCTATGTAAAATGTAAACAGCAAAATATATAGAATGAGTTGTATTAGAATTCCTGTATTTTTTTAACACAAAATAATTTAGTCCATGGAGTCTGCATGGCTGATATGAATGAAATATTAATTGATTTCATAAAGAGAAGGACGATTTTTTTCGATGAAGTTTCAAGCATAGAGTTTAATTTTTTGTAGCTCCATGGTCTTAAACAAAATGTTTAAATAAAATAAATTATTATAGTATTGTGATGAATGAAATGAATGGGAGAAAATCATGAATGAAATCCTGTTTTTATAGAGAGATCCAGGCGTGTTATTTTTCTATGACGTCATTTGAATTAATTTCAGTTGTTTTCGATGAAGTTTTCAAATATAATAAATTATCGTAGTATTATGATAATTCTAAAACTATTACGAGGAATGTATAACATTTTAGAGATGTTTAAACTAAGCAATTTATATTTCAATGCCGTCATTTGAATGAAGTTCATTTTTTTCGATGAAGGTTTAAGTTTTCAAATATAATAAATTAAAGCAGTATTGTGATAAGTTTCAAAATATTACCGAGGAATGTATTGCATTTTAGACTTGTTTAAATAAAATTGCATTGAAGTTGGAAAGTGTTTCATAATCAATGCTTTAAGCATGATTGATCTTTCTTGTTATATATGTCATATCTATGTTATCACTTCTATTGTTCCTTAAAATTCAGTTTATATCCAAATACAATTCTTTGCGGGCGCCGTATGGTTGTATGTTTAGTTGTATGTGACCAAGAATGTTGTGAGAGCTAAAAATTACTTTTTATTTTTTATTGCTTGTCTGTCTGAATGTGTATTTCAATCATTTTTAAGGCATTTTTAACAAACTCCAAGAGATCTGAAATTTCGTACACCACTTAGTTCAGTGTAAAATCTTGATTCATTAAAATTTATCGAACTGCTGAAAAATAGAAATGGCTTTTTTTTTTTCAAAATATGAAGCTATAAATCTCCTTTGCTTTACATAATCATTTTGTCGTAAAATAGTTAAAAAAAGATTAATATGCGGCCTCATTTCTATGTATTCATATATATATATATAAAACTATTGTTGTAAGATAATTAAAAATCGTCCAATATGCGGTTTCACACACATACATACAACAGAAAACATCATGGAGTGAGAAGAAGGAGATAAAACTCCTATGGATTAAACGCTTGAAAATGCCATAAGGCTTTGCGAATTATATCTAGGTGTCACTAGTGTTAGTAAAGTAGCTGCTACTATTAGTTAACACAATAGAAAGGCGTAGTATTTAGTATATGTATTTTGTTTATTTTTAAATTAAGAGCTCCCTAATGATGAGTACAATTAAAGACTATTTTTTATAGTTGTACGATAAGGTACAGAATATAGGGAAGTTAAATACATTGAAAGGTAAAATAATTTTGAATACGTAAGAATATTCTTTATTTTTTCAGTTCTACTTTGCATTGCGCTAATACATTAGTTTTACGTAATTGACAGTTTAAATAAATATTTTAGGCCTTCCGCCTTGGAAATGTATATAACGCAGAGCTACTCATATTATCCCAGGGACACATGAATTACTGTGTCAAACGATATTGGCGTTTTCCTAATATGAAGTTTTAACTCCCTACTCCTACCTGCATTTAAAACATTTTAAAACCGTCTTACAAAAATGGAATTTTTACGGTCCATTCTGGGTATGATTCTGAGAAAGGGGGTCAGAATTTAGGAAAAAGATTCACTCAAATTTGATGAAATGCCATTTTGTCATCGCAAATAAGTGTGTATGTAAAATATCTAGATAATCCACTCAGTAGAGATGAATCAAACATTGATTTCAAGATTTGACCCAAACAGAAAGAGACACCAAACTAAATAAAACAGTGTATAAACAGAGAAGAAATACATGAACCGTTAAATTACTGGTAAAAAATTAGAGTTTAGAAGGGGGGTAACAGTCAAACCTTGTAAAGGAAAAAAGGTAGAAATATACAGTCTACTTCCGGTTCTGGTGAGGCCACTTCCGTTATTTTTCCAAAAATTTTAATGAATGTACGAAATGCATGGAAAAGGAGAATAAAATGCTTAATGTTCTCCTTAAATTTAAAGTGTACACACGATTTTTCCCCAATATAAACGCACTTTCATAAATTCCTTGCACTTGTTATATTTAGAGGATAGTAGGATTAGAAAATATTATTTGGGGTGTTCATCAAATGGAGCAACAATGTCACATTTACAACCACATTTATAGTGAAGCGATATTTTGTACTGAGTCCTATGGAGACTCGCAAGTAAGGTGACGATGTCGTGTTGTATTGTTGAGGCGTTGTTGGCCGTGCATTGTTGTGTCTTAGAAAACTTGCGTAGCCATCAATAAGACAATTTGTAACAATTAGTACAACTACTAAAACAACAATGTCAAATAATTTAAACAGTCGAAGAATATCCTTCTAAAATATCAATTGTTACCGTTGACAATAAAATGCAATTATTTTTTCAATGACATATCGTTTATAAATTGTAATATTTTATTCTCGCATAAGTTTTATTCTCGCATATAATTTGAGTTCGTAGAGATTTATTTGTGTGATCAGAGTGACGAGACAGTGTAAAGGAAAATGAACACATCATCGATCCCGTAAGCATTGATAAACATTTATAGTATATATTGGAATCAGTTTTTTCTTTAATTTTGTGTCATAACTCAATAGTTTGTTTTTATTATATTAATACTTATTCAAATCTTGAATTCAACAGTTATGTTATTAAGACCAGCTGATATGTATTTCTTCATACTTCAATGTTCTTAACCGAAAAATCAGTGCGAAGCACTTTCTTTCCAATATGTATTTATTCGGGGTAATATAATTTGTCATAAATATTTTGACATTAAAATGTTTTGAAGCATTTCTTTCTCAAAACCTGCTATAGATAGGGCCTAGCTTACGACTTATGTGGATTTTGAAAATTCAAATTTCAAATACAGTGGAGTTCACTACGGATATTTACTTCCGGTTCTGTTTTAAATTCTAAAGATTTCTATTTCCTTGAAACATCTATTTTTTAAGATTGACTAAAAGTAGAGTTTAGATGAATACAGCTATGGATTCATCATCAAATTCTGAAGAAGCTAAGGTTGTTTAAAAAGAACTTACATTCCTGATTCCTTTTCAACATTCCATTCAAAAATTTCATTTGAATTGTATTTGTATTTTTATTTGTATTTTATATGTATTGGCAATTTTCTTGTATTTTTTCAGAAAAGGCTATTAGAGTTAGAATGATAGTTAATATGGAATAAACATCATTTCAGAGGAATAAGGCTTACATAGAATTTAGAATTCCGGTTTTTTATTCGTTTTGGATAAAAAAATTTCATTTTTTTAAACAACTTTTGCTTATAGTTATATATTCATCTTACTTGCTGACTGATATAAATACGCATCAAGTTCTGAGGAAGTAGGGAGATTTGCTAGAAATTTCAACTTCCTGGTCCTTCTTTACTTCCAGTCGAAAAATTTCCCTTGAAAAAATATTTTTTTTTCAGAATCTGCTATAAATAGAATATAGATGATAATTTATATGAATTATTGAGCAATTGTGCTCACTAAGAATCTCCACTATGGGCTCTGGAGACTTCAGTTCGGAATAAAAAATTAACATTTTCGCAACATCTTTTTCTCACTATGGTCTTCAGATAGAGCTTAGGTGAAGACTGATATGGATCCAGCCCCGAATTTTGGAGGGAGTTTGGGGATACACTACTGATTTCCATCTCTGGTTCTAGAGAAGCAAATTCCGGTTTTTCAGAAAATTCGCATGACTGTATGAGTAAAAGAGAATAATAATTGTTAATAATTTTGTCGGAAAGAAAGTTTACACTAGCCACTATGCCACAGCTCCGCCATGAATTTCGTGTTTAAAATTGTCACAATTTACACTGAATAGCTTATCTTTTAGATAGGACATAACATTGGATAGGATAACATTTTATGTTATGTGGACATATATGAAAAACTCAATTTAGATATGTTTTAACAAATACTTTTAGATGTGTAAACGGCCGACTTAAGGGAACGCGATGGACTGTCAGTAGACTGTGTATCGCATTATGGGGTCATATTCACGATTATGGAAGACTATGGGGTCTTTAATAACTTTGCAGACTGTCAAGGAACCATCTGGGTGTTAAAGAGCTCACGAAGCGAGATACGGAAGTTGGTGAGTGTAAGCAACGTAGGGGCGAAACTCCAACATATATGTAGCAGGCGTAACGAAAGAGCTGTTGACATAATCTCCAACCATTAAGGAGCAGCATAAAATACAGGGTGGAGCCCCCGAGCCTTGGCATTAATCGAGCGTAAGCAAACAAGAGACATGAAAGAAGTCGTATGCACCGACCGGGGATAAAATAGTTCGCGAAACGATATTCGGGGATTGGTGAGTGTCAATGATCAACGTGTGATCCTCAGCGAATATATTACGCCTGCGTAGCGGGCGGAGCGAAAGAGCTTGTGAATCGAGCTCAGTGAGCGCCAACGATAGCAAGAGAAACCTCTCCAATGGGGGGAGCGAGTTAAGGGGGTTAACAAGCGTCAGCGAGCAGGCAACAGAACCGCCTAATATGTGAAAAAATATATTGGAGACTCTCACTCTGGATAAATTTTGCCAGTAAAATGTGTTATAATAAAGTTTTCTGAAGTTTATTTTGTATTGTATAAAGAAATTAAGAATTAGAAACATTTTAGGAATCTTTACTGTCGTTAATGAAGAGTCTTTCAAATATGTTTGCTAATAAATGACTTTTCTCTTTAGCCCTAAACTTTACCAGGAGAATCCTGCAAAAGGAAGTCTTGAGAAAAAGTCTTACCTTGCTGAAAATTCTGAAGTGAAAGACTATCTGAAGTCTAAAAACATTTATAAAATTATGACCGAATGTGAAATAAAAAATAAGGACGAAGAGAAATTTGGAAAGAACAAGCTAAACGTTGATGGCTCTGGAGGCCTTAATGGTTACTGCAAAGACGAGGAAAATGTGGGTCATGTCCTCAACAGTAGAATGAATTATCAAAAGATATCCACTTATGCTGTAAAGAATGAAGACAAATGGAATGTAAACAAAAATTGTCTGAAACGTGATGTCTTTGAAGGACGGAAGAGTTCTTCTAAAGCAGAGCCAATGAACAAAAAGAAGAAAAACAAAAAAGTTGCTTCTGAAAACATTGTTAAATCGGAGCTCTATCCTTCCAAAAGCAAGTGGTTCAAAAATCTTAAATCTGCTGTGTAAGTACCTTATCCTGTTAAAGTATTTTGTGAGTAGTAATTTATGACTTGAGCAGCAATGTATTTATCCATCTATAAATCTTTGGGGAGTTTCAGTATACTAGGTGACCTCGCTTTTGTAGTTTTGGTATTTGATGTTAGACACAAACTCCAATTTTGAAAATTTATTAAATTTAAATACACATTCTGTGGATGGGTGATATCCCCATAAATATAGGGAGTCCAAGTATTCAAATGGTCCCTTGAGCAAAACAGTTTGATTTGAAAAAGTTGGGCTGTACACACACAGTATCTAATATAGAGAAAAAAACTGTGCAATTATCTTTACTATCCAGAAAGTTATTGCTCATCAATTTTTTACCGGCAAATCTAGGCTCATCTGCAAATAAATTTGCATACACACTATATATTCAAAATATGCTTTCAATTTGCAGTCAGTCCTTTCAGGATGAATCAGAGTTGATGAAAAACGCAGTTCCAATATTCTAATATTATCTTATTGGATTTTTGAGTTACTTTTATAGAATATTTCTTCATTATTATTGCAGATAGCTACAGAGGGTTTTCTGAATTGACAGATATGGCGCACCTTCATCTAGTGTCTTAATACGTTTCAGAGATTTAAATGTCCTACTTTGAATTCATTGTTTTACTGTATTGTAGTACGTTTAATTTAATATTCAAATTCAAAAATATGTTATGCTGTTTTGTATTAGTATTATATACTGAAAATATATTTTTATGCTTCTAATTTCATAATTGTTTGTTGAATCAAGTTTCAATTGAAATCTTTCACATATCGAATACATGGGGCGCGGTAGCCCAGTGGTTAGCGTGCTGGACTTGCACTCGGTAGGCCCGGGTTCGATTCCAGCCGCTGCCAAAACTGCCGCCTTGTTCACGCGGAGTACGATCACGTTAAACATGTGGGTCCGTAAGTCCTTCCGAGAGGTTGGTGGTAGGGGAAGGAGGGTACGGTCCCTGTGGATGCCTCCCCCACTAGGTTCCGGTCTAAATTGGGTGGCACTTCCCGGCCGTCCAAACAGTTACCTTACACCTTTCTGGTAGGTCGGACGGTCTGGGTCTCAACAACAACAACATATCGAATACACTTTGAATGCTCGTGTCTGGTAAAAGTTTTTAGTAGTCAACGCTAATAATATCGACACAACTCAAACGCTAATAATATCGACTATAAAGCAGTCGCCTCCTTTCGCTACGTTCCATATCGTCCTTCTGCATACTTTCTGCTCCTACAGTAAGTATGCAAAATATTAGTAATATTGGTTCAAGGAATGTAAATTCCATGGACATAAAAAGCATTTTGTCAGTTTTGACTCACTGCATTCACCTTGGTCGTCTGTATTTTGGTCGATCATTCTGTTTCATTCTGTTTCATTCTGTTTAATTCGAATAAGTTATGTAATTATTTTTGTTGAAACACGACTTTGAGAGGTATTAATAAAAATGGGTTCTTAATCGATCAAAAATATTATAACAGAGTTTTCATGTTGACATGATCGAAAAGACCAAAGAATCGTCTTTCTAACGATTTTCAAACCATTGAAACTTTCCAGAAAGTTTCTTCACATTTATTATTATAGGTAGTGTTCAATACATAGACATATTCATGTTAAATTTATTTTCTTATTTCACCGTATTCAAACAGGGAAGATTAGCACAATTCTGTAGATTGGCAAAAATATGGATGTATATCTTCGAATTTTAACAAAAGAATACTATTTCGAATTAGTAAATTTTCCGAATTTCTATTAATTATCGACTAAAAGCATAAAACTCAAAATTTTCGATATTGTTATTTCTCCCGCTTGGTAGGCATTGCAATGGGGAGAAGCGAACGTTTTAGCAAATGCGTAGCATATAGTTTTCGCGACTATACAGACGTCTAATCTAACGGATTTGAAATGAAATGGAATGAAAGGAAGAAATGAATTGGAACGTTTTGGAATTTGAGTGGTATTACCAATATCTATTTCACTTAAGAAGCAGGAGATTATGTAGCAACCGTACGACGTCGGATGATCAGTTCTTAAGTAAACATAAGTTAAACGTTTTTTTAAATATTCAATTCTGAGCAGAATAACCTCATAAATTTAAGCATTTTAACTCACACTTTGGATGTGTCACAATACACTTCTTTTGAAACATCCTTCGGCCGAACTGGTACGAAGCTAAAAGGTTTCGGGTAGGTCTGGGCTTGGGTTTTATATCTGCAAATTTCATCGGACTCGGGTCGGATTCGGGTTTGTTACTGTTTGACCGTAGAGAAGTCTGAAAATTTTGGTTCGTGCAAACCTCGAGTGTGTACGTATGTTTGTCTGTTCAACCCAGACCGCCTGACCTACCAAAAGGTGTAAGGTATCTGTTTGGACGGAAGGAATATTGCCACCCAAATGAGACTGGAACCCAGGGGGGGGGGTATTAAGTAAGTGAAGGTATTAAGTCTTAAGTTATGTTTATAAGGAGGTTGTTTGTAAAGTAATTTTCTGTGTTTTAAAGCTAAAAGTTAATCTACCCCAACTTCTTGGAAAATAATCAATTAGACATCTAATTACTAATAACAGAGTTCCCTTCGATGCTTGACTCATTGACCCAACGTTTTCTACAACCGATCCACAATCTTTATCCTTCCTTACCAAATGTATCGCAGAGACTTGGTTGGACGGTTTTATGATTGGTCTACCCAATAATGGAACCACGAGAAATGTTTGTTGGTGCAAAATAAATCAATATTTCAGAACATAAAACTGATAGAAATCATAACTACTTTTTATATTGACCTTACAACTTTCTATAAAATATCGATAAGGGGTTTTCCGTTTTATTGTTTTATTTACATTATCATTATCTGACCCTGTGTACACAAATTGAAATAACCTATAAATTGTAGCTCTTTGAAATCCCTATGGGTATATATAATCAGGTTTTTGTTACAGTTCTATTTTTTCTTGATATTGCAAATGTTGGGTTTTATTTTAGAAAAAGTTATTCATGCAAAACCATTTCGGCTCATTCGGACTGCAGCCAAGTCCGATTTCTTTGTTTCACTGCGATGTTATGATGTTTCTTGCATTCTATATCGTGCATTGTCATTCTATATTAGCAATTGGCTCTATTTTTGTAATAGAAGTCGACCACGAGAGAACCTCGTAGATTCCATGGCTACAGGAACGCCAGATACAGCGGGCTCTAGCGGAACGGCTACTCTTCAGGGCGATCATTCAAGTCTTGTGCATCCAAGAATCCTGAAATCCCCTTCTACTTCACAAGAATCTCCTGGGATGCTTGAGCCAAAACTTCGAAAAGTGAAGTGGACTGACAAATTTAAATCTCGAGTGTAAGTCTAACTAGTTAGATGCATTTCCTCTTATAACTATATATTGTTTCAAACGAATATAAACAGGAATAATATGTTAAGCAATTTTCTGAATAACATGTTAAGCGTATTTCAATAATTGTGTAGAAGTGTTTAGAAAAATTTCTGTACCATATTTATTTTCTGATGTTATTGCGTAAAGTTGCTTACCAAAAAAGTTTGGAATTCGTGATTTTGAGGCAAAAGTATATTTTAAGTTTGTTTGAAACAATTTTGAATACTTTCAGAATGCCTATTTTTAGTTGTGTGTAAATAGATTGTATAAGCATGGTTCTAAGGAGAGTTTAATGCACACAATTACTTTGTAAGGACATGTCCATGAGTGTACATAATAGGTCTATCTCTAATAAAGTAGCCATTAGAGATCGAATAAAAGTAATTTCAACGCCTCTATTTGATAATTTAAAACGTTGGGGTAATGCACTCAGCAACAAAGCTAGATAGAAGAAAGGTCTATGGCAAAGTTCTAAAGGGTTATCTATTTGGCAGGAACATACATCAGAAAGTCTCAAAACGCATGCATGAGAGGCAATAAATACCCATTACAGCTTCCTATTATCAAGGACTGCAACAGTGTGAAACCTGGAGTGCTTGTCAGAGTACAGGATAGCATATTTTACGTCAGAGTACACAGTAGTATATTTTAAGTAAGAGTACACGGCAATACATTTTAAAAGAGAGTACACGGTAAAATATATAAAAAATAAATGATAAAAATATGTAGTCGAAAATTTAGTATTAGAATCTATGTTGCTATCAATAGACGTTCTTATAGTTATCGATTATTCGTCTATAAACAAGCAAAGAATAACACATACACGGTTAATCAATGGCCAAGAGAACACAGCGGGAAGTTGACATGTACGGTAATGCTTGGTATACAAAGCATTTTGTCCGACGTGCATATGACATTGACCAAAAGCCCTAGGCAAACTTTCGCTACGTTTTTGCTTATGTATGACGATGATACCGGACCCATCTTGTTTAGTGCATATCTTTTACAGAGTAGGATAAGTTGACAGTGGTCATAAATAGACGTTTCGTACACTTTTGAGAAAAATAAGAAGTTCTAGAATCCAAATTATAGGGTTAGTTTCTAGGTCCGCTATTACTACAACTCAATAGTGTCCAATTACCTACCAACCCGACACTTTCGAATGTATGGTGTAATGTGATGTGCGTGTATAGCAACTTTCCCTTTACTTTTTGACAAAGAAATGGTCTAGAGGCCTATTTATGTGTCGTATTGCTAAGTCACCTAGATTTATACTTTGAAGAGTGACCATCAACTGACCTTCCCCATACTTTTGAGAAATTTAGCATAATAGACGCTTTCTGGTATGTTTGCAAACGTCCCTGAATAGTAGTGTAACTCGATATTGTTTCAAAAAATGGGAACTCCATGGACATGAAACACATTTTGTTAGATTTGCCTCAGTGAATTAATATAGGTCGTCTGTGTCTTGGTCGATCGGCCCGATCGTTCCATATTTTTGTGGAAGCGCCATCTCACAAAATATATCCCGGAAACTTGGCGCTTCTGCCAAAGTTGCAAAAAGCTTTATATACATTATCCCTTTTGTTGACATCCAGTTCATCAGCTCAATTCATGTTGAATTTTGCCCACTAATGTTTGAATAATTTTATCTCTTTCGACTGAAGATTTCAATACATGATTTATGTAAGTGACACTATAGCAAATAAAATGACCGAATTTGACAGACCATATTAAGCAAAATGAGCAAACAGTTTGCTTAATAGTGTTTGCTTATTTCATCTATCTTATATAATAAATATGTCCATTCTTCTGTCTGGCTGTGCCCTCAGTAGCAAGAAATCTGAGCTTCAGATAGCCACGACATTCGGTACTGAGCTATTTAAACTACCGATTCGACACACTTAATCGATATTTTATTAATTTCGATTAGTTTTGTGATTATTTTATGTTGAAACACGATTTTGAGCGGTATTAAAACAAGTCGATTCTTCAGCGATCAAAGATATTATAACAGAATTTTCATATCGACATCATCGAAAACACCGACGAATCTTATTTCTAACGATCTGTAGAAACTTTTCCAGAAATTTTCTTTACTTTTACTTATTTAGTAAGTGTTCAATGCATGGAAATATTCATGTTTTAATTTTTTATTTTCTTATTTCACCGTATCCAAAAAGGGGAGATTAGCACAATTTTGTAGTTCGGCAAAAATATGGAAGCATATCTTCGAATTTTAACAAAATATATTATTTCGAATTAGTCCATTTTCGATTTTCTGTTATTATCAACTAAAGGCATAAAATTTGAAATTTTCTGTGTTGTTCTTTCTCCTGTTTGTTCGTCATAGCAGTATGGAAAATAAAACGTTTTGATAATGCGTAGCAAATTGTTCTCGCAACTGTACAAGCGTTTAAACTAACGGCTTTGAATTAAAATGAAAGGAAGAAATGATTTTGATTTCCAACAGGGTCTTTGGAAATAGAGTAGTGTTACCAATATATATTTCATTTAAGAAGAGGGCGCTTATAGGACCCATACAACGCCGTGTAATCAGTCCTAAAATAAACATAAGGTAAAAAAAAATTTAAACATTTAATTCTGACTAGAATAACCCCACAAATTTATGCATTTTGACTCACCTTTTGGGTGTGTCAAAATAAACTTCCTTTGAAACCTCCGTCGGCCGAGCAGGTGCGGGACTAAAAGCTTTCGGGACGGTCTGGGCTTGGGTTTTATATCTGAAAATTTGATCCTTCTCGCTTCTCGTTACGGTTTTGGTACTGTTTGACCGTCCAGAAGTCTGATAATTTTAGCTCTGCAAACCTCTAGTGTGTTGTTTGTTCGACCCAGACCGTCTGACCTACTACAAGGTGTTCTCTATCTGTTTGGACGGAAGGAACTTTGCCACCCAAATGAGACTGGAACCCAGTGGAGGGGTATTAAGTAAGTGAATGTATTAAATATTAAGTTCTGTTTATAAAGAAGGTTGCTTGTAAAGTATTTTTCTATGTTTTACAACTAAAAGTTATTCTACTGCAAATTTTTGGAAAATAATCAATTACACATCTAACTACAAATAAAAGAGTTCACTTCGATGCTTGACTCAATGACTCTACATTTCCTACAACCAATCCAAAATCTTTATCCTTTCCTACCAAATGTATCGAAGATACTTGGTTGGAAGGTTTTATGATTGCTCTCCCAAAAATGGAACCACTATAAATGTTTGTTGGTGCAAAATAAATCAATATTTCAGAACATAAAACTGAGAGAAATCATAACTACTTTTTATATTGACCTTACAACTTTCTATAAATTATCGATAAGGGGTTTTCCGTTTTATTGGTCTATTTACATTATCATTATCTGACTCTGTGTGTACAAATTGATATAACCTATAAATTGTAGGTCTTTGAAATCCCTATGGGTATATATAATCAGGTTCTTGTTACAGTTCTTTTTTTTCTTGAAATTGCAAATGTCGGGTTTTATTTTACAAAAAGTTATTCATGCAAAACCATTTCGGCTCCATCGGACTGCAGCCAAGGCCGATTTCTGTGTTTCATTGCGATGTTATGATGTTTCTTGAAGGACATTGTCATTCTATATTAGCAATTGGCTCTATTTTTGTAATAGAAGACGACCAAGAGAGAACCTCGTAGATTCCATGGCTACAGGAACGCCAGATACAGCGGGTTCTAGTGGAACTGCTACTCTTCAAGGCGATCATTCAAGTCTTGTGCATCCAAGAATCTTGAAATCCACTTCTACTTCACAAGAATCTCCTGGGATGCTTGAGCCAAAACTTCGAAAAGTGAAGTGGACAGACAAATTTAAATCTCGAGTGTAAGTCTAACTAGTTAGATGCATTTTCTCTTTATATATATCTCAACTATATATCGTTTCAAACGAATAGCAACACGAATAATATGTTAAGCAATTTTCTGAATAACATGTTAAGCGTATTTTAATAATTATGTATACGTGTTTATAACAATTTCTGTACCATATTTAATTTTTGATGTTATTGCGTAAAGTTGGTTCCCCAAAAAGTTTGGAATTCCAGATTTTGAGGCAAAAGTATGTTTTAAGTCTCTTTGAAACGATTTTGAATACTTTCAAAATGCCTATTTTTATTTGTGTGTAAATAGTTTGTATAAGCATGGTTCTAAGGAGAGTTTGATGCACACAATTACTTTGTAAGGACATGTCCATGTGTGTACATATTAGGTCTATCTCTTATAAAGTAGCCATTAGAAATCGAATAAAAGTAATATCAACGCCTCTAGTTGAGAATTTAAAATTTTGGGTTAATGCGCTCAGCAACAAAGCTAGATAGAAGAAAAGTCTATGGCAGGAACATACATCAGAAATTCACGAAACGCATATATGAAAGGCAAGAAATACCCATTACATATTCGTATTATCAGGGACTGCAACAGTATGGTGCTTGTCAGACTACAGGATAGCATATTTTAAGTCAGAGTACACGGTAGCATATTTTAAGTAAGAGTACATGGTAATACATTTTAAGTGAGAGTACACGGTAAAATATATAAAAAATAAATTATAAATATATATAGTGTAAAATTTAGTATTAGAATCTATGTCTTCTATCAAAAGACGTTCGTATAGTTATCGAATATTTGTCTTTAAACAAGCAAAAAATGACACATACACAGTTAATCATTGGCTTAGAGAACACAGCAGGAAGTTGACATGTACGGTAATGCCTGGTATATAAAGCATTTTGTCCGACGTGCATATGACATTGACCAAAAGCCTTAAGCAAACTTTCGCTACATTTTTGCTTATGTATGACGATGATACCGGACCCATCTTGTTTAGTGCATATCTTTCACAGAGTAGGATAAGTTGACAGTGGTCATAAATAGACGTTTCGTACAATTTTGAGAAAAAGAAGAAGTTCTAGAATCCAAGTTATAGGGTTAGTTACTAGGTCCGTTATTAGTACAACTCAATAGTGTCCAATTACCTACCAACCCGACACTTTCGAATGAATGCCTTAATGTGATGTGTGTGTATAGCAACTTTCCCTTTACTTTTTGACAAAGAAATGGTTTAGGGGCCTATTTATGTTTCATATTGCTATGTCACCTAGACTTATACTTTGAAGAGTGACCATAAACTGACCTTCCCCATACATTTGAGAAATTTATCATAATGGACGCTTTCTGGTATGCTTGCAGACGTCCCGGAATAGTAGTGTAACTCAATATTGTTTCAAAAATTGGGAACTCCATGGACATGAAACACAGTTTGTTAGATTTGCCTCAGTGAATTAATCTAGGTCGTTTGTGTCTTGGTCGATCGGCCCGATCGTTCCATATTTTTGTGGAAGCGGTATCTTAGAAAAGGACATCCCAGAAACCTGGCGTTTTTGCCAAAGGTAAAAAGCTTTATATACATTATCCCTTTTGTTGACATCCAGTGCATCAGCTCAATACATGTTGAATTTTGCCCACTAATGTTTGAATAATTTTATCTCTTTCGACTGAAGATTTCAATACATGAATTTTGTAAATGACAATAAAGCAAATAAAATGACCGAGTTTGACAGACCATATTAAGCAAAATGAGCAAACAGTTTGCTTAATAGTATTTGCTTATTTCATCTATCTTATATAATGAAATGTCCATTCTTTTCTTCTGGCAGTGCCCTCAGTAGCAAGAAATCTAAGCTTCAGATAGCCATGACATTCGATACTGACCTATTTAAACTACCGGTTCGACACACTTCATCGATATTTCATTAATTTGAGTTAGTTTTTTAATTATTTTATGTTGAAACACGAGTTTGAGCGGTATTAAAACAAGTCGATTCTTTAGAGATCAAAAATATTATAACAGAATTTTCATATCGATATCATCGAAAACACCGACGAATCTTCTTTCTAATGATGTGTAGAAACTTTTCCAGAAATTTTCTTTACTTTTGCTTATTTAGTAAATGTTCAATGCATAGAAATATTCATGTTTTAATTTTTTATTTTCTTATTTCACCGTATCCAAAAAGGGGAGATTAGAACAATTTTGTAGTTTGGCAAAAATATGGAAGCATTTCATCGAATTTTAACAAAAATATTATGTCGAATTAGTCCATTTTCGATTTTCTGTTAATTATCATCTAAAAGCATAAAATTTGAAATTTTCTATGTTGCTCTTTCTCTTGTTTGTTGGGCATAGCAATAGGGAGAAGCAAACGTTTTGGCAAATGCGTAGCAAATAGTTCTCACGACTGTACAGGCGTTTAAACTAACGGCTTTGAATTGAAACGAAAGGGAGAAATGATTTTGATTTACAGCAGTGGGTTTGGAAATTGAGTAGTGTTACCAATATCTATTTCATTTAGGAAGAGGTTGCTTGTGTAGGACCTATACAATTTCTTGTAATCAGTTCTAAAATAAACACAAGGTAAAAGATTTTTTAAACATTTAATTCTAACCAGAATAACCCCACAAATTTATGCATTTTGACTCACCTTTTGGGTGTGTCAAAATAAACTTCCTTTGAAACCTCCGTCGGCCGTGCAGGTACGGGAGTAAAAGCCTTCTGGACGGTTGGGTTTTATATCTGAAATTTTGATCCTCCTCGCTTCTGGTTACGGCTTTGGTACTGTTTGACCGTACAGAAGTCTGATAATTTTAGCTCGTGCAAATCTCTAGTGTTCACGTATGTTTGTTCGACCCAGACCGTCTGACCTACCAAAAGGTGTTCTGTATCTGTTTGGACGGAAGGAACATTGCCTCCCAAATGAGACTGGAACCCAGTGCAGGGGTATTAAGTAAGTGAATGTATTAAATATTAAGTTCTGTTTATAAAGAAGGTTGCTTTTAAAGTATTTTTCTATGTTTTAAAACCAAAAGTTATTCTACTACAAATTCTTAGAAAATAAGCAATTACACATCTAACTAATTATAAAAGAGTTCACTTCGATCAATGACTCATTGACCCAACATTTTCTACAACGGATCCAAACGCTTTATCCATCTCTACAAAATGTATCGCAGAGACGTATTTGGACGGTTTTCTAATTAGTGTACCCAATAATGGACCCAATGAAAAGGTATGTTGGTGCAAAATAATAAAATAATTCAAAAGATAACAGTGAGAAAAATTATAAATTCACTTTATATTGATCTCACAACTTTGCTACAAAATGCTACAAAATTTCGAGCATGGTTTTTACTTTATATTGATTTATTTACAAGTTTCTTTCCTCCGAATTTAATCCATTTATTATGCTAACTATTATCCACTGGGTCGCTTGTTGTACAATGTTTTGTAAAAGAAACGACATATTCTCACAAATACCACATAAATAACATTTCTAATTCTCTGCCATTACAAGAACTCCAAACAACACCAATTCTTGCCAAATTTAGGCAAACAGTTGAAACAGAATGTTTTGAAATTTCAAGAGATAATGTAGGTCAATTTGTCTATGATATCAACATTTCGTCGATGAAAGTAATTTAAACTTATTTTAAACTTATTTTAAACTTTTGATGAAAGTAATTTAAACTATTATATTTTAACACATTTTTCTTTACTGTAAAATTACAAAATTACATGAAATCAAGAGCAATTATTAACAACAAAAGTGTTTGTACTATTTTAAGTATTTTTAAGAAACTAATAATGGATGGCAAGTTCTAGTTACACACATGATAAGACAATAATTATTTGAAAATTAAGATTACATTCGATAACTATATTAATATTTTCCTCTTCTCTGGGATTAATAGATTCAAAAGTAGAAACAAACGTTCTACAGCAACAGATAAGGCTGGATGCAAAGTCACAGCATGCCCTAAAGGAAAAAAAACTATGGAGAAATATAGCCCTACTGATGGCTTCGACTCAAATGATGAAACTCAGTTAAATAGTGAAGAAAGTGTTAAAGATGGAAATGAAAATGAGAAGTTTGAAAATGAAAATGGAATTGTCATCGCCTCTGATGCTTTATCTGTGAATAGAAAATGGGAAGAAGATTTCAAGAAGAGAATGTAAGTATTTAAACAACTATAATATAATTGTGTAAAGTATTTTTGTCTTTTCTAAAGCAGCCGTCCACTTCCACCTTCACCCTGTACCAACGACCCAGAAGATTTCCACACATATAGTATCTCTTGTTACTCTAAGTCCTCTGGACGAGTCGGACGGTCTGGGTCTTCAACACATATAGTATCGACAACGGAACAGAAACTAACTTCGCAGGAATTTTGATCCCTTGCCTATGGGAGGAAATAAAAATATATTTGAGAATTTCATCGGGCTCGGTCCCAGTTTGGGCTATAGTACGTACGGGTTGGCCATGCAAAAGTCTGAAAATGTTGGCTCTTGCAGATAGTGTGTATGTGAGTCTTGGACACGATAACCAGAACGAATGTACGTACCGGCATGGAACTTATATATATATATTAAAGTGCGCCGCAGAGTAATAGCTCCATTAAAAAATAAGTTCCATTAAAAAATGAAGGTATAGTTTTGTGGGCCCTAATGAACACCTGTTACAGAAGCTATCAATTCGCTTTCTCGCACACACCCACACCCCTTTATCTCAGAAACAAAAAAATGTACAGTATTAATATTCTAATTTTCTGAAAGGTATGTATGATAAGATAAGAATCTGTGAATTTTGTGTATATGTCTCTATCTAATTATTTTCTAGCAATGTGTCCAATTTAATACATTTTTGTTTTCTCTTCCACACTTTTTGAAGCCGAATAATCAGAGGAAGTTTTTATTTTCACGTTTCGTATTCCACTCTGCTCTTAAATTAAAACACAAATAGCCGTAATGACTATTCGAAATGTCTCAAACATTTATCAGTTTCTTTTTCTCCGATTTACTCTCAAACAGGATGACTTAAATCAAAATTCTACAGAAAATCTGGACGAGATACACTTTTCAAATTCAATATTCTGGGTGTTCTATACTAATCTATAGCAAAAACACTATAAAATAGAAAATTTTCAATTTTAAGGTACCTTAATGAGCATTTTAAAACTCACATATATCATACTTAAAATCAACAAAAAAGATTGATATCCGATAAAAGAAATTTGTAAAAGCAGCGAAATTTTTCAGTCTTATTAAAAATGACAGTCATAAAAAAATGGTTGAGTTACCAAGTTTATTCTACTTTTTCTCACAAATAGATACGATATCGTGCATTTTGGTATAAATTCGAAATAAAATGGGAGGATATTGGACTGTATATTGCTTTAATAATTACCGAAAATGACGCTAATATTACGTTGCAAAAAACTTCTAGAAACATCAAAAACTCGAGTTGTTCTGATTTTTGTCACGATTCTAATACTTTTCCTAAACATTACCATGTGTTGTTGTGAAAGCAAAATATCTGATGGTTATAGCACGTAACTTTCCCTACATATTTGTAATGACTTCATTTCTTTAACAACGATTTAATGGTGTGCAAGATTCGAGGCATAACGTATTTAAAATTCAATTAACATCATGTAATCACAATAGACTTCATCACAGATAACATAATGTCTTACAGATAATATCATATAATTACAATACTGAGAAGGTTAAGAAACTTGTAAATATAACACAGTAATGTAGTATACAGATGTTTCGAGGATACGCTGGATCCCTTTTGTCTGTGAAAAGAACAATGCTGGGATAGTTTCTCTCCCGGCATTAATGATCGTGCAATTCAAAAAATTTCTAAGCCTTTTTTCAAACTAACTTCTGAAAAAGATTTAAAGAACACTAACATTTTATCTTTTTTTCTAAAAATCAGTGAACGGATTGTTATAATCCTTAAATAATACGAATTCAGTATTAAGTTTAAATCTTCTAATAAACTCAGATTTTCTAATATTAAAGATCCTTTAGAAATTCCAAATATTTGGGTTTTTTACAGTATTTATTGTCAAAGCGGTCTTTCTTATATTGGTTAAACTAAACGTACTATATGTCAAAAAACAGGAATTTAATAAATCTGCAATTGTTCAACGTTGCTATCTATTTGATCACCGTTTTGGTGTTTTCCTTAGCACGGTTCCATAAAAATGTACGTTGATCCATAAAAATCTTGATCATGACTTCTTTGAAGCTTTCCATATCAGTAAAATTCCAGTAATTTTGTTAATGACTTTGCCAGTATTATATGTTTGACTGCGGAATGACAGAGCGTTCAGTAACCCCTCCCGCTTTTTTCGTTCTATTTCTTTGGGATTTTTATGTGTCATCGTTTTAACTTTTTTACGTCTTTTTGGGTCTCATTTATTCATGTTCTAACTTGACCCAATTTACCGGGATATTCCTATGGCCCTTTGGTGCACGGCAATCTTGTGTTTTACTTGTTGTCACGGATCGGCTGGATGGTTCTTCATGCTGTTTTCTGATTGGCTCATTCTTTATCCAGGTCTTATGTATAGGGTATAATGTGCGACAGTCCAGTTGTTAGCTCGCGATATTTGCACTGGTCCGATCCGAGATCGATTCCCGATTACGCCCAAACCCTCGCCGAGTTCACGAGGAGTACGATTACGTTAAACAAGGAAGTCCTCAAAACATTCCGAGAGGTTTGAGGTAGGGGAAAGCGGATACGGTCCCTGTGAATTCTCCCCCCCCCACCACCACATACACACAGGGTTCAGTTCTAAATTCATTTTTTTCAACATGAATAGACTATTACTCTAAAACTATAAAAGCTTTTCCTTTAAAGTATGTAAGTAATTATATATATATATATATAATATATACATATATATATATATATATATATATATATATATATATATATATATATATATATATATATATATATATATATATAAATTTCCTCTTACATATTTTTCTCGCTTATTATTTATATTTATCTTTAATAGTTTAGCAGAAATTTGAGTGAAAGTCAAATAAATGCAAAACGCACTAGCTAGAAATGTTGCTTAAATTTATTTAAAAAAATTGTTCATAGCATTGAAATATTAAAATTATTTTATGTGTTCTTAATGTGGGCCCTATTTCCTGCAAAACACGAAAAAATCTTTACAGTTCTATCTATTAATTTCGAAAGTGTCCAAAATGTTTACATTTTTCGTAGCTGTTTACATTTTGTCGCTTATGTTCCAGAGGATTATTGACATCAGACATTTTTTTCGATATTTCCGTATATTATATGATTTAAAAACTGTTTGATCATCCTCTATATAATGACTTACATTTTAGAGAATAATCAGAAGCAAAACAAATGAACTGCAAATACTCAGTGCTTTGAGAGCATAAAAGGTTGAACATTCAAATGATATGATATTGTATCTTGTAAATTAGTTAGTTTGTTAGAGATTTACTTCATGTTTATTGCTATAGTGTCACTTATCATATTCTGATACATCGTACCAAGAATTCTTTTTTTTTCACGAAAATTATAGGTTTAGATATCTTGCTACCAATATGTTTGAAGACGTCTTGAACACGTTTTGTATACTTTCAGAGTGATCATCATAGCTGCCCCAGATATCAATGGATTTTCCAAAAATTTATATCCTGTTTTGTTGTCGAAAAGTATAGAGCTAAATATACTTTTTTGAAATTCGAGTGAAAACTTTGAAATTTATTCGAAGTATATATGAAATTTATTCGAAATTTTATATTTTCTTAACACGGCAGCGTAGTGCAAAATTTGACATAATCATGCTTATACGTGCTTATTTATGGCTCAAAGATCAGCCACGATATAATTGTGTTCGCGGCTTTATTTGTCCCTCTGGGAAGTACATTACCGAACTGTGTATTAATCAAAAGACTTTGCAAGCACTTTAAAAGGACGGGTAACCTGCAGTCACACTGTTTAGGAATGATATGGAAATTATAATATTTTATTACAAAATTTGCAAAAAAAGGAATGTGCAACCTGCTTAAAAATTGATTTTGGAACGAAAGTATCGAGTTGGGTCACACTCAAGTTAATTTTAGTCACACTCCAGTTCATTGTTTCGAGTTGAGTGTCACCGATGTCTTCTGGAGAAAACAAACCGATGGAACCGTTTGGTCTGATAGAGAAGAAAAACAAGACAGGGACGCCAGTGAGAGATTATTACACGTTCGCAACAATACCAACTGTAAATTATGTATGTAAGAGCAATAAATAGAAAATGTTAGAAAAAACGGCAAAACAATAACCAGGAAAAATTAAATTCAAGTATGAAGGAATCAATTGATTTCGAAACTATAAAACCTAACTTCGTCAAATAAAACGGAAAATAACTAAAATCCGGAAAAAGGCCGACAAATTACCAAAGGAAAAACTAAGCAGGGTGGTATAACAAAATAAACCATAGGCTTTCAAGAGGAAGGGAATAATGATCAATGATCGTTAACACGACATGTTTATATTGTTAAATTATGATTAAAGTAGTTTTCGGGTGTTTTTTAATATACACATACCGTTACCTGAACAAAATATGTGATGTAACGTTTTCTCTTATAGGGAAATGCTGTTTAAACGATTTGAGACTCAAACTGATTTGAAGGGCGAGCATAAATACGAAGCTTCTTCAGTCGTCCAAGAACAGCATGATCTATTCCGCAAATTCTTAGACAAGAGAATGATGGCAGAGCTGGAAGATTTTATAAAGGCGTTTCCTTGTCATGGGAAAACAGTCTTAGGAGGACAAAGAAAACCAAATAACTCAAGCGCTGAGATGATCGATGCCAGAATGAAGATAGAACTGGAGAACTTTACAAAATCAGTCACTGATGTTGAAAAATCAATTCAAGATGATGCAAACTGTGAATCTAAAGAAAGCAAAATCGTTAGAAGAGAAGTGGATGTAGTTTATTACAGACAACCATTTCCAGTTGCCATGACATTGATGTTGTTAATGCTAATTTCGTACATTATCTTTAAAATGGTGGGATTTTGTCTCTAAAAATGTTCCAGATAATTGCAGGCAGTTTATTTCTAAAAAATTCTGACGCAGTTTTAACTAACAGAAATTGCATGATGTCTCATACCATAAACCAGAACAAGAGGTTTGATTTTATATTTAATTTATTTGATATACTTTAATACTTATTTAATATGTTATTAATATTTAATAATTATATAACTTCTAATGAAATGTTAAAAATATAATCCATATAAGAAAATAATGAGAACCTATATATTTTAAAAACTTTAACTATATGGTATATGTCATCTTTAATTTCATTATAATTTTAAAGAATAAGTTTTTATTACTTTCATAAATTTCAATAATGATTAGAAATTATTTTGTGTTAAAAAAACTGTTCCTTAAGAGAAACTACTTACCACCCGTTCACATTAAGCCCGACATAAGCCATCGCGAACAAAGTCTGTGAAAACAAAACAGACTTCACCTGCGGAAAAATATTCCACACGTTAATGCCATGCTTGGTATGCTTTACCTATAGTGTCACAAGTAAAGCATACGAAAATAGAATGATATACGAAAGAGAAGCTGCAAGAACATTTCACCACATTGACTCTCTTGCTGTAACAGCAGAAAAACGATGTGATCGGCGTCAATTCATGCCGGTTGCACTTTCAACGCGGTTAATGCACTAAGTTAAAATAATTTAAAATGATGTGCAAGTGAATCAAGATTTAAGATTTTGCGGATGTTAGTATGTTATTGTCTTGTAGTTGTCTTTATATCACTAGGGAGCACCGCCCCCTCCTCGCAACGCTCGCCAACATCGCCTCCTACTCGCTAACGCTCGTTGAGCTCGCTTCGGAAGCTCTTTCGTGCCGCCTGCTACGCAGGCGTAACACGCAAATGGGTACCGTCCTTGTTAACTAGCATTCACTAACCCTAAAACTCGCTTCGAATCAAAGCCCTAGAAAAGCTCTCATCCAATCTGAGTGGCGCATACGACGTCCTACGTGTCCCATGTTCGATGACGCTCGCAAAATCTCAGAGCTCGGCCCTCCATTGGCAGCCGGTTATTGACCCCGTAACTCGATTCACGAGTCGGAAGGCTTCGTCTCCAAATCGCAGACACTCACAAACGTTCGCAGAACCTCAGGGATCAGTCCTCAATTGGCTGCCGCTTATTCTCGCCTTAACTGGATTCGCGAATCGGGAGGCTTCGCTTCTACTTGCTGACGCTCGGTTCGCTAGCACTTTCGCGCCGCCTACTACGCAGGCATACTATTCAACTGGATACCATCCTTGTTAAATGACATTTACCAATTCTAGAAATCGCTTCGCTAGATCTTCCAATCTGGACGGAGCATGAGACCACTTACGTGTCCCATACTCGCTGACGCTCTCAGAATCCCGGGGCTCCGCCCTCTATTGGAAACCGCTCTTTAATCCCGTATCTAGATTCACGAGTCCCCCCAGTCACGAGTCTAGTGTATCACAAAACATTTTTTCCTAGGCATTTTCCCCTTGGGGTTAATTCATTGAATATAATTAATTAATTTAAAATATCTATAGGTCAATTGAATATGGCTATTCATTCAGTTAAAGAACATTATTATGGTTTACGATTTCCTTAACATCAATTCAAAACTGTTTGAAATATTTCCACCATTTCTTCATTTCTTTGTTAATTGCAATATAACTGACATGCATGAATAAAGTCTTCCGTTAATCTTTACAGATTGAAACTCCTTGTACTGAAGTTGTATCAGTGAACTGAATTGAGTAAACAAAATCTTCCTGTAGTCTCTTTACATTGTTTAGATGAGGAAATGTATATCTTTTTCTGAAATATTATCCGTACATAAATGGTTCATTAAAATTCAATTCCTTTGTTAAAGAATAACATTTTCTTCCAAATTTAAGTGCAGTTATCACTTTTGATCCATACTGCTTTATGTCGAGTGACTTATTAATTGATAATCCATTTTGATTCATCTTGTAGAGATTTCAAGTTTAGGATCTGTGATCGCCCTATGCTGAATCGATTTTTATGGTCATGTGGTTTTCCACCAATGAATATTTCCACCATTTCTTCATTTCTTTGTTAATTGCAATATAACTGACATGCATGAATAAAATCTCCCGTTGATCTTTACAGATTGAAACTCCTTGTACTGAAGTTGTATCAGTGAACTGAATTGAGTAAACAAAATCTTCCTGTAGTCTCTTTAAATTGTTTAGATGAGGAAATGCATATCTTTTTCTGAAATATTATCCGTACATAAATGGTTAATTTAAATTCAATTCCTTTGTTAAAGAATAACATTTTCTTCCAAATTTAAGTGCAGTTATCACTTTTGATCCATATTGCTTTAAGTCGAAAGATTTATTAATTGATAATCCATTTTGATTCATCTAGTAGAGATTTCAAGTTTAGGATCTGTGATCGTCCTATGCTGAATCAATTTTTATGGTCATGTGGTTTTCTATCTTCTCGCTATATTAAAAAATTTGATGTTGGCAGCACATGACTTTCCCTGCAGACTTATATCCACGTTCCTCTAATTTTAATTAAATTGATTCCACTTTTAATTCAAATTTAGTTCTCATTTGGTAACTAGATTTATTTTCAAAGGTGGCGAATCTCGAGAAAGGATAGACCTAGTACAATGGGGTTGGTCTTATTCTTCTCTTCGTTAAAAATTACGTATAAAACTAGCATTCAATGGATATATTTGAGCGTACGTAGTTTTTTATTTTAGATTCTGACGACATTTGCGAACCATTTTGCATAAAAAGGCAGGTTATTTTTTCCGAATCTTACCAAACTCTAATCAGCACCATGGTAACTTACAAGCGACTTATCACCCGAAAATTGTGAAAGTCGGTCCGTTAGTTTTTCAGCTAGTTTGGATACTGGCAATTTTAGCTGGCCATTTCGCAAAAAAAGACGGGTTCCTTTATTTCGAATCGTACTAAAAACTAATCAGCACCAGGGTCACACCCAAGTGACTTACTTAGCAAATTTTATGAAATTCGGCCCATTAGTTTTTGAGTTACAGTGGATACGTTCATTGTACAGACACACACACACACAGACGTCACGCTAAAATAGTTTTTTCGTATTCTAGAGGTCTCAAAACGTGTAGATCCGTCGAAAACTCAAGTTGCGATTTTCAGCATGATTCCAATACTTTCCCTATACATTGCCATGCATTGCAGGGAAAATAAAAAAGTAGCTGCCGCAGTCGCCTCTGTTTGACAAATTTTGCGTTTCTAATGTTTCTATGTGATGTACCGCAAAATCAAAACATATAAATTTACGATAGTTGGTACATTTGTAGACAAATATTAGGGGAATTAATTCACTTATAGAAACTGTTTTTCGATTTAAAAGTTAGTTTAGGAAACATATAATATCAAATTCAAAGGAAGAGTTTTTGAGCTGCGAGTTCGCGTCCTGGACAGACTAACAATAGAAGCACCTCCAATTTTTGTTGACATGTCTACATATTTGAATTATTTCAGGACGGCGCCCCTTTTTTTAAGTTTAGGTTTAGTTAATGAGTTATACAATTTTTTAAGCACTTCTGAAGTGAAAATTTTCCTTCCCTACGGCCGAAGATTTAATTGGTCGAGAAGACTGCTAGATTCTTTCTGATTAGTTTTTGGCAGAAATATTACGAAATGGACGAGGACTAAGTCATTGAAGCATTAAAAACTTTAAAAGTATAGATATTTATTTCTAAACATGAGTACAACGTTGCTAGTGTACTTTAGAAAATGTGAAATGTTGATAGTCATATGACTTATCGTTTCGTTTATTCCGACAAACAAACAGAGCGTTTTGCAACCATTGTTGTCATTATTTTCAGGATGTTATGATTATATTGCACAACAATTAAATGTTTTATTGCTCTAAATATATCCATACTGAAAGCGTAATACGTATTATGTAACTGTATTAAGAACAAGCAGCAAAACCTACAGTTATGAAATTTTGCTGTTTCTTCCTAATACAGTTAGCTATCGTTCTTAATAGCTTGCTGAAAGAAAGGATTCGTGATGCAGGTTCAGAGACTCGTGACTGGGGTAGACTCGTGAATCAAGATACGGAGTTAATGAGCGGTTTCCAATGAAGGGCGGAGCTCCGGGATTCTGCGAGCGTCAGCGAGTATGGAACACGTAAGAGGTCGCATGTGCAGTCCAGATTGGAAGATCTAGCGAAGCGAATTCTAGGACTGGTGAATGTCAGTTAACAAGGACGGTATCCAGTTGAATATTATGCCTGCGTATTAAACAGCGCGAAAGTGATAGCGAACCGAGCGTCAGCAAGTAGGAAGCGAAGTCTCCCGATTCGCAAATTCAGTTAAGGGGGAGAATGAGTGACAGAAAATTGACGACTGATCCTCGGGGTTCTGTGAGCGTTAGTGAGCGTCAGCGATTTAGAGCCGAAGCCTTCCGACTCATGAATCGAGTTACGGAGTTAATGACCGGCAGCCAATGGTGGGCGGAGCCCTGGGATTCTGCGAGCGTCATCGAGCATGGGACACGTAGGCGTTCGTATGCGCCGTTCAGATTAGAAGAGAGCGCTTCTAGGGCTTTGATTCGAAGCGAGTTCTAGGGCTTGTGAATGTAAGTTAGCGAGGTCTGTACTCCTTTGCGTGTTACGCTTGTGTAGCAGGCGGTACGAAAGTGCTCGGGAGAAGCGCTCAGCAAGCGTCAGCGAGTAGGAGCGCGAAGCGAGTCACGGTGTTTGGTAAGTGTAGCGAGCAGGGGCCGGAGCCCTCTAGTTTTATTATAAAATCCATAATGTTAAACAACATAATAATATATCCCTAATTTCCATACACCATAACGCAATAAAATAATATAACATGATAAAAATATAGAAAAACATCACAGTAAAGGAACTAAAAGTGAAAGAGCAATATTAATGTTCCATAATCACATAATTTAACAGCAAATACCACAACAGCGATATATTCGAAATGCAAACATCACATGCATCATCATCTCGTATCATTCATATGAGAACTGCATAAAGATAAACACAGCAACTCCGCCCGACAATAGAACAATAAAACAACATCATGGCAACGACATCACAATAACATTGCCATAATAATAATAATAAATAATAAACTTTATTTTGATACACAATATGCATAACATATACAATTTCTACTTATAAGTAAAATATAACAGTGGGGCAATGCTTCAGTCGCCGATTTAACCAGTTACAATAACCTCTGAATCACTGCCAGTCAACATTTGATTTGTTATGTATGAATTTGGAATATATCTTATTTTTACGTTTAATGCATCGATAAAGTCTATTTGTAATCCAAGGTTTTTTAATACTTTCATGAGTAGAAGTTGAGACAAAGGGAAAGTGGAAATCATGGTTCTGACTACTTCGGAAGAACAAATATCATAGGCTATGTGAGAGTTTTGATAGGTAGTGATCAGGGACCAGTCAATATTTTGTACTGCATCCTTAAGAACTTTATGTTACGATCGCTTAAACATCTCACACTCTTATGAACATCAGAGTGATGATTATTGACATCAGCAAAGATAATGATCGGCAAATGATCATTGATATGAAAATCGATGACACTAGAATAATAGGTGAGACATTTTGTAATGCAAACATCATGTAAAGTGCTACTATGTACGAGTCGGTTTAGAAAGAATATTCAAACAGGAAGAAGAAACAACAATATCGTTAAATAAATTATAGTATGGATATACTTATGGATATACATGTGTGGATATACTTAGATCATTATTAATGTCACCGAGTAAAATAACAGTTTAATAATAACATAATCAAATATAAAAATTCCACAACATAATTATTATAAAAAAGTCAACTGCAACACAATAACATAGTAACATCCCCCCCTGACTTCAGGCTCCTTATTATACAGGCTGACGCAATCGCCACTTTGACGTGCACATGTTACATGGCTGATATGAAATACGTTAGCTTTAAAATAATTGCTTCTGCTTTCAAAATATTGCATTAATCATTCAAGCAAATAGTTTCTATTACTTTAATTTTCTCGAGTTCCCGGGAAAAGGAGGAGAAAATAACCTTATTTTCGTCATATACTGCCATTATCCTTTATTTAATTGGAGAAAATATTTTTCAACATATTCTAAATTATGCAACAAAATTTGACTTAATTGGGACTTGTCCTAATTCTATCTAACATGCACCGCTACGATCCCAATGGATCCCTATCATTCTAAATTCCTTATTCTATGATTTCCCAAATATTGTCAATTTGAACGGAGATTAAAGCAAATCCTTCGGGTTTGCTAGTTGCTCCAAACTGTATCCCATGAGGTTGAAGCCATAATACTGCCATCGCTTCAACTGGGATTCAAGATGGTCGCTGTTGCGTCAGCCTGTATGTATAGGAGCCTTACGCTAATAGGAACCTTACTCTGTAGGGAAACTTACTCTAGTTATAGTAACTTTTCGAGCACCAATGTAGAAACACCGTTTCAGCTCAGGAAACAGGAGACTCATTCAATGTGGTGAAATGTCCTTGAGCTGTTCTTAACTTAAAGTCTTATGTTGCATATTGGTATTTAAGCCAAACAATGTCAATTAATGGCACAGATTTGTAACAAATATAAGAAAGTTCCTTTCCGCAGGTAGAGCACATTGCTTGGAAAAAAACTTAATGTGAACGGGTTACAAAGTAACTAAGATTCTCTGCTTAACTTTAAATATGAAAAATGAAGTAAATGTAAAATGTAATAATTAGCAGAGGAGCAATAAAATTAAAAAGCTATTCTATCTCATTAAAAAGTCATTCATTGACACCTGATAAATAAATAGTTTATTTAATTAATATATGCATCTTATAAAGATGTCAATATAGAAATATTTTCCTGCTCTTGTTCTGTTTTTGTGGTCACTGAGAGTGTTGATATTATTTATATTTATTTTGAATTGTAAATGACAAATTTTAATTATTTAATATAGAATTTCCAAAAGTGTTGTTGTTTGTCGTGATGATTTTAGATTTATTTTCATTTCATTTAAGGAAAAAAAACCCAGATTACTGCTGATGAGATAATGTTATTTCGATTTTATGTTGGGTTGGAAAACATAACTTTTTATTTGATTCTTATGTGAACATCAGTCTTTAATATATAAATTCCAGAGTGTATTGTAAAACGTTATTACTTAGTAGTGGCATTTTTAAATTTAGTTTAAATCTTACAATTATTTTTAATAATATGACTTGTACAGAGCTTCCTTGGCAATTCTTTATGCACCACACTAACTTTGTAAGGAAATGATAGCGAATTTATACGTTAGGTATATCCAGGGAAAAATTAAACTGCCAATAGATTAAAAGTGATTGCAGCACCCCTAGCTTGAACAGTGGGACAATGAACATGGCAACAAAACAAAACAGACCAAAAGCCAATTACAAAGTTGTTAAAGCATTCTCTAATGAAGTGATTGCTAACCAGGGTTCCTCACGAATTTGAAAAAGCCGGCGGCTGAAAAGTACACTTTCCACCTTCCTTCGTACTTGAAAAAAAATTAATTCTTGAGGATTTATTTTGATTTAACAATAAAGCAATGAAGTATTTTGAACGCTTGCCTTAGTTAAATGTTATGGGTAAAACTTTAGCAGTTATAATCTTATTTGGCAAGACAAATTTTGTAGAAACGTGGAATTTTTGTATCGGCAAGGAATTCAGTGTGGTTGATGAAATTTTTCAGCATTCCCACCATTTACTTACACATGGGATTGTTAGTGAAAAAATTATAAAAAATGCTACACCAGGTAAAAAGTATTTTTCTTAATCGCATTACATGGAAATGTGAGTGTATTATAAAACAATAAATTGAAACTTTGTTTTAGTTAACAATTTTATGAAAAACAATTCTGTTAACATAAAACAAAAGCATAAGATTTATTAAAAGTCTGAGATTTATTCAAAAGTCTGACTTTTGATTTTATGAACGTTGTGTTGCTTCGAAAACTATATACAAAATAATTTTGTTTGGGATTAAACCGTTTTAATACTTTTCAAAATATTCACTTATATCATCCATACATGTTTTCATTTAAATAAACCAATTTTCAAAACACTTATGCCATTAAAATGTTGGTATAGCAGAAACATGTGCTTTATAAGCTTCGCTGCTTTTCTGGAGTATTAAATCGTTTACCCCGTATTTTATATTTGATAGTCGGAAACAAGAAAAACATCATTGGGTGATAAATCAATAGAATAAAGATAAGTGCCTCATCAAAGTAATTTTTTGATACTTCAAATAATTGGTAATCTGAAATGCAGTGTGTGAGCTTGCATTTTCACGATGAAGAATGATAAGGCGTTTAGCATTATATTTTATGACTTGAGCATTTTTTTCTAGCAAACGAATTGTCGTATACCAATCAGCATTTACTGTTCTACCATCCACCAAAGCAACGATTGCAACATGGCCGGATCTGCCAAAAATGAAGCAATCATTTTCTTTGAAACCAGTTGTGAATTATTGCTTTGAATAGTGCTTCATCACCATAAGTCGAATTCTTTCGATTGATACACTGTTGCTGTATCAACCCTTCTTATTCAATCCTGATCGTTCGATCTATACGAAAGTATAAAATATCCGTTTGTACGGCCGGGGAGTGCCACCTAATTTAGACTGGAACCAGTTCAAGAGTTCACTGTGGGCCTTGGCTTTCTCAGAAGTTTCTCCCAAGCTATCACTTTTGAAGAAATGCTTCTGCAATTTTTACTGTATCATCTAGAATATAATATACACAAAGTAATGTTTTGATAAAAAATTTCGATTTTAGAATTGATGATGCTAATATATATTTTAGGATTTCATGAACATAGTTTGACTATTTATGGAGTGATGTCCGTCTTGCTGTCATCGATTTTTTAATGTATACGATCGCTGCCACAAATATAAGTGGATTTTCACAAAACTTTATATCTGGTTTTGAAAACATAAAAACTAGAACTAGATAGATTTTTTTTTTAAATTCGAGAAAATACTTCGTAATTGATTTAACATTTTATATTTTCTTAACATCGTAGCATAGAATGAAATTTATCATAATTATGCTTAAAAAGAGTTTTTGTGGCTAAATGATCACGAAACTTGACAGTTATAATTAGCGTAGTAAAAAATAGTCGTGGTACAATTTTTGCAGCCCTTCCCGGGGGAGATGCGAGCAAATTACCTCCTCCCGATGGGGTACATTGTCAAACTGTCCAACTTAGTATCAATCGAAATATTTAAGCACTTTAAAATTGAAAGTAACATTCCAAAATTTTGACCAGTTGGACCAACAGTACAGAATATTAAAACAAAAAAAATGACCAGACAAACCACTCTAAACCTAGTCAAAACATGTTCAGGAAATGAAAAACAAGACGTATGCTGTCTATGAAATAAAAAGCGTAGCAAACCAAACGCACGTTGAAGACATAATTATAGGGAAATGCCAAAAAAAAAAATAAGGATTTATTTTTCTTGGAAGATAAAAATGCTATAGAATAAAACATGAAACAGATACTTGTCATGCAAAAATGCTGCTTGTTTGACATCGCCATCCAAAATTGGATTTTGAAGATAGCGATTATTAACTAACCTTAGATTTTCTGGTTTGATGTTTGGTAAGTGTGCTTTCGTGCAATACTGATTAATACACATCAGGACTAAAATATAATCATTCATTTACAAAACAGAACATTTTATTAAGAGCAACTTAAGCGAGGTACAGCTGTTTTTCATAGCAAAAATCGGTAAAATCAACAGTAGTCCAGAATGTTTTGCTAGATTTTTTAGCGAGAACACAGTGGAAATCGCACTAATCAGACCATGGTTGATGAATCTCGGCGTTAACCGATCAAGATAATTCCATCATTGTAAGAAACAGTTCGAGCAAATAAGATGCCTTTTATCCCGGCTCGTTGCCAGAAATTTGCATGAAGGTCATTGTGATATCAGTTTAACACCAGAGTTCAAAAATACTCCTCATACTACCTCCGCACGCTCAACAAGCAATTTAATATCAATCATAATTGACAAGTTCGGCATGAAAGGAATTAGACACATAGAGTTCCCCCCATGCTGACTCAAAGTCAAAGAACATGAAGATTGGGTTAAATATGTAGTTATGCGTATCATCGTCTCCATAAAAGAGTATGAAACACTTTATTGAGTGCCCATCGTTGTGGTTTAAAACGATCCGAATGATCAGAATTGAAAAATATCTGACATAGATAGCAGATAACTTTCCTTGTGTAATGTTTCTTATTTCATTCACATTGAAAAATCATATAAGAGATCCACGGTACTGTGTTTCTAACGTTGAATTGTACATTTGGCGCTATTCCGGATGACAACCTGTATAACCATTTCGAAATAATCAATTAACTTACATTTTACTCAACTCTAAATTAACAATTTCCAATATTGACAGCATTCTCAATATGAGATATAAACCATATATTAAAATATTTTAATAATTAATTCATCAATTTAGCCTTATTTTCATTAACTTGCGGTCATATTTGAAATGTTGACGACACTTTGCCAACCTAATGGTTGCTTTGCCTAAATGGTTGTTACATGTGTAAGTCATAGGCTCTATTCTGTGAAATAATTTTCTTACATATAATATTTTATTAATTAATTGATTTTTAATAATTGCGTTTCTTAATTAATGAAGCCTCAGAATTAAAAAAAATATATTTATTTCAATCCACTGCCCCACATTACATTTTCATATGTTTTCCTACATGTCTTTCATAAACTATAGTTTCGAAAATATTCACCTTCATTATATTTTTATATATATTTTTTTAATTTAACTTTAATTAATCATTTGACTTAACATCAAATTTATTGAAGGGTTCGCAATCATAGAAATAAATACATTTTTAAAGAGAACTACATTAAAGAAATATTTTGCAAACGAATTTAC
The DNA here is from genome assembly GCA_951213105.1 of Amaurobius ferox. NCBI lineage: Eukaryota > Metazoa > Arthropoda > Arachnida > Araneae > Amaurobiidae > Amaurobius > Amaurobius ferox. Next base: position 20,707,881 of record OX578152.1, on the reverse strand, counting down.
TTTTTAACCAATAAATTAAACCTTAAATTAAAATGTTGATCATTAAGATTTTTTCAAAGCATAAAATGTGAACTGAAATGTAATAGTGTCAGCTAGTAAATTAATTAAAGCTTTCGCGATCTGATTAAAGCGACCTTGATTAAAATTAATGAAAATTACTTTCGTAATATTTGAGAAAAATAATGCAACCAACATATAATTTTCCCTTTAAGCATTGAAACTTTTTTTCAATTTCATACAATACATGATAATGGATAGAGAAAGATTTGATATGCGATAGAAAATTGGAAATCGGATTTTCGACAGATTTACACGTTTCAGTCACTCTAGAACACAGATCAATTTTTTTCAGTATTGCACCTGGCTGTTTCTGTCTAGCAAGGCATGCAACCACACTAGTTGAAAAAGCATTTGATCAAATTTCATACAATTTGGCAATTAAATCTTCATATAATTTGGTAATTAAGTCGCATATGAAATAACCTATTCTTATTCATGTTAGTAAGATTTGATAAAATAGAAGTGGCATGTACTGAAATGATCCACAAACAATAAAGATCAATCATACATAAAGCATTGATTAAGAAACACTTTCCAACTGAAATTCAATTTTATTTAAACATCTCTAAAATGCGATACATTCAGCACAAATATATTTTAAATTATCGCAGCACTACAATAATTTATTATATTTAAAAACTTCATCGAAACCAAATGAACTTTACTCAAATACCGTCATTGAAATGTAAATCGCCTGCTCACTACGTAAAAGTAGTGAATATTTCATTTATAAATGTTTGTCCATTTCTTTTATTCAGCGGCGACATTTTTAAAATTATCACAATACTACAATAATTTATTTTACTTAAAAACTTAAAACCATAGAGGATTACTAAAGGAAATAACTTTCTAAAACTTCATCAAAAAAGCAATACTACAGAATCGTATGCTTCCTATGTAAAACCAATGAGTGTTTCATTCATATTAGCTGTACGGCAGACTCCAGAGCTGAATAATTTTGCGTTAAAGAAATTCAGTAATTCTTATACAACTCATCTTACAGCTGGATGTGTTTACATTCTCCATAAGGGAAAATATGTTTCGTTGTAGACATAATAAATTTTGATGATCACTTAAACTCAAAAATATTTTAATTACGTTGGTGCAGTATGTAGGTGCACACGCAAAAATAAAAATTAAGCGGTTTTAGGGCGGATGTAACACTAAATATAAATTAAAAAGTACTTTAAAAATCACGATTTTGATACAAGATAGATGCCATATTTTATTTTGAAGCGGGTCATATGATCTCTTCATATGATATGGGTGCAAGTAATATTTTAATTTTTATTTAAAAAAATACCAATCATATTTTACAGAAATTCTTTTATATATTTTATGGGATAGTTTGAATATTTCCTAAAATCTTCCAAGCAATTTAAGAATTTTAAATTCGCTTTAAAATCGTTTGAAAAATTAGGTCTCATAGGAATCAATGAATTTCAATTTTTCAACCCAGGTTCAATCCAAAATTTATTGAGTAATATTATTCATTTACATTCCCATATGTCACACAGACCGTTTCAATAACATACTAAAATTTCAGCTTGATAAACTCATTTTTACGGCAGTTATCGTGCAAACGAACAGACATACAGATAGAATGAACAAAGTAATAAACATTTTTCAGCATGATGTAAAGTGTTAAAAGTTATAAAATCTGAAATAAAAAAAAATAATCATAGATTGGTTTTGATAATCAGTTTATTTTAACAATATTCAATAAACAACTGAATATTTTTTGCACTCTTATTACTTTCCTTATATACATAATGTATAAGAAAAGTATTGTGATGGGTCGAAAATTTGAATCCGAGTTTTCGACGGGATAGCACGTTTCAGGCATCCCTGATCATGAATCAAACATTTTTGAGATGATGTTTATATCCGTGTGTGTGTATGTGTGTGTGTCAGTGAGTCTGTGGAGACGATATATCACGAACGAAGCTATTCGAAGGAAGTTTATTACAAAAATTACAATCCGTGAATACTGGAAGCCTCTTGTTTTTAAACGCAATCAAATGTTCAGAACTCCCCTAAATTTTCGAGTGAAATTTTGAAAATATTATCAAAAAATCAAAACCATCAAGTTACGCAAATAGACATTTCTCATGTAATTTTTCCTTAGAAACGGTTGACATAAACTTTAGAACGCTAGCATAAACCGTTCTCAATATATTGCACATTTTTCAAATAAATTTATAAAAAAATCCTATAAAGTAAAAAAAAATATATATTATCTGATGAGAATCATATTCACTTTTCATATGTAATATCATCTGATAAATTTGGTGACATAATTCTCGTGGATCTAGCTCGATCCATTCATAAGAAAACAGACTTTGAGTAATACATTTGTATTTGAAGGCCAATAGTCATTTATCTGCTATAAAAATAACTTATTTCTCCGTTAATAACGCTTGGCGAGATTTAGGCGACTAATTTGGCGGAATATTGCCAACTTGGCGTTTTTTTTAAATGTTGCCAAATTAACGAAAATCTCGCATAATGGTTAAAAAATGACGCTAAATCTATGAAACTGACGACTAATTAACGAAAATTCAATATCTTGGAAAGAATATAAGTATCTACTATAAGAATAACCTATTTTTCTTTTGCTGTAAAAGTAGTTAATTCATTGCATTATAAAAGGAAAGTCATGTGATCCCACATCAGATTTATTTTGCATTGCGACTTAGTCTGTCTTGCTTCAATAGTTAAGAATTTCATCTAGATGCTACATCAATGAATAGCTGAGCATATACATACACATACGTTTATCTCCGGTAATCTCTTTGATATGGGTTTCACTCCTTAATAATATTTGAACCTGGAAAATCACAGCTCGGCCATAATGTCATATGGGTTCAAGTTTATGTGAAATTTTGGTGATTTGGCGTTATTTTACTATACGCAAAATCGCCTCATAAATAGGTACTTTTTCACAAACAATAAAATCGATACAATTTTTAATAGAAACACTATTTAAAAAAATTACATTACGTGACTACAAAAGTTAATTAATATAAATAAAGCAAACCGAATTAAATTAAAATATAGGTAGAGTCATGTGCTAGCCACATTATTTAGCTTCTTTTTGCACAAAAAATATTGTGTTTCTGTGAGATCCCAAACTCAAAAGCAATAATCATTATTTTTACGCAGATTCAATTATTTTCCCCTGATTCAATTGATATCCTTCCAATGGTCAATGTTTTTGACTATGAATAGGCTTTTTGTGTATTGTGACATACCAAATTTCATTACAGTCTAATTTTCTATACCAACACATTACCAAATATAAATATTGGAGTAGGAAAACAAAATTGGAATAATGTTCTTTTTTAATTAAAGAATGTCTAAAACGTTTAAATCTATCATGATTCTAGGAGACGAATTTTAACCTCACCTTTGTCTTATTTTCATAGTATGTATTTATTGTTAGAGAAATAATAAAGCTCCTAAAAATTTAAGATTTCTCATTCTAAATTTGTTGTTTCTAAATTTTTTATAATTTTGAAGTTTTCGCACTGCATCAGACGCAAATAAATGCATTTAAAAGCACCACATAATTACTTTTTTTAATTGTCATTAAAATAAGTATGATTCTTGTTTATGTTCTTTTAAATATGCTACATTATAATTATTTTACTCTTTTTATAGTTATGGCAACATTATTGTTTATATACTAGAGCAGATAGAAGAATAGGACAAATATTGTAGAAAATTGTCAATAAAATTGACGCTTCAATTTTTTTAGGTAGTGTTTTGTCTAATATAAAACCGTATTTTCTTTTTCAATTATTCCAATTAAATACTATAATATATAATAGTTAAATAGCTTATACGAACAAGACACGCTGGAATCTAGAAGTAAACTAAATGCATTATGAGACTATGATTTTAAAGTTTTATTCAATAAGCTGTCTTAAAAAGTGTCCTAACACTGTATGGCCGGTGACCAGATTTTTCCTTTGGTCTTTTTCTAAGATGTAAGCCGAATGCAGATTTTTCTGTTTAGATTAACATTCCATAAGAGGAGATGATATGCTATGCGCATGTGCACGTTATATAAAGGGGGGGAAATATAATGCAGGGAGAAGCAGACGAGTTTATTACCTTTTTGATGAAGATTTAAGCACGGAGTACTTTTGAAGATTTAAGCACGAAGTACTTTTCTCCATGATTTTAAGTTTTTAAGTAAAATAAATATTGTAGTATTGTGATAATTTTAAAAATCTCGCCGCTAAATGAAAGGAATGGAAAAAAGTTTACGAATGAAATATTCAATGTTTTTATAGAGAGAGCGAAGCGATTTATATTTTGATGACGTTATTTGAATCATTACGTTATTATCATCATGAGTTCATTTGTTTTTGATGAAGTTTCCAAATATAATAAATTATTCTAGTGGTAGTATTATGATAAATTTTAAAATACTACCGCTGAATGTTGTTGTTGTTGAGACCCAGACCGTCCGACCTACCAGAAAGGTGTAAGGTAACTGTTTGGTCTGCCGGAAAGTGCCACCCAATTTAGACCGGAACCCAGTGGGGGAGGCATCCACAGGGACCGTACCCTCCTTCCCCTACCACCAACCGTCCTTTCGAGAGGAAAGTCATTGCAAATGTTGTGATTCCTTAATTAAATATAAAAAATTTAAATGTGAATGTGGTATGCAATATACCTATACACACAAAAAGAGACATTTAAAAAGTATTTATCACAGTAAGCATCTTCCAAGAAAAAGTATTGTAAAAAATGTTTCCTAATAAATGGAGCTCAACTTAAAGTCAAAGACTATTGGTGAGCTTAGAAAGTAGTTAAACAATTGAATATTAAACAACCTAAATGGTGTAAGAAGGATGATTTAATTAGATTATTAATTAAATATATCAGAAAAACAGGTGAATATAAACCTGTTTTAGTAGATTTATTAAATTTAGATATATCAAAATACTTGGAAAAAAAGAGGAAAATATTTATTAGAAAACCTCAAAAACGTAATAAAATTAAAAAGGTTTTTGATTCTTTCAATTTGAAAATTGATAATAAGGAATTTAAGCCAAAAGAAGAAAAAAAGATTAAAACAGAAGTGAATCTTAAAAAATTATTTACTCCTGATCTTACAGAACAATTGAAACAATTTATTAATGAACCTAAAAATAGACGTAGACTTAATAATATATTTGATTATTTTGGTTTAAAATATAAAGATGGGGAATTGGTAGAAAAGAAAGAAAAGAATATAGAAGCTTATCCTAAAGGTTTATTTAAACCTGATTATGAAATTGTTCAAATTAGTCAAAAATATATTAAAAAATATAACACATATAGGTATATTTATAAAATTGTAGAAATCAATGAACTTAGACCTGTACAATATCATAATATTTTAAAGGATTTATTTAGAAAAGCTATTGGAAAAGTAGAAGGAAAAGTAGATATTATAGTACACAATCCTGCATTAAGTCAACCTTTTCATCCTAAAATGATGTCAACTAGAGAGGCTTATGATACCTATTTAGATGTTTTAACACATAAAATTGAATACAAAGAATTAGATATTAAAGAATGTACATTCGATTTTCATGTCATAGATTTACCCCAAGGAGGAAAACATCTAAAAATTCTCAAAGATGATGATATTGTAAACAAAAAGAGTATTTGTCAAATACATAATATAGATAATATTTGCTTAGCTGGATCAATTGTAGTTGCTCTATCTATACAAAATCCTGAACTTTTATGTAAGAAATTAAATCATAAAACATTAACTAAAAACGACGTTCTATATATTAAAAAAGGAAGAAAATTACAAAAAACGTTAGCTGAAAAATTACATGATATGTGTGAAATTCCTTTAGAAATTCGTAATTTAGAGCATGTTAAAAAATTTGAAGAATTCATAAATATTCAAATTACTATATTTTGTAGAGAAAATTTTAATGAAAGAATATACTATGGTACTTATAAAACTACTTGTATTTACATTTTAAAAAATAGAAATCACTTTGATGTGATTACATCTGTTACAGGATTTTTAGGAAAAAACAATTATTGTGATTACTGTGAGGTGAGTTATAAAAGAAGCGATCAGTATAAATGTTTATTAAAATGTGATAGATGTTTTAGAAAAGAAAGTAATTGCGAAGGTGATGATATCATGTGTAATGAATGTTTTCGAAGTTTTAAAGGCGAAAAATGTTTTGAAAATCATAAATTAGAAACTGTTTGTAAAAAACTATGGAAATGTTTAAATTGTAAGAGAAATATCAATAGAGATAAAAAAAACCAGAAGATCTTAAATGTGGAGAGAGAGAATGTAAAAATTGTAGACAATGGGTCTCAAAAGATCATAGGTGTTATATGAAAACAAAAACAGCTAAGGGTAGAACCTGTAAAAATATTTGTTCTACAAGAACTCAAGTATGGTGGAATATATGTCAAAAACATAGATTTCCTGAAAATTATATGTATGGTAGTATGTGTGAAAAAAAATGTAATTACAAAAGCAATGACAGATATAATTGATGTGATCCATGTAAATATTCAGGATTTACACAAAAATATATGTTTTTTGACGTTGAAGCGAATCAAGAGACTGGAAATCATGAAGTCAATTTAATTATAAATCAAGAATTTAATGGAGAAGAAACCATATTTAAGAATGAAAATGACTATTGTAAATGGTTTTTTGATAAGAAACATGTAGGTTATACCGTATTAGCTCATTATGGAAAAGGTTTTGACTTTCAATTTATATCTAAATACTGTTTTAAAAGTAAAATTAAAGTTTTTACAATATATCAAGGAAATAAACTCATTTATATGCAAGCAAACAAATATGATATAAGGTTTATAGATTCTATTAATTTTACATTGATTCCTTTAAGAAAATTTCCTGAATCGTTTGGATTAACAGAATTAGCAAAAGGATATTTTCCTCATTTATTTAACACTTCTGAAAATCAAAATTATGTTGGAAAATATCCAGATAAATATTATTATGGTTATGATTCAATGACTCGTAAACAAAAGGAATCATTTGAAAAATGGTATAATTCAATAAAAAATGAAACGTTTAATTTTCGTGAAGAAATAGTTAAATATTGTAGATCTGATGTAGATATTATAAGAAAATGTTGTTTGGAATTAAGATTATTTTTAGAAATAGCTAATATAGATCCTTTTAAATATGTCACTTTAGCTGGTGTTTGTATGGCTATATTTAGAGATAAATTCTTAAAACGGAATACAATAGCTATAGATGAAGAGACTATCCAACAAGATCAATACAGTAAAAAATCTATAGCTTGGTTAGATTATTTATCTCAGAAACATAAAATAAATATACAACATGCTTTAAATGGAGGTGAGAAAAATATAAAATTAGACAGTAAAACTTATTAAGTAGATGATTTTTACAATAATACTGTATATCAATTTCAAGGTTGTCATTGGCATGGATGCAATCGTTGTTATAGAGAAACTACTGTAATGAAAGATTTATATGAAAAACAAAAAAGATGAATAATAAGATACAAGATGCAGGATATGAGTTAATTGAAATTTGGGAATGTGATATTGATAATGATAAAGAAATTAAAAGATATATGAAAAAAGAATGGAAAAGAGATTTTATAGAACCATTAAATCCTAGAGATGCCTTCTATGGGGGTAGATGTGAACCAACCAAATTAAAATATGAAATGAAAAATAAAGAGAAAGGTCGATATATTGATGTATGTTCACTCTATCCGACTGTAAATTATTTTGATTATTATCCAATTGGCCATCCTAAAAAGATCTATAATCCTGAAAAATATGATGAGAATTGGTTTGGGATGATACAGTGTAAAGTACTTCCTCCTAGAAAATTATATCATCCTGTATTGCCTTATAAAGAAGAAAAATTGATATTTATTTTGTGTAAATTATGTTCAAAAACATTTAAATGCTACCATTATAAAACAGATACAGAAAAGAAAAAATGTAAAAAGTGTTATGAAATAAGAAATAAATTATGTAATTATACAGATGATGAAAGAAGCTTTATAGGTACTTGGACTACGGATGAAGTCAATTTAGCTATAGAAAAAGGACATACAATTTTAAATTTATATGAAGTTTGGCATTTTGAAAAGAAAACAGATAAACTATTCAAAGAGTATGTCAATATGTTTTTAAAAATTAAATTAGAAACTGATGATAAATAAAAAAAAAAAAAAGATTTTAAAAATAAAAAAGATTATGAAACATACATTAATAATTATAAAAAGATTGTTAAAGAAAAATTAGATATTGATTTAGGTGATATAAAAGAAAATCCAGGAATGAGATTTATAGCCAAAATCTGTTTAAACTCTTTATGGGGTAAGTTTGGACAAAGAAAAAATATGAAACAAACTGAATATGTAATAGAGTTGGAAGATTTTTATAGAATTATATTGAATGGAGAAATTAAAGATTTGAATATGATATTTTTAAATGATGATTGTGTACAAATGGATTATAAGATGAAAGCTCAATATGTCAAGAATAACTTTAATACGAATATTTATATATAGCAGCATTTACATACATTTATATATAGCAGCATAACAGCATTTACATAGTTCAGCTAGAATAAGTTTATATAAAATGCTTGATAAACTAGGAGATAAAGTAATGTATTATGATACAGATAGTATCGTTTATATTGATGATGATACTAATAAAGTAAAAACAGGTTGTATGTTGGGAGAATGGACAGATGAATTAGGAGAAAATAAATATATGACGTCATGGATATCTGGAGCTTGTAAAGATTATGATTATATTCATAATGATGGATATGTAAAAGGAAAGGTAAAAGGATTTAAGATGAGTTACGAGAGTGAAACTAAGCTCAGTTTCGATGAAAGAATGAAAACAATAACACGTGAAACTGAACATATAGATGTAGAAATAAATCAGTTTCCAATACAAAAAGATAGAAATATTAAAGTGAATAAAACGAATAAAAGATACATGTTTGGATATGATAAAAGAAGAATTTTAGATAATTTTGATACTGTACCATTTGGTTATTAATATTTATAAAAAATGTTTACTAATAAATGGATGAGTGTTTAGGTGATATTCGAGCTTTAAATTTTACAAATTCTGAAGAAATTTACTATTTGACTTATCTTTGTAAAGAATTGTATGATTTGTATATAAAATATGATCATACTAAAAAACTATTATCAGAAAGTTTTCAAAGGATGACTGAATTAATTGAAGAAGAAAATGAAGATATTAAATTTAATGGATTAGGAGTTTTATATGTTATTTCAAAGAACTTATTCTATTATGATTAGATTCCTCATAAAAGAGGTTATGAAGAATGGATAAATTTATATTTATAAAAAATGTTTACTAATAAATGGAAGAGTTCAATAGACTTAGAGGTTATCCCAAAACGTTTAAATTATATGATTTAAATCCTGGGAAATATGATCTGATATCATTGAGAAAAATTAATACTAAATATGGAGATTCAGTAATCGTAAAGTTAGATGTGGAATATGACGAAAAAGAATATTACCTTGCGAATAAACTTGCAAAACTTTCTGATGAACCAACAAATAAAATCAATAAAGGAAGATATATATTTAAGTATTCGGGTATGATTGATGATAAGTACCAATATGAATTAGAGAAAGCTTAATCATATTTAAAATTATGAGTTTTTAAAGATTATGAAGATTTTCTTTAGATCTTTCTTTAATTGTATCATATTTAGGTGGGGGAAATGTTTCCCCAGCTGAAAATTTATTATTATATCAAAGGAAACCATGTATCAATTTTCTATATTTTATATAAATTATGATATTATATTATTCTTTATATTTATCATTTACTGAGACGATCCTATTTTGGGATAGTGTCAAATCATCAATATATTTAGAGTTATATAAACTTGACAAGGTCAGATCCTCTTTTTTAATTTTGATATTTTGATATTTTTAATTTTATAAAATATGTTTAGATGATTTAAAAGGGGGTGTCTCAACCCCACCCTTTAAAAACAGAGCATTTTTAATATATTAGAGGATTCATATGGAGGTCCTCTTTTTATTTAATACATTCAAATGGAGGTCCTCTTTTTCACGCATTTATTTTAAAATCATGTTTTTTTAATATCAATCTCCTATATATTTGATATTATTTTCTTTCATATATTCAAAGATTTTGATAGATTTGGTCTCTATAATGTCTCATTTTTAAGTCAATATGTATGAAATTTTAGAGTTCTGAAACTCTCTTGATTTTTGATTTTTTTAAAAATACGTATTTTTGAATGATTTTATACATTTTTGAATGATTTTATGCATTTTTGTATGATTTTATGCATTTTTACTTTCCTTATATACATAATGTATAAGGAAAGTATTGTGATGGGGTCGAAAATTCGAAATCGAGTTTTCGACGGGAGAGCACGTTTCAAGCATCCCTGATCACGAATCAAACATTTTTGAAGTGATGTCTGTGTGTGTGTGTGTGTGAAAGTGTGTGTGTGTGAAATTGTATGTGTGTGTGTGAAAGTATGTGTGTGTGTGTGTGTGTGTGTGTGTGTGTGTGTGTGTCAGTGACACTGTGGAGACGATAATTAACGAACGAATGGATCGATTCAAACCAAATTTGGTACAAAAATCACAATCCGTAAGCACTGGAAGCTTATTGTTTCTATACGTAATAGAATGCTCAGAACCCCCCTAAATTTTCGAATAAAATTTTGAAAAATCGCCAAAATATCAAAACCACTAATAAAGTTACGCAAATAGACATTTCTTATGTAATTTTTTATTTGAAAACGATTGACAAAAATTTTAGGACGCTAACATGAACCGTTCTCGAGATACTGCACATTTAAAAAAAATATTAAAAAGTCATATAAAATGAAAAAAAATTCCTATTGAGAAACATGTTCACTTTTCATATGTAATACCATGCGATAAATTGGGTGACATCATTCTCGTGGATCTAGCTCGTTCCATTCATGAAAAAGGATACTTTGAGTGATACTTTTGTGTTTGAACGCCAATAGTCATTTATCTGCTGTAAGAACAACTTATTTCTTCGTCCATAACGCTTGGCGAGATTTTGGCGACGAATTTGGCACAAATTGCGAACGAAAATCTCGCCATATGGATAAAAAATGACGCTAAATCAAAGAAAATGACGACTAATTGTCGAAAATTCAATATCTTAGAAAGAATATAAGTATCTACTATAAGAAAAACCTATTTTTTTACTGTAAAAGTAGTAAATTCATTACATTATATAAGGAAAGTCATGTGTTGCCCACATCAGATTTTTAGTCTTAAGAGGTTGTCCTGGTTTTTAAAAATTTGGAGGGAAGTAGTAGTATATGGGGTGGACTCTGGAACAAAATGACATTGTCATTTTGTCCCAGAGTCCACCCCATATACTACTCATGGTATTACATATGAAAAGTGAACATGTTTCTTAATAGGAAATATTATTTTTTTTATTTTTTATGACTTTTTGATAATTTTTTGAAAAATGTGCAATATCTCGAAAACGTTCATGTTAGTGTTCTAAAATTTATGTCAATCGTTTTCTAATGAAAAATTACATAAGAAATGTCTATTTATGTAACTTTAGTAAAGGTTTTGAATATTTTAATAATTTTTTTCAAAATTTCATTCGAAAATTAATGGGGGTCATGAACATTCGATTGCGTATAAAAACAATAGGCTTCCAGTGTTTACGGATTGTGATTTTTGTACCAAAATTGGTTCGAATCGGTCCATTCGTTCGTCAGTTATCGTCTCCACAGACTCACTGACACACACACACACACACACACACACACATACTTTCACACACACACACTGACATCACTTCAAAAATGTTTGATTCGCGATCATGGATGCTTGAAACGTGCTCTCCCGTCGAAAACTCGAATTCGAATTTTCGACCCCGTCACAATAATTTCCTTATACATTATGTATATAAGGAAAGTAATAACACTCATTTTGTCCTTGAAACCGGTTGATATATTATTAATACTTTAATTTATTTACTAGCTAACTATATATTTTACAAAAAAAGGCATGGTTTTGGTATAGTAACCACCGACGTACAAAATTTTCGCATACGTAATTTTGCCTCTTATTATATACAGTGCGTCCAGTGCTATCTGTGCCCAATGGCTATTTCCTCAACCGTTAGTCACAGAGATACACTTCCAATAGCAAAAATGTTTTAAATTTTAAAATCTATTATCTTAGAAACAGTTTAAATCAATAAATGCATTTCTGAAAGAAATACGAAATATAAATTTTTATACAGTCCCCCGGTCCTACCAATTATATTTATAAAAAATCATCCTCATACAATTTTATGCAAAATAAAAAAAATCATTCTTTTACTACCAAAATTAACCGATTTATAGCTGTTTAAATTTGGAGCACTTTTTTTGCTGAGAAATGGTCAATACGGTCCCTGATTGGTTGCTTGCTGGAGAAATGGTCAATACGGCCCCTGATTGATTGGTTACTTAGAAAAATGATCAATACGGTCCCTGATTAATTGGTTGCCTGAAACGGGACAATTTTATGCGTGGAAAAGAGATTTAAGTCACAAAGTTTAATGCCTCATAACTCGGTGAATTTTGGTCGTACAAGGAAACTTTTTTTATAGTGTGGATTTTATTGTGTTAAATTTGTTGATGTCTTCGTCTAGAATATGCAAATGTGGACCAAAATTTAATAAAATGTTTGGAGTCTGTAGGTGATGAACTTCATGAATTATGTTGGATTTGCTGCTTGGTTTTTTAACTTTTGGAGGACAATGCCAACTAAAGTGGGGATCTTATTGTTATTATTTTTTTGTATCGAAGGTCAGGCAAAGTGTTACTGCGGCCATGCTTCATATGAACAATTAACAAATTAAAAATCTTGACAATTATATTCAATTAATAAAAACAAACATTATTTTGAAAATATCTACAAAATTTAATTATGAATATCCGAAACATGTACTATGTGTGTACATGACCACGCCCACATTTGGTCACGCCCATTTATACTATTCGACGTGTTCGTGGAGTATTGAAATAGTGTTTATTTACAATAAATATGAAACTGTATCTTCTTAAGCAGATAGTTAAATTCAAAATCACTATTTACAAAGATTCTAAAATGACAAAAAAAAAAAAAAATAAGAAAATTGAAAGAACGAGGATTTTATAATGAAATACACATGGATTTTATAATGAAATTAAATCTGCCATTTCAAGTCTAATTTTCCTTTTATTTTATTTATAGCCTGGGAGGTCAAATGTAAATTTATTCTTCGACGGTTATTCGGCCAGCCTTTAAGCTCTAAACGGATAGCATTATTCCATTTTCCCAGAGTATGAAATTGCTAAAAATTAAAAGTGAAATTATTTATATACTGTCTATAGGTACCGATAATATTTTGATAGTGTAACTTATAACAAAAATGATTCCGTTTAATATGCGATTTATATAAGTTGGTGGTACATTGAGATATCATGCAGCGCTATAAGCAACATTAACTTCTAGAAAGCTGCACCTAATAAGGCCGCAGCAAATTGAAAAAATAAGAATTGAAATCGTCGACTGTAACTCTCCTAGCCATACACAATCTGGTGAGTTACAGTCAGCCATACACAGTAAGGCCGACTGTAACTCACCTAGACTGCAAATGTATTGTTTAATCCAGGATAACTAAAATTAAACCGGTAATAATACTATGGATTTATGTTTCGTAACAATATGGGTGTGGTTATCAACTAAACAAATAAGGAAGTTTGTTGATCAGATTGAGGCCTCTTCATTCATATAAATTTTGCAATGTCATTGTAGACGGGAGAAATAACGTTGATTTTACGGCGTATTAAACTGTCATCGAAGTCTAACAGCAAGCAATAAACACATTTGAGTTGCCAGAATGCATTTTACGCATTACTAATTTACTAATTACATTATTCAAATTAAAATATGTTATTATATGAGAAAATATAATCCCGGATTGTCTGTCATGCTTGTGGGTACAATTAGCGGCCTTATATAATATCTGATGTGGGCAGCACATGGCTTTTCTTATATAATGCAATAAATTTCCTTCTTTCACAATGAAAAATTGATGTATAAGGTCCATGCCCAATGTTTACTGTACAATGTTGATTTGCTGCTTTTCTGGATGACAGCATGTAAAACTATATCGACGTATCCAATTAACTTATATTTCATGCAATTCCAAATTGGCAATCATCAATATTGATGGCGTCTGCAATAAGCAATGTGGTCCATATATTAAAATAGCTGAATAATTCGTTCATCAATTTAGAGCCATTTTCATCTCCTAATTCCATTTTCAAATTGGAATTACTCGAAAGTTTCATGATCGTTTTCAGTTAAACTATCCTCTTAAATTGCCTCCTGTTCCTCTCTTCTTGAAAATCTATGATTTAATTTTTCAATTTTATTTGCTTGTTATTTCTTCTTTTTTGTAATTTTCTACTAGTTTCTGGAATTTTAGTTATTTTCCGAAATATTTGTTGACGAAGTTAGCGCTTAAAGCCGTTGACGAGCTTACTATATTAATTGATGTTTGCCCTTCATTCTTCTCTAAATAAGTAATCTGCTTGTGGACTCAGAAATCATTCGACACTATTCATTTTATATTAGATTTTGCGTCAAGCAATAATAATTGTTTTAAAAATATTCTCATTTATTTAGAGTCTTTGTTACATAAAAACTAATGTGATTTCTCAAATCTATAAATTAGAATTCAACATCCAAAACTTCCTTAACGAGGCACTTGACATTCCACTTGAAACTACTTTAAAATGTCTCAGCGGTGCGATTGGAATAAATTATTATCGAAGAGTAAAATAATTACAGTTATGGGAATGAGGGTTGAAAATCCAATACACGAAATTGCGTTCAATTACTATTTCCAACCACGGCTATAACTAACATTTCTAATTTTGAACCTATTTGTTATCCCCACATATTACAAGCCTTTTCGCACGTTCGAAATGACGAACATTAAATAAATGTGACTTAACTGCATATCAAAACCCTTTTCAGATTGAAGTATAAAAATGGTGCATAAAAAAGCGCTGTTATCATGTTAATGGTGAAAATACACTTTGTTGTAAAAACATGCATGCTTCCATAAAAATTGAAGCTGCAGCCGGGGAACTCGGCATGCAAATGTCGTTATAAGAGTTATGCAAATGTCGTTATAAGAGTTATGCAAATGTCGTTATAAGAGTTATGCAAATGATCAAACTGTCAGCGCTAATGATATACAGGGCGCATTCAACGCGCATGAGAACGACGCATCGTGCAGCATTTAGAACGACTTGTGTTCTCGCTCACGGACAATTCAATTTGAACTTGGTTTTCTGCTTTGATATTGTAAGTTGTACACAAAGATGCCTTTGAGATGAAATCAAGGGCGCTATGAACAATTGTCGGAGTTAGAGAAAGATCATATCATATGCCTAAGGCAAGCTGGTTGTTGGTCCAACAGACGCATAAATTGCCATCTATTGGGAGATGGGAGTTGCTCGGTGTTGACAACAGTAGATCAGAGAAGACACATTTGACCGTTGAAGAGACTCAGGATACCCCAGACAGACAGCTGCTCGAGAGAGTCGTGTTCATATGATTATAGATGTTCCAATGGATGAATTTCGATACCACTCGTATCGAAATTTTTGCTGTGTGTGTGTTCTACCTACATTTGAATTGCTCATCGCTTGTCTCGTTTCAGTTCAGTCGTAGTCGGCGCATACTGCTCTATCTGTTCTTTTGATCTAAAGAAAGGGGATTGCCTCAAAACAATTGTTGTTACCTAACTAACATATGCCATCTTTCTTCAAGGAAGTTGTGAAAGTGTTTCTTAATTTATGTGTTTATAGTGCCATTTCTTCCATCTTGAAAAAAGTATAAACACAGACGTTTACAATGAAAATGAAATTTTTTTAATGAGTTACTCTTTCGTATTTTTACAACGTATCTTCTGGAATCGTGGGTGTGTGTTCAGGATACAAGAATGAGTTCACATTTTTGGATAACGAACACGTTTATTCACAATCGCAGCTTAAACAGGAACAATAAACAGTAAAACAGCATTTAAATTCTCCACTAATTACACAAAAGTAACGGAACTATTCCCGAAACATTGACGTAGTTCATTTCACAAAACAGTCGCTACTATTCTCAAAGCATTGACAATTATCACAGTTCAATGCAATTCGTATCACGTTAATTGCTCCGCAACTGAGTGATGGACTCCTTTTATAGTCTATTTCTGTAGAAACTTCTAGAAATATCTCATATCTTGTAGAAAAATCGTTATTTCGATGTGCTTCTCATTCGGAAAGTCGCTAAAGGACGCCAAATTAGTGATAACTTGCAAAATCTAGAAACCCTTCTTCAAACTTCCGCATATAGCAACCCTAGAAACACGTCATGGGAAAGGATACCTGTACGGGTATTTTTGTCTGTTTTTCAGAAGAGGTCAGTTTTCCAGTGAGAGGGAGGGGGTTAAAAGCGACTTTAGAGCATTTTACTCGTTCCTAAAAGTATGTTTAATAGTTCAGATGGAGAACAATCCAGCACAATATGAATTGTTGAACAAATATTATCGATCTTTTACATTCCTTACTAATTAACATGAATTCAACCACACTTTTCAGATACAATCACTTCCCTCTAAAAAGGAATATAACGTTATTGAAGTTATTAAATGATGCAGTTAGTGAAATTGAGTCTCTTCCCGAACTAAAGGGTCACATCATGTGTGAAAATAGCATGCGAGTTGTTTTAGCAAATAATGACTTAGAAAGAATAAAAAAAATCTCTAAATACTCGAAGATAATACTGATAATTATGCCTTCATTGAAATAGATTCTTACAAATGTCATAGGTTTTAATTGCGTTCTTATTGCCTATGAAAGTTCATTTACGATGCTAAAACATTTTCTGTGACACATGACACATTTAGTGTCACAAGTGACTGAAGACACATTTAAACTTTCAACATCTTACCATTTAGTTATTATTAGCATTTTTAAATAATTTTTTCTGCAACATTTAGTAATTATGTGTAACCAAATAATAAGTACGTGATTTGATGCATGATTTTGTACAAGTGGCTAAATAACTCTGTATAATTTGAATTTTTACTTTTTCATATGTAGTATTGAGAAAGTATTGTTTTCACGAAGATTTTCGAATTCGAGATTTTGATGCCAATATATGTTTTAAGACTCCCTGAACACGTTTCAACTATTATTGGTTGTAATATCCGTCTGTCTGTTCGTCTGTATGTTTGTATGTAGGCTTGTATCCATTAATATTTGTGGCCGCTATCATGTACTTATTTGTGTACATGATAGCGGCCACAAATATTATTGGATTTTCGCGAAACTTTATATCCTGCTTTGTTATCTAAAATATAGAACTAAATAATTTTTTTTTTAATTTGATATTTCGAAATTTGTTTGAAATTGTATATATATTTAACATTGTAACATAGGACAAAATTGGACATAATCAGGCATAAAAGGGTTTATTTGTGGCGATCACGTGGCGTTATAGTTTCAATCATTGTTGTGAAAAATTCCGTGATACAATTGATATGACGTCTGGAGGCAAGTTACCCGTTTCCCGGGGTACATTGTCAAGTATGGTATAAAATAAAATATTTTTTCAAGCCCTTTAACGTGAAGTGAAACACGCCGTAATTATAATCATTGGCCTAATAATACCGATTTTTCAAAATGTTTCTTGCAAAATTTTAAGAGAAGAAGCTACTAAATATGGATTCTGGAATGTGATAGTAGAGTTAAGCCATATTCTATGTAATTTCATACACTATACCATTAATATACGCATATGCTGCCTTTTTTTTACTTTGCATATAATTGCCTCCTTATTTTAATATGTTTATTAAATGAACTTCGGGGCTTTAGTTTTAACAATCATAATGAATTAACGATGGTTATTCGTAATAGTTATTCCATTAGATTTAAAAAAAGGGGGAAGAGTTTTCCGGGGTTAACGATCTTAGCCAGCAGGGTCGGAGTCCCTAGTGTATAAAAAGTTCTATACACGTACTTAGTGTTATAATAATAGTAAATCGATTTTTACATAGAATATCGATAGACTATTTTAGTGTAAAAAAGTAAAATTACATTAAATGTGAATATACCGTCAAAATATGACTGCAGTTTAACTATATATTCCAGCCCTTTCATCACTGTAATTTTTATTCATTTCTCTTTTGTATGTTTTCTATCCATCTGTTATTACGCACACGCAATGTTGTCATTAGTTAAATATTGCAAACTTTCCGATTAGAATGTTTTAAGAAACACTTATTTAAAGTTACGGTGAAAAGTAATTCTGCACTTTACTTTCCTTAAGATATACATAGTACACCAGAATTTCAGCCTGACAAAGACAGAAAAAGTAATATTTATACACATATATATATATATATATATACATATATATATATATATATATATATATATATATATATATATATATATATATATATATATATATATATATATATATATATAATAACGCACTTCTCTGCTCGGCTGTATAAATTTCAGAAACAACTTTTAAAGTCCTCTTTCGGAATGCTCTTCAATTCTAACGTCACGGTTATCTTGAAGTCCTCGAGATCCTCAAATCTTGTTCCCTTCCGCAAATTTTCAGTTTCGAAAACAAGAAAAAGTCTGGGGATGCTAAGTCCGGAGAGTATGGAGGAAGATTCATGTCCACGATCTCATGCTGGGCCATAAACCCCTTCACAGGCAGCGCAATGTGGGGCCCGGCATTGTTGTGCAAAAGAAGCCAACTCCCATTCTGTCGAAAATGAGGCCTTACTCTGCGAATTCTTTGTCAAAGTCGGGCAAGAACTTCTGCGTAAAACTGTCCTGTGACAGTCTTGCCAGGTAATTAAGCATAATTTGAAGCATAATTTGATGTTAATCCTCTGCTCCATATCTGCACTTTGACAACAACAAATTAACAGCTACGTTTTAATGCGTGTTTCAACAACAACCTCTTGCTTCAGAATGACACGCACTTCATGGGGCATACGCACTACGCAGATACACTACCTTCCAGATACAAGCATTAATACGTTCTGCCGAGTTACCGTTCTCGTACAGTGACGTCAGTCCTGGAAATTAATAGCCGCACCTTGTGTATATGACATACATTAGCGAACCAGATATGGCCCTTGATAATGTACATGATTTCGGAAATGCTTTTCACTTTTTCAATTTATTCATATTCAAAACATTTTTGGGGAGCCAAAAAGGCATAGCTCTACGAGCAAAAGTTTTCCTCTTTTGCAACTTTTCATCTTATACACTATTCTTGCTTTTCACCATTTATGTTTATGCAGGGAACAAGAGAATTAGTACCTTAAGTACCTGTGTGTATACCTGAAGTACCTTAAGTACCTAGAAATGTATACAATGCAGGACTACTTATGTTATCTCAGCGCCACCTGAAGTATTGTCTTAAATGATATAAACGTTTTCTTAATATGACGTTTTAACTGTTTACTTTTACCTCCATGAGCGCTTATTTAGGTTTCAGACGACGCTGGCTAATTTGTTCGTTTCCATTGTAAGAATGACGAAACCAAACACAGACTGAAAACACATTTTTGCTACTTCGAATGCAAAAGACAAATACATCTTTAATAACAGCGTCTTTAATAAATCTTTATAAGCTTGTTTATTTTGTGGGGTAATTTATCGTTTGTAGTGACGAAAATGTCTTCAGTTTGCAAAGCCAGTTTTATATATTTTTTTTATCTATAATACATGGTTACATCTTTTGAACTCGGGATTTTCGATTTCGAGATTTCCGATTTCTGGATTTTGATGCCAAAATATTTTTAAGAACACCTGGACACCTTTTGACCATTTTTGGAGTGATGTCCATCTCTCTGCCTGATGTCTGTGATTGATTTCTTTTAAACACGATAGCAATCACAAATATTGATGGATTTTCATGAAACTTTATATCCGTCTTTATTGTCAACAAAACTACAAATAGATGGAATGTTTTTTTTATTCCAAGGAAATTTTTGAATTTTTATATATATTTTTTTTGACATGGCAAAAAAAGGAATAATTTAGCATAATCATGTTTTAATCATTGTTGTAAATAATTATGGTTTTAATCATTGTTCTGAAAATAGCCACAAACAATTTTTTTTGTTCGTGACCTCATTAGATCCCCTTGGGGAACAAGTCATCCCCCTGGGGGAACTATCTCAGAAGTGACATCAATGGAAACATTTTTTCAAGTCATTTAAAATGAAGTACAGCACGCTATTGTTGTAGTAATTTGGATCCACAATACCGATTTCTCAATTTCTTTTCTTGCAAAATTTGAAAAAAAAAATTGAATACTGGAATGAGAAATTCGATTTGAGCTATGCTCTAGTTCATTTTATTTTTATCATTATACACAACAATTATTAACTAATTAATCATTTATAATATAACATCATATTATTAAAAAGAATATTGCATCCAAATAAAATTACTTCTATTATAAAAGTGCAACAGGTTCAACCTTGTCTATAGCGATAAACTGTCTACAACGATGTGTGTGCCCGGTCCCGAGAATATCGTTATAAACAGCTTTTAATGTACCTGTTTTAAATGAAACAGAGGACTCTGGAAACAACAAATAACTTGTTGAGTTTTATTAGTTTTAGTTTACAAGGAGAAGAAATAACAATTGTGTATCTATCGAACCTAAATAGTTTTGCTTGAATCAGCCAACACCGATATGTTTAGTTTTATTTACTGTAATACTAACAGAATTTTCCGAAATAAAATACCGTTTTGTTATAGTTAAAAGTTGAACTACTCATCGTCTGGAAAAGTTATGGTTAAAGTTTCCGGAACTCAAAATAACCAAGATTTTTTTAAGAATACTCCTATCGAATGAGAAGCACGTAGTTGAGAAATTACTATTTTTCTCATGTACTAGGTGTGTATTGATACTTGATATCGAA
Source organism: Amaurobius ferox (assembly GCA_951213105.1). Classification (NCBI taxonomy): domain Eukaryota; kingdom Metazoa; phylum Arthropoda; class Arachnida; order Araneae; family Amaurobiidae; genus Amaurobius; species Amaurobius ferox. The sequence goes on along the minus strand of OX578152.1, from coordinate 20,686,719 downwards.
GTATGTGGACTTAATATTTTGATATAAGGTTTGAAATTCAGATTTATGAGATGGTAAGAAATTTTATTTTATTTTTTTTTTCTGCTTTAAAAATAATAGCTGATATTTGTTACAAGTGAAATTTGTAGATTTGTTTTTAATGACTTCAAATAAGCATCCTTTCTTCGGTGCAATACATTTAACATTTTGCGGGAAAATTTATTTAAAATATCAAATCAGTGCTCATCAGAGAATCGTCAGCGAATAACACCACTTGTGACAGAACTTTGAACAAGTACAGTTTGCTCTGAACTGAGAAATAAGTCTGCTGACAGACCGTTTTTGTGGATTGAGTCACATGCAGACAAACTTCCTAGAGAAGTTCTAAAGCATCGCAATAACTTTGTAACATGAGGTCCATCACTAAACACATCAGATCTATCAATAGTGAAATGAGCATGCACGATGGAATAAAATAGATTGCAGGTACTATTAAATATATCCGGATAAGATTCCGTAAAAGATTTAGCTCGGAAATGAGGAAACGCTCGGTTAATTAAAAAATTCTAAGAGTTCGCTGGGTTTAAAAAATATCTATTTAATCAAAGGATGGGTTGAGGATTTTTTTTTTCGGAGTGGTCTGCCTGTGATATATTTAGAAGCTAATATTGAATTATAAGCGTTGGATGGCACGTCAATTTCCCTGCCTCAGTATATAGATCTCGGGGACGCTTTAAATACAAGAAATGCATATATATATTTTCAAAGTAAAAAAAAATCCGGCAATTAATCGTATGGATCCCGTTCAAAGTTAGTTAAAAGTAATTTTTTAATCTTTCCTGTGGTGACAAGATCGGAAGAGAAGAATGAAACGAGAGCGAAAATAGACTCTGGATGAAAAGGAATATTACGCGTTCGAAACACTATGCATGTATTTCAGATAACAAGTACTTTAGAAGTATATTTGCTAACAATCTTTGATATAAGGCATTCTTTTTTTTTTAAGGTTAGAATAAAAAGATCGTGCAATATACTGAAAAAAGCACACATCACGGTTCGGTTCATCATTTCACTTGCTTGCGTAATGAATCGCATTTAATATAGATATTTTTGTAATATGTTTAAACATAATAAGCTGTATATTATTTTTTTTTTCAATTTCGAAAAATAATTCAATTACTTGATATCCTTCTGTAGTAGGTTTTTGATGGTCATTTTTCGAAATGATTGTGTGAAATTTCGTCCAATTTGCTCAATGGGTATGCAATTTTCTGGGTCGCCTGTTTCATTTATAGTAGAATAAATATTAATTGCAAAAAGCGATATATGGACCCGATTTCGCCTTTAAACATTATTAACAAATTAGAATTGAAAATAACTTTTCTGGTGGTACATCATCGCAGGATCTCGGGGATCCATGTACTGAATGTCATGTCTGTCTGTATCTTAGATTTTCTCCACGCGCCACATTGACATTTTTTTTATTATTTAAAATTTAGTCCTTAAGAAACAGCATTAACTTTTAATTGCCACATCATATTAGGGACCCCTTCATATTTCCACGTAACCATTGGCGATAGTCTGCTTCTACAATGTATTTCAACTAACTGGAGCCTTAACAATGAAATACATTGAAACCTATGGGACCTAATTTTTCAAACACTTTTTAAGCGAATTTCAAATTCACAAACTGCTTCGAAAGTTTTAGGACATGTTCAAATTATCCCATAAAAAATATAATAAAAATTCAGCAAAATATGTTCAGTAGTCTTTTAAATAAAAATTTAAATAATAATTACACACTTTATACGAAGATATCACATGGCCATTATTTGAAGATCTCACGTGACCCACTTCAAAATAAAATGTGGCATCCATCTTGTGTCAAAATCTTAATTTTTAAAATTCTTTTTTATTTATATTTAGTGTTGCATCCGTACTAAAACCGATTTCTTTTGCTTAAATTCTGTGCATCTGTATTCTGAAATAACACAATTACAATATACTTCAGTTTAAATGATCATCAAACTTTGATTATTTCTACAACGAAACCTAATTTTCACTGATGGAGAATATAAGCAGATTAGGCTAGTTGTAAAATAATTGCTGAATTTCTTTATTGCAAAATTATTTTGCTCTGGAGTCTGCAATACAGATGATATGAATGAAATATTCATTGATTTTGCATAAAGAAGCATACGATTTAAGGGTATTGTGATTAAAGTTAAATTGCATTTACCTCCATGGTTTTATGTTTTAAGTAGTGTGCCGATTATTATCTTTGTTGATTAAAATTAATATTGTCAAAAATGCATTTTACATTAAATTAATTATTTATTAGTATATTAATTATACATGTAATCTGTTCTAACTTACTGCTGTGTACATTGCGTTGGTGGCCGCAAAACCCACCTATTTCTGTGCTTAACGGGATACTAAGTTAACAAACTAAAAATTAAGGTTAATAGTAAAGGAACAAACATTTATTTATCACATACTCAATTTACACTCTTTAGTTTTACAAATTAAATAAATATCACACATAGTGGAATACATCTCAATGGTAGTTCGGGGGTGTAATGCCAGATGAATTGATATTTGGTTGGAGCACGTGGTGGGATGCATTAATTAGCTTTTCCTTAAAAACACAAATTTAGACAAAGAGGTTATCCTCATATAGTTTAATTGTACGGTACCTGATCTTCTTTCATATAACTTGGGTAACACCGATGCTTTGGCACACTTTACACTTGCAATACCAGATGAACATGAGCTCTCCTTCGAATTCCTATATCAGAGACGCACACACAACTCTTAACTCTGCTACCGTCGCTTCTTCTTGACTAGTCTAACTCCAACAGCCTGCCTTGACCAATTCTGACTCCCACTTCGAGCAACTCTCACTTATATCCCTTTTTCGGTCGGCGGTCCACGTGCTGAAATCTAGAGCTGAGGGCTAATCCGTAGACATGGCGTCGCCGTCTCGGTTGCCGCCAAACGGCTTAACGTGGTATGTAAACATGGGCGTGGTATGTAAGATATGGGGCCACCTGTATATTATCGCCCATCTGCTTAGCGTGGGGATAATCCGCCCGCATTCCTGGTTCCATTATTTTTTAATCCTTCCAAATATTTATTACTTTACATTTCTGGCATTACATTCTCACCCCCCGCGAAAAAAAAAGTCCAAAAGTTACTCTCCCACAGTTTCACCCCAGTGGTAAGAAATTAAGTTCACAATGGTTCCTCGCAAACACATAAGTTCATCCATCGTGAGAAAGGCTGAGTTCCACTTTTTAACCTCGTACAACTCATAGCTTTGATAGTTCTTTGTAGTTTCTTGATAGTTCCCTGTCAAGTTAGTCCATTATTCATAATTGACATAATGTACCATAAATTACATGAGGATTACCAACATTCACATTATTATTAAATTGTAAATTTTGATATATATTATTTGCAATGCATAATTTTCATTTCTCCTTTTACATAATTATTTACATACGACATATCATTACATAACAGCATTCATTACTTTATTATTATTATACATTTTCTTGTTATCATTTCATTTTGTAACATATTGTAGTAGTGCAACTATCAACTTCCGATTCTTGGTTATGGTTGAATTCCATACCACCATATTATTTATAAATTACTTTGTTATTTCACTTTTTTTTTTTTTTTTTTTTGAACTTGCCATATATGTAATGTCAGAAATACATAACATACTTTTTGAAATATACTTATATCCACAATTTAAAACATAAAAACATATACATATACACTCAATTATCACTTTCTATTTATGACATTAATTACAAACTTTTTACATATTTTTCATATTCTTTGTTTTATGAAATTACTATTTACAACAATTCGAGGGCGAAAATTATACCCTCTGGCATTATAACAAACCTCATCATCATTTCTATTATTTTCACAGTTTAATTGCTTTTCTTTAGTGACCTTTCCTTCCTTAATCTGACTTTGATCATTATTTCTAATCACTTTCTCATTTTGATTTTTTTCTTTGTCCTGTGTGTGTGTGTGGTTTGATTCGCTTTCGTCACTATCTTTCAAATATTGTTTTCGCTCCGCTGCCATGTATAGTTTATTTATGTGCACTTTATAAGTTTTATTTTCATCACTTTTAAGACATATTATAACATTATTATTTCGGACTAATTTCGTAATTCTAAATGGTCCATCATATCGATCCTCTAATACCCTTGGTTTTAGGAACTTTTTTAGGTACACTGTCGCTCCTATAAATATATCGTTTTTTCTCACTATTTTATATTTCTTTATTTGTTTGTCATTTATCAGCTTTTGTTGTTCCGATGCGTCTTTCACGACTTTATCTATATTTTTTAAATGCTGTGCCACATAATTTTTATAATTATTTACATCACTATACATTATATCTATTTCTTCCTTACTTGGTATGTTTGTTTGTTTAATATTTTCAAATGGCAATGATAAATCTCTAAGATAGAACAGGAATGAAGGCTCAAATCCTGTATTACTGTTAATAGTGTTATTCACATAAAACTTAAACCATTTTAAAGATTCATCCCATTCAAACGTAGTCTTTGACAAACACATTATACATTGTTTCATGTCTCTGTGTATTCTTTCACAACGACCTAAAGAACTTGGGAAATAAACCGAACTGTATCGCCTTTCAATATTTAATGCATTTGTAAAATCTATGTATTCTTTACTTTTAAAAATTTGAGCATTATCGCTTTGAATAATAATTGGAACTCCATAAGTTGTCACGAAGTTTGTTAGCTTATTCACTATTGTTTTAGCAGTAATGTCTCTGACTGCATAGGCCTCAAAGTATGGTGAAAACATGTCTACAATTGTAATTACAAAATTATTTCCTCCATTACTGCGCGGTAGTTTTCCTACGCAATCCAGTTGTAAATATATTCCTGGTTTTAATATTTCTGGCATAGCCTGAAGTCTGGCTGGTGGTATATTTTTGTGTTTTACTAATAAGCATTGATTACAAGACTTACAAAAATTTTCCACGTCTTGGAAAGCCCCTATCCAAAAATATTTTCTTGAAAGTAATTGGTATGTCTTTTTTACTCCGAAATGAGGGAAATGTGCTATCTCTATTATCTCTCCCTTTAGCGAGTGCGGTATTACAATCTTATTCTCATTTATTTCCCTATACGTTTGTCTTTTATTTTCCTTCTTTACCATTAACAGTTTATTTTGGCTATCAATATAGTATACCTTGTTATTGTGATATCGGTTTCTTCCTTTTTGTAATTCCTCTCTAATTTTACTTAATTTTTCATCTACCATTTGTTGCTCTAATATTTTCTCCACATTTATCTCATCATTTTTAATTAAAGTATTTACATATTTGATTTGGTTATCATTGTCAAATACATATCTCGAGCAATAATCACTTGCGTTATTTTCACCTTTTTGATATTTGAATTTAAAATCATACTGATTTATGTCAATTAGCCACCTCGATATGATATTTGGCATTTTATCTAATTTTATGTGGTACATAAGGGATTTTGCGTCACTCAGCAAGGTGAAACTCCTTCCGAACAGATATTCTCTGAAGTGTTGTAAGGATGCGTGTATAGCTAGCAATTCTAGCTTTATTGCAGGATAACGCTTCTCTGCCGGGTTCACAGGTCTTGAATAAAATTCGATAACATGATCGACTCCATTTACCCTTTGCATCAAAATACTACTAATTCCCTTACCTGAGCCATCCGTAGTTAAGACAAACGGGTTTACTTCATCAGGCTGTCTTACAACTGGTTCTTTAAAAATTGCATTTTTTAATTTTTCAAAAGCTTTTCTACATTCATTATTCCACTCGAACCTAACATTCTTTTTTGTCAAATTTACCAACGGTTCTGCAATTTGTGCATAATTTTTTATCAGACCTCTAAAATAGTTTGTTGTCCCAAGAAAGCTTTTTACTTGTTTAACCGTTTGGGGTTGTTTGAAATTTTGCACTTTTGCACAGTTTTTTATTGATGGGCTTATACCATTCGCATTTACTTTATATCCTAAAAATTCAATTTGCGATTTGCATATCTGTAACTTCGCCGGGTCGAGAGTTAAATTATTTTCTTTCAATCTTTGGAAAACAATTTTGATTTTCTCTAACATTTCGTCGTTATTTTGTGCGCATATGACTAAGTCATCTAAGTAAAAGTATATTTTTAACTCTGATAGATCTCCTAACACTTTGTTCATTAAAAGTTGAAAATATGCTCCTGAGTTTTTAAGACCAAACGGAATTCTTTTAGGATTAAAATTTCCCATAAAAGTTGTGAACGTTAAGGCCTTTCTATCTTGTTTTCTTAGTTCGATCTGAAAAAACGCCGCCTTCAAATCCATAACTGTATAAATTTTACTACCAGCGATATTTTGTAATATATCTTCACCTTTGGTAAGTTTATTGGCAAAAGTGGTAAATACGCGTTTATGGCCCTATAATCAATAGCAAGTCTATATTTAGGTTCTTCATTTGGTTTACTTGGTTTCTTTACAAGAATAATGGGACTAGCGTACGTGCTTTGTGAACTTTCAATAATGTCATTTTCCAATAATTCCCTAATTTCTTTTTGCGCAATTTCTCGTACTGCTCTCGGAATTGGGTATGGTCGACTCTGAATAGGATACTTGTGCATAAGTTCGATTTTCGGTACTATTGCTGATGTTTTACCTAGGGTAGCATATGACTTTGAAAAAACCTCTGTATTGGTCATCATTAATGCAATAACTTTATTTCTATCTTCCTTATTTAAGTGCTGTACTTGAAAATCGTCTGGAGATATTTATTTCTTTCTTAATTCCCGAATTTGTTGATAATCTGTTTTATTTAAATTTTGAATATTATTAATTTCCAACGTGGGTTTACTGCTTTTATTTTTTGTATCAACAATTTCGATTTGTTCTGTTATTATACCCACGTTCATATTTTTATTAAGTGTAATTTGGCACTTTTTTTCATTGTATAACAACATTCTAATCTTATTTTTATTTTCTATACTTTGGATCGCTTCATCCGTGATTAATGTTCTTGCCATTTTTATTGGAGAAAATAAAACATCCTGTCCCTCATTTAATTCCTGTGACAAAATCAATTGGACTATTTCTGACTCCCCTGGCTTTAATGTTATTTTTCTTTTCAATTTAGCGAAAATCTGCTTTTCCTCTTTCTTTTTAACATTCTTATTCTTATTACTTTCATTAGAACTTGGTAACCATTTTTCATCATTTACATTATCGCGAGTGCTACAATTTTGCATATTAGCGTTTTTTCTATCGTTATCGCTTTCATTATCCTCGCTTATTCTACCTTCATTCTTATTATTGAATTCATTACAACAATTATTTATTTCCTCATATTCGTCGTCATCATTATCATCGCTTATTCTATCTTCATTCTCATTATTGGATTCATTATAACAACTATTTATTTCCTCATATTCGTCGTCATCAGTATTATAATTTTCATAATTACTATTATATCTATTTTCATCGCGAATTCCCTGGCTTTGTGGTTTTTGTTTTGAATTCTGTATTGGGTTTGTATTTTCACTTTTATACAATTTAATCGCAGTATTCCCAAATTGTACTTCGTTATCTTTTGTATTTAAAATTGCTTTATGTGAGGATAAAAAGTCGTAGCCTAAAAGCATTTTATATTGCCCCTGAAAGTTCTGTTTTGTCACGAAAAAATAATTTTTGCATGCCTTTTCCCCAATTCTAAATGAAAATTGAATGCAATTTAAAAATTCTATATTTTCTTTAGTAAACGTCTGAAGTATTACTCTTCTGGTTATGTATTTTATTTTTACATTTCTATTCTGTTTTAGTTTTTGAAATGTTTCCAAATCTATAATACTAACTTGAGCCCCACTATCAATTACACTTATTATTTTTATTCCTTTGCAATCTATTTCTACCATCGGTAATTGTGGGCTAGATACGTTCTCACATTCGCTTGAAAGGATACTTTTGGTATCATATTTTGCTTTATCATTATTTTCATAATATTGTCCTCTCTCCAAATTTGTATAGTTTTGCCAGTCATCTCCATTTTTGTTATTTCTATATGTTTGTGAACCGAATTTATTTATTTCTCTGGAATTTGTACGATTCGTTCCTTGGTCCCAAATTCCAGCTCTTAGTTTAAATTACTATTATTATTGTTTCTCTCATATGTGTTTGATCTTATATTTCTTCCGTTGCGCCCCCTAAAATTTCCTCTTATACTTTGCCTCTCTCTATTTTCTACGTTGGTTTCTAATTGATCGTAATAATTTCTTTGATCATTATTATTTCCTTGATATTCCCTATTATTTCTATTATATCCTCCTCGTTCAAAATTTCTGAGATTTTCGTTTCTGTTTCCTCTGATATAATTTGTTTGTTCCAACCCATATTGCTGATAATTCATTCGTTTGGGATTCCTTGCAAATGCAGTATTACACTCATTGTACCAGCAATCTGAGAAATAATGTCCATTTTTTCCGCACCCTATGCAAAAAACAGCTCGTTCCATGGATTGATTTGGTATATTTTGCAGTTTTAATTTATTAATTTCTAAAGTCAAATCTTGAACCTGTGTTGTAAGTAACATTTCTTTCAGTTCGTTATGTGATTCTTCTGGAGTCCTATCATTAAGAATTATTTCAAACAGTTCGGCATCTTTTATGGCATCTTCAAACCGCTGCGGATCTTTTTTCTTCACTTCAATTGCCAAATCAGGGCGTAATGCGCTAATGAATTTTCCCAACATTATTTTATTGGTTATTTTCTCTACCTCTCCATCTGTTGTATCCTTAAGGTTCAAAAATTTACGCGCTGCGTTTTTTATTTTTAGCACAAGCTCGTCCACTGACATATCAGGCGTTTGTTTTATTTTATTGAAAGCGTCTTGTTCTTGCGTTATCGTTATTCTGTTTGAAAATTTTTTTATTAGTAATATTTTTATTTTATCAAACTCCTTTTCGTTTTGTAATTCAGGGTTTTGAATTAAAAACTGCATAGCCTTATCTTTTAATCTGGTTTTAATGATAGCCACTTTATGCTCTTCCTTCCAACTTGCTAACTCCGCTAATTCATCAAATTGTTTTATAAAGAAATTTATATCTTCCTCCTTACTCCCACTAAATAATGGCAGGATCTGCATTACTGGAATATCCATATTTTTATTATTTCTATCCAATTTACTATAATATTTATTTGATATTTTTGAATCTTCTTTCAAACTTGAACTCCTTGTTATAATTGAACTTTTCACCACTTTTTTAACTGGTCCCATTCCTATATCCCATTTTTCTAATTATACCTTCGATCTCATTTAGAAGAACCATTTTTTCCATTTCATTGATAAAACTTTACATAATCATACATATAACATAAGGAGAAATGAGAATTGTGCACAATATTTTCACAATCATCTATGTCGCCACCAGTTGTCCAACCTTATCAATATTTATTTTTTATTATTATTATTCCTTTTATTTTTATTAATTTCATAAATCCTTATTTTATTAACGTTACTGCTAAAGTCACGAGCACCAAATGTGCCGATTATTATCTTTGTTGATTAAAATTAATATTGTCAAAAATGCATTTTACATTAAATTAATTATTTATTAGTATATTAATTATACATGTAATCTGTTCTAACTTACTGCTGTGTACATTGCGTTGGTGGCCGCAAAACCCACCTATTTCTGTGCTTAACGGGATACTAAGTTAACAAACTAAAAATTAAGGTTAATAGTAAAGGAACAAACATTTATTTATCACATACTCAATTTACACTCTTTAGTTTTACAAATTAAATAAATATCACACATAGTGGAATACATCTCAATGGTAGTTCGGGGGTGTAATGCCAGATGAATTGATATTTGGTTGGAGCACGTGGTGGGATGCATTAATTAGCTTTTCCTTAAAAACACAAATTTAGACAAAGAGGTTATCCTCATATAGTTTAATTGTACGGTACCTGATCTTCTTTCATATAACTTGGGTAACACCGATGCTTTGGCACACTTTACACTTGCAATACCAGATGAACATGAGCTCTCCTTCGAATTCCTATATCAGAGACGCACACACAACTCTTAACTCTGCTACCGTCGCTTCTTCTTGACTAGTCTAACTCCAACAGCCTGCCTTGACCAATTCTGACTCCCACTTCGAGCAACTCTCACTTATATCCCTTTTTCGGTCGGCGGTCCACGTGCTGAAATCTAGAGCTGAGGGCTAATCCGTAGACATGGCGTCGCCGTCTCGGTTGCCGCCAAACGGCTTAACGTGGTATGTAAACATGGGCGTGGTATGTAAGATATGGGGCCACCTGTATATTATCGCCCATCTGCTTAGCGTGGGGATAATCCGCCCGCATTCCTGGTTCCATTATTTTTTAATCCTTCCAAATATTTATTACTTTACATTTCTGGCATTACAAGTAGAATAAATTATTGTAGCACTGTGATGAATGAAACAAAAATGGTTGAATGAGATATTTACTGCTTTTACACAGAGAGCCAGGCGATTTAGGTTTCGATGGCGTCATTTGAATCAAGTTCGTTTTTTTCGATGAAGTTCTAAATTTTCAAATATAATCTGTTATTGCAATAGTGAGATAATTTAAAAATATTACCTCTAAATGTATCGCATTTTAGAGATATTTAAATTAAATTGGAGTTGAAAAGTGTTTCACAATCAATGCATTATGCATGATTGAACTTTCTTGTATTTATATAAATTGTCGTTATTTTTAACTCAGTTTATATGGCTAAACTTGTGCGGTTAGTTTCAGATATACACATATATACTTATACAAATATGTACTTGAACAAAAATGAGTTAAAGCATTTACTTCTCTTTTGTATGCATAAAAAATGTCACTGTAAATGGAATAAGAAATAAATTTTTCTAATATATTATGCACGTAAATAGAAGATAAAAGAAATGGAAGAGTAAACACTTTTTGGAGTTGATTATCACTTTCTATAATATTTTTGATAAATGAAAATTTATGAATAATTTATATATACACTGCTCTTCAAAAGTTAAGTACGAAATGCAAATTCTGAACTAGCGAAAATATGTGTGGATTTTATTGTGTTAAATTTGCTGTTGTTTCCGTCTAGAATATGCAAATGTGGACCAAAATATTTGGAGTCGGAAGGTGATGAACTTCGTGAATAATGTTGGATTTACTGTTTGGTGGACTTTTGGAGGACAGTGCATATATAAGGGGCAGTCAAATGAAAACGAGACAGATGGAAAAAAAGTACGTAACTTGTTTATTCTTTCAAAAGTAATCGCTATAACTATTAAAACATTTGTCCCACTGTGAGACAAGACAGTCAATGCTTTAATGGAAGAATGTTTTTGTTGCCTACGGAACCATGATTGTACCCAGGCATGCACCTCTTCGTCCGAGGCAAATCGACGGCCACGAATGTCTTCCTTACGACAATACAGGACAGTAAACGATATTCTTCATCGTGCTGCCGTTCCAGGTTTTGCAGTCATGTCGACATTTTGTTCAACTTCTGATCCTCCGTCAGGCTGTGGGGAACCCACTGCGCACAGATTTTCCGGAACTTCAGATGCTCTGTCAAGATGGCGTGAGCGGTGCCTTGACTAATGCCCAACATGAGCCGAATGCCTTCCACCGTCCGCCGGCGGTCATTTCTAACGGACGCATCCACCGCAGTAACGACAGGATGAGCCTGTCCTGGCCGACTGTTGTCTTTCAATGGCACCCGACCGTCTCGATGTCGTTTAGTCAACTCAAACACACGCGCACGTGACATACTGTATTCACCATACACAGCAGACATTCGGGCATGAATTTCACTTCCTGACACTCCTTCCGCAGTCAAAAAGCGCACTACAGCACGCTGTTCCTCTTTCCCGGCCTCCATAGGGATGTCGGATGCACACACGACACGCTAACCTCACTTCGAGCACGTCTAACTGACGAATGACACGGCGCTTAACTTTCTCGCTGTTCTTCCCTGATACCCAATAGAGGGCGCTTCTATACACAACCCTATCTGCGTTAAAAACTTCCGCGTCAGGCCCCTTTTATACATAGATTGTCCAGTTTTCATTTGGCATATATATATATTTCCTAAAGTGGGGATCTTAAACTTTTTTGCATCGAAGGCCAGGCAAAGGGTTACTGCGGCAAAGCTTTTTATAAAAATTAATCAAATTAAAAATCTTGATAATTATATTTAAATCATAAAAACAAACATTATTTGAAAATATCTGCAAAATTTAATTATGAATATCCGAAACATATAGCAACTGTGTATATGACCACGCCCACATTTGTCACGCCCAATTTTTACTATTTGAAGTTTCAGTGGAGCATTGAAATATTGTTTATTTACAATAAATTTGAAAGAGAGTGTCGAAAGCCCAGATCGTCCGGCTCATCCGAAGACATAGAGCCGCAGTAAGGGCGGCCGGATACGAAAAAGAGTGTATCTTCTTAAGCAGATAATTAAATTCAAAGTCATTATTTACGAAGATTCTAAAATAAAAAAGAAAAATACGAAATTTGAAAGAACTTTTCAGTGTGGATTTTATAATGAAATTAAATCTGCCATTTTAAGTCTAATTTTCCTTTCATTTCATTTATAGCCTGGCAGGTCAAATGTAAATTTTTCGACGACAGTAATTTGGTCAGTCTTTATTTAATCTCTAAACGGACAACATTATTCCATCTTCCCACAGAATATGAGATTGCCGAAAATTAGAAGTGAATTTATTTGCATACTGTGTAAATGTACCAATAATATTTTGATAGTATATTTTATAATAAAAATTGTTTTGTTAAGTCAGTGTAACTAAGATTAAAATACCCATTGTCAAGAAAGCTGCGCCTAATAAGGACGCAGCAAATTAAAACAGTGAAACCTATTCGTCAAATAAAACTATCCAAATTATACTGCCTGGCTATGAAAAAAATTGTTTCGCGGTATTATAAAGAGTATGATTACTTAAAATATTTCTCATATTAATTTAAAGCAAACGCTATTTTGTTACCGTATAAAGACATCAAAATTTGCAATAATAAAATAAGATGTCAGTAACGGAAAATCTAAGCGACGTTCTGCATGACATTTGGTACAGGCGTACATGACTTTTGAGAGGAAACACCTCATCGATATTGTTTTTAATTCAAATTAGTTTTTTAGGTTTTAAATATTGAAACGCTTTAGAACGATATTTGCGATAGGAAATATTATCGTAAAAAATGAGGGGTTGCTATGCGAAGTCATCTGCTGAAAGATACGCATAATTCACATATGGACATTTTACCTTGCAATTGGTAAATTTTAAACGCATTGGTAAATTTTGAACGCATTATACGCATCGGTAGATTTTAAATTAAAGTTAAAATAATAATTTCACCCACATTATATGAAGAGAACAAACACATGACTCCCTTCAAAATAAAATATGAGATCCATGTTTTTCCCAGTATAAAATTCGTGATTTTTAAAGTTCTTTTAAATTTATATTTAGTGTTTGCATCTGTTATAAATCCGCTATATATTTTGTGCATTTTCAGAGCATCTACATTCTGCGCCAACGCAATTACAATATATTTTAGTTTAAATGACTATTTCTGCAACAAAATTTAATTTTAATAAATACAGAATGTAAACAAATGATTCTAATATGAGTCGTATAAGAATTGCTGAATTTGCTTCATGCAAAATGATTTTGCTCTGGAGTCTGGAATATAAGTAATATGAATGAAATATTCATTGCTTTTACATAGAGAATCAGAGGATTTTTATTTAATTGACGTCATTTGAATAAAGTTCATTTTATTTCCAATAAGTTTTAAGTTTTCAAATGTAATATATTACTGTAGTACTGGGACAATTTGAAATACTTAATAAAAATAAAATTGCAATTCAGTTGGCAAGTGTTTCATAATCAATGCTTTATGCATGATTGATCTTTCTTGTTTGAAATAAATGTGCAGCAAAACCAGCGGCTGCATAATGCTATCTCAATGGAAGCTTAGCTTTATAATGATATCTTCACGGATGCTCGTAACTCGATACATGATCTAAATTTTAAGTGCGGCTATTTCACGGCTACCGAAAAAATTCATGAAATTCGGTGCAGCAGTTCGCTCGTGATGAAAAAACAAGCATACACAGACACATTTTCATTTATATAGATGTCCCTATTCCATCGTCTCTAGAGAAAGTATGACAAAGGTGAAAATTGGGAGTGGACAAATGTGGGCATGCCCAAGTACTCTATTGACGTATCGCATCAACGCACTTTGAATCACATCGTCGAAAAGTGACACATCTCAATCTCATAACATCAATGTACCAGAAAATGAATACAGTTATTTTTAGAAATGAATACAGCATCTAAATGCAGAACTATTTTAGATTAATTAAAACAATAGAGATTTAATTGATAGGCGTTTATTTATTAGATAGGCGTTTTGATTTATTAGATATTTTATTTAATAGATATGCGTTTTATTTATTGATAGGCGTTTATTATTACCAGAAAATGAATAGAATTATTTTTAGAAATGAATACAACATCTAAATGCAGAACTTTTTAGATTAATTAAAACAATAGAGAATTAATTTATAGACTTTTATTGATAGACGTTTATGTATAGACATCGACAACACCAACCTTCTTTTCAAGCAACTGACTCATAACTGCGTGGTTCGCGTTGCCAACAACCGGTTACTAAACAAATAACAATGACTGATCAGACCATCTAACCCGGATTTACTCTTTCTCACTCTCTCTCTATCTCTCTTCATATATATATATATATATATATATATATATATATATATATATATATATACATATATATATATATATATATACATATATATATATATATATATATATATACATATATATATATATATATATATATATATATATATATATATATATATATATATATATATATATATATATATATATATATATATATATACATATATATATATATATATATATACATATATATATATATATATATACATATATATATATATATATATACATATATATATATATATATATATATATACATATATATATATATACATATATATATATATATATATACATATATATATATATATATATACATATATATATATATATATATATACATATATATATATATATATATATATATATATATATATACATATATATATATATATATATATATATATATATATATACATATATATATATATATATATATATATATATATATATAGTCATCACCTCAGCTTTATCTATAGCCATTCTTAAGAAATAAAGTTTCAAGGAAATTTTTGATCCGAAAGTAAAAAAAAAGAACTGGAGATGGATATCCCCAGTCCCACTCCGGAATTTGATATTGAATTCATATCAGTCATTATCTCTATCTATAGCCAATTCTGAGAAATAGACGTTTTAGAACCAGATGTAGACAAGAAACCAGAAATGCAATTTATACCGGAAGTGGGAAATAACTGAATGTAAAATGTCTTGAAGGTTAATATTTATTAATTAACAATAAAAGAACCAATATTTTTAACACTTTACAACAAAGTTGAAAAGTGTTTATGACTTTGTTCATTCTGTCTGTCTGTCTGTCTGTCTGTCTGTCTGTCTGTTTGTCTGTCTGTCTGTCTGTCTGTCAGTCCGTTAGCACGATAACTGCCGTAAAAGTGACTTAATCAAAATGAAATTTTAGTATGTTGTTCAGACGGTCTATAGGACCTATGGGAATATAAATGAATAATATCACCCAATTAGTTTTGGATTGAACCCGGGTTGAAAAAATGGAATACATTGAGCCCTACGGGACCTAATTTTTCAAGCATTTTTTAAGCGGATTTAAAATTCACAAATTGCTTCGAAAATTTTAGGCAATATTCAAATTGTTCCATAAAATATATAAAAAAAAATTCAGCGAAATATATTCAGTAGTTTTTTAAATAAAAATTAAAATAATAATAGCACCTCTTATATGAAGCGATCACGTGTCCATGATATGAAACGATCACATGACCCATTTCAAAATGATATATGGCATCCATCTTGTCTCAAAATCGTGATTTTTAAAGTTCTTTCTAATTCATATTGAGTGTTGTATCCATCCTAAAACTACTTTATTTTTGCCTAAATTCTGTGCATCTACATACTTTAACAACGCAATGACAATATATTTCAGTTTAAATGCTCATACAAATTTGATTATTTCTACTATTAAGCCTATTTTTCACCTATGTAAAATGTAAACAGCAAAATATGTAGAATGAGTTGTATTAGAATCGCTGTAATTCTTTAACACAAAATCATTTAGTCCATGGAGTCTGCATGGCTGATATGAATGAAATATTAATTGATTTTAGAAAGAGAAGGACGATAATTTTCGATGAAGTTTTACGCATAGAGTTTTACTTACTTGTAGCTCCATGGTCTTAATTTTTAAATAATATAAATTATTATAGTATTGTGATGAATGACATGAATGGGGGAATTATTTATGAATGAAATGTTGCTTTTATAGAGAGAGCCAGGCGTGTTATTTTTTTATGACGTCATTTGAATGAATTTCAGTTGTTTTCGATAAAGTTTTCAAATATAATAAATTATCGTAGTATTATGATAATTCTAAAATTATTACCGAGGAATGTATCACATTTTAGAGATGTTTAAACCAGGCAATTGATATTTTAATGCCGTCATTTGAATGAAGTTAATTTTTTTCGATGAAGGTTTAAGGTTTCAAATATAATAAATTAATGTAGTGTTGTGATAAGTTTTAAAATATTACCGAGGAATGTATTGCATTTTAGACAGGTTTAAATAAAATTGCATTGAAGTTGGAAAGTGTTTCATAATCAATGCTTTAAGCATGATTGATCTTTCTTGTTTATAAATGTAGAGGAAAATGGCAAATATATAAATTGCGCTTAGAAAATGTAATTTGTATCATTACTTTTCCTATATGCTTCAATAATGCATTTTTACTTTCCCTACATGCATAGTAATAATATATTATTACTTTTTGTACATACATAGTAACATATATATTTCTTCCTTAGATATATAGTATCACATAAATGTTTCACTACATGCATAGTGTAATTCACATTACTTTTTCTACATAATCCTACAATGCATAGATAACTTTTCCTACACAATAATACCATGTAAGGCTACTAAATATATAGGCCGGCTCATCCGAGGCCATTTTGATTCCCATTTGAAGCAATGGCTGTACTTGACGAAAAGAGAATTACTCAAACCAGTCTAAAAAATACAATTTTATAAAGAAAACTTAAGAAACTTTCTAAAGGTGGGGTTTTCTTAATCACATTCCTAGTTCATTGATGAGCAACGCTGGACCAGTTTTACTCCTTTTCATTGTCTTTAGCCCTGATTAAATGATAACTGCAGTGTCACCAAAAAATCTTACTTTTACTGCAGTTTAAGAATATATATCTGCAGTTTCTGACAAAATCAGTCATACCAAACAGCAGGTTTCAAAATGACACTACTAGTATTTAAGCTTTTCAAAGACAGAGAAATTTACCCTCTTAAAAAACAAATTTCCACTTTTTATACTCTTATTTTGTTTAATGATAACGTGGAATGTAGTTTTCCTAATCGAATAGTGGCTCAATTAGGGTTAGTTTTGTGGTCAAAGCTATAAGTCCTCGACGTTTCAGACTTCTGGGTCAAAGATGGCTTCTGATGGCTAAGGTAAAACCTTTCGTTCTCTTTCTCTCTTTGCTCGCCCTATCAGAGATATCGGATATACGTCTCAGTTAGATTCTGTCCCGTGATTGACGTCATACATGAATGAAAATTCTATATCACTGTTGAGACTTCGTCGGGGTCTGGAAAAACCTTAATAACTGATACGTTTTTCTGACCCTGAGCATGAGAGAATAGAAACTATGGCTGCGGTAGAATCTGTCTCGTTATAACTCTGGTCCTCCAAACTGGGGGATAAACAAATCGAGCTCATGAAGCGGCTATTCACAGATTGCGGTGAGGAACTGGCATATTTGACCATAGCCCCAGATCCGTAAGAGTCTGGAGTCGAGTCTCCTTTGGACTAGCTTCCGGCTCCCGTTTGGTGAATGATTCGTTTCTTTCTTTCGACACCGACCTTTCAACCTATATAAAGGTGTCGGAACCCAGAGTAGGCGACATTCACAGGGACCGTACCCTCCTTCATCTACCTCAAACCTCTCGGAAGGACATGCAGATCCACATATTTGTGTCCCCGTACTCTTCGTGAACATTGGGGCATTTTGGGCAGAGACAGGAATCTTACTCGGGTCCTCCAAGATCAGTCCTCATGCTGTAACAACTTGGTTGTTCCGTACAATGAGCCAGCCTATATATTTAGTAGCCTTACATGGTATTATTGTGTAGGAAAAGTTATCTATGCATTGTAGGATTATGTAGAAAAAGTAATGTGAATTACACTATGCATGTAGTGAAACATTTATGTGATACTATATATCTAAGGAAGAAATATATATGTTACTATGTATGTACAAAAAGTAATAATATATTATTACTATGCATGTAGGGAATGTAAAAATGCATTTTTGAAGCATATAGGAAAAGTAATGATACACATTACATTTTTTTTTTTTTTTTTTTTTTTTTTTTTTTTTTTTTTTTTTTTACTTTCCCGGCCACACAACTTGTTACCACAAACCCCTTGGGTTGGTCGTGTGGTCTGGGCCTTCAATCAACACATTACATTTTCTAAGCGCAATTTATATACTTGCTATTTTCCTCTACATTTATAAAAAATATTGGTTCTTTTATTGTTAATTAATAAATATTAATCTTCAAGACATTTTACATTCAGTTATTTCCCAAATCCGGTATAAATTGCATTTCTGGTTTCTTGTCTACATCTGGTTCTAAAACGTCTATTTCTCAGAATTGGCTATAGATAGAGATAATGACTGATATGAATTCAATATCAAATTCCGGAGTGGGACTGGGGATATCCATCTCCAGTTCTTTTTTTTTACTTTCGGTTCAAAAAATTTCCTTGAAACTTTATTTCTTAAGAATGGCTATAGATAAAGCTGAGGTGATGACTGATATGAATTTAGCATTAAATTCGAGAGATGGTTGGAGGTGCACTAAAAATTTCCACTTCAGTTTTTTTCTCTTTGGGTCCAAAAATTTCCTTGAAGCATCAATTTCTAAGGATTGGCTATAAATAAATCTTAGATGATGACTGCTATGGATTCAACGTCAAATTCTAGAGGATATAAGTTCACTTATATCCTCTAGAAGATAAAGATAACTGCAGTGTAAAGTAAAAAAAATTGCAGTGTCAACAAAATAATTTAGCCCATGGAGTCTGCATGGCTGATATGAATGAAATATTAATTGATTTTAAAGAGAAGGGCGATTTTTTTCGATGAAGTTTTAAGCATATAGTTTAATTATTTGTAGCTCCAATGTCTTAAATAAAATGTTTAAATAAAATAAATTGTTATAGTATTGTGATGAATGAAATGAATGGAGAAAGTCATGAATGAAATCCTGTTTTTATAGAGAGATCCAGGCGTTGTTGATGTTGAAACCCAGACCGTCCGACCTACCAGAAAGGTGTAAGGTAACAGTTTGGACGGTCGGGAAGTGCCACCCAATTTAGACCGGAACCCAGTGGGGGAGGCATCCACAGGGACCGTACCCTCCTTCCCCTACCACCAACCTCTCGGAAGGACTTACGGACCCACATGTTTAACGTGATCGTACTCCGCATGAACACGGCGGCATTTGTGGCAGCGTGCAAATCTAGCGCGCAAACCACGGGGATACCGCACCCGAGATGGCCAACAGCACGCGGCGTTCCGAGGTGGTCACCCACCAAGTACTAACCGCGCCCGATGCTGCTTGACTTCGGTGATCTAACGAGAACCGGTGTTTTCAGCACGGTACGGCCGTTGGCCAGAGATCCAGGCGTGTTATTTTTTCTATGACGTCATTTGAATTAATTTCAGTTGTTTTCGATGAAGTTTTCAAATATAATAAATTATCGTAGTATTATGATAATTCTAAAACTATTACCGAGGAATGTCTAACATTTTTGAGATGTTTAAACCAGGCAATTTATATTTCAATGCCGTCATTTGAATGAAGTTCATTTTTTTCGATGAAGGTTTAAGTTTTCAAATATAATAAATTAATGCAGTATTGTGATAAGTTTCAAAACATTACCGAGGAATGTATTGCATTTTAGATTTGTTTAAATAAAATTGCATTGAAGTTGGAAAGTGTTTCATAATCAATGCTTTAAGCATGATTGAACTTTCTTGTTTAAGATTATGACAGTATACAGTAACGTATATAATAATGACAGTTTATAATTAGATCAGCAACGGGTGTCGCTAAACTCCAAAAGTACCTTTAAGTATTATAACGTTCAAAAATAAGCAAAATCTTATTCAATTCAAATTATTGAAAATTGAACCAAAAGCTTTAAAATTCAAATAAATAAAAGTGAACAAAATCTATATTTAAAAAAAAATTATATTTATATTTAAAATATTGAAATATAAATATTTTCCCGGGGCTTGGTGAATACGTGACATTTGACATCCATTTACGACGTGCATTGTTGTGTCTTAGATAGCTTGTTCAATCATCAACAATACAATTTGTAACAATTAATACATTTATTTGCGCAACAATGTCAAATAATTTAAACAGTAGAATAATATCCTTCTGAAATATCAATTGTTACCATTAACAAAAATTAATCTGCTTCCTATATATCGTTTAAAGATTATTTCATTAAAAAAAAGTTTTGCACGTACAATTAATTGTGATAAGAGTCGTTTCGGTGATAAGAGTGAGCAGACAGATTTGCTGGATAAAAGTGATACGACTGGTTTCAGTGATAACACTGATTTAAGTAATAAAAAGGATTTGCTTGTATACAGGAGAATGAACACATCCTCGAATTCCGGCCTGTAAGTATTGATTAATATTTATAGTATAATTATTTGAATCTGTAATTTTTTTTCAATTTTGAGTCATAACTCAATATATTTTTTATTACATTAATATATATTGAAATCTTCAATTAAACAATTTTATTATTAAAACTAGCAGATATATATTCTTCATACTCCAGTGTTCTTAAAGGGAAGAACAGTGTGAGTCACTATTTTCCAATGTACATTTATTAGTTGAAATCTAATCTGCTATAAATATTTTTAACGAAACATTTTTTAAGCATTTATTTATCAAAATCTACTATAGATAGAACATTAATGAGGGATGATGATATGGAATTTTCATCAAATTCCAAAGAAGGTAGGGGGTTTATTACGAATTTACATTTCCGATTCCTTTTCCACTTCCGGTTCAAAAATGTTCTTTGAATTATATTTGAATTTTTTTTGTTTGTATTTTATATGCATTTGTAATTTTCATTTATTTTTTCAAAATGGACTATAATAGTGTGTAAATGACAGTTAATATAGATTAAACATCATTTCAGGTGACATAGGTGCATTACTAAGAATTTAGAGTTTCGGTTTTTTATTCGTTTTGGTTCAAAAATTTTCATTTTCTTGAAACATATATTCCTTCTAATCGGCTATAGCTTCACCATACATGCTGACTGATACGCATTTCTCATCAAATTTTGAGGAAGTAGTGGGATTTAGAGATTTCAATTTCCTGGTCCTTCGTTACTTCCAGTTGAAAAATTTGTCTTGAAAAATCGATTTTTCTTTCTACAGAATCCGATCTTTTAAATCGAGATAACTGATATGACTTATATGGTGGCTTATATGAATTCAGCATTAAATTCTGGTGGGAGTTGTGAAGAATAGTCACTATAGGTTCTAGAGACTGCAGTTACAATTAAAAATTAACATTTTCGCAACATATTTTTCTCAGGATCGCCTTCAGTTAGAGCTTAAGTGAAGACTGATACGGATTCAGTCTCGAATTTTGAAGGGGGTTTGGGAATACCCCAATGATTTCCATCTCTGGTTCTGTAGATGAAACTTCCGGATTTTCCGAAAATTCACATGACTGTACGTTAATAAAAGAATAAAATTTGTTAATAGTTCCTTTGAAAAGTTCTCTTGTTTAAAATTGTTTCGTTTTCACGAAATTGTTTAACTAAAATTTTATGTGGACATATATGAAAACCTCAATTTAGATATAACTTAACGAATAATTTTAGATGTGTTAACGGCCGATTTATCGGAGCTAGAAAGACTGTCAAGAGACTGCATATCACATTATGGGGTCATATTCAAGATTATGAGGTTTTTCAATGACTTTCCAGACCCTCAAGCAGTCTTTTGGTGTCTTAGAAGACTGAATCTTACACATAGTATCGATCACTGGACCGAACCTAAATCAGACGGATTTTGGAATTTTTTTCTCACAGTGGACAAAATGAGGGAAGGGTGTGTGTGTAAAGGCTCCCAGATCTCTACCGAAATCTCTACTGAGGACAATAAAGGCAAGGAGCAGAATACAGTGCGCGAAAAAAGTATAAGGACAAGCAAAAACTTGACAAATCTAGAAATCTTTTAGACGGAAATGTATGCAAATTTCTTAAGTAAAAACATTGATAAAATTAAGTTCCTTCTCATGTAAATTAGTTACATGTTTCAAAAACAAAAATGTGGAAATTTACTTTATAAATTTTAAACTCATATGATCTTGGAAAAAAGTATAAGGACAACTATTTTTTCATCTAAAATTATAGTAAAATTTGCATATTTGGAAGCAGAAAATGACCATTTCAAATATAAAGACTGGGTTTCTAAACAAAATTCCCACTTGCCTCATTTCGTCATGACTTTTGTACGATGTCAAAAGGAACTCATCTGTCTGACCTTGAAAAAGGGGAAATTCTTGCTTTTAAAAAATGTGTATTGAGTGGGCATGAAATTTTGATAAAAATTAAAAGATCTAAAACTGTAGTTTATAATTTTCTAAAAGAACCTGGAATGTATGGAATGAAAACACGAACTGGAAGACCAGAAATTCTAACGCATCGACAGAAAATAATGGTTGTAAGAAGAGCTTGCGAGAAAAAAGAAACTGCAAATGAAGTTAGAAGACATTTGGGCTTACCATGTTCCACACGAACAGTTCAAAATGTTTTGAATAAACATCCGAATATTTGGTATGGAAAGTTAATGTCACGTCCGCCGTTTAAAAGGAACATAAGAAAAGAAGACAGTAATTTAAAAAAAAATACATTTCTCTCGGTCCAAAATGGATTGATGTAATATTTTCGGATGAAAAGAAGTTCAGTCTTGATGGGACAGATGGTTTTCGCTATTTTTGGTATAATCTGCTTAAAACCAAAGAAGTTTTTTCCAAACGTCAATACGGTGGGGGCACAGCAATGATTTAGGGCGCTTTTGCAGCAAACCGAACCACGCCTATAGTCTTTATCAACTACAAAATGAACTCTGCCAAATATGTTGATATATTAGGCGAACATTTGTTACCCGAGGCCCCACTAATTACTCCAGCAGACTATATTTTCCAACAGGATAACGCTTCCATACAGATTTCTAAGAGTGCAAAACTCTGGTTTGAAGCTAATTCAGTAAATTAACTTGATTGGCCGACGAGGAATCCCGATCTTAATCCAATTATGGGACCTTCTAGCCCGAGAAGTTTTTAAAAATGGCACACAATATCAGTGTAAACAGGATCGTGGTGTTATCCATTAAACAAGCTTGGAATGACATTTCCATAGACACTTTAAAAGAACTTTCAGCATCGATGACCTCTCGGCTCATTCAAGTAATTGAAAAAAAGTTCTTTTCTTGATTATTAAGAGAAATGTTAAGTAATTTAGAACCATGTCCTTATACTTTTTTCTATATTTTCTTTAGTGATAATCTTTAGAAGGTCAACTTCTGTAAGGTTCATATTTGTTATTTTATGTGTTGAAAATGTTATTGTATAATTTCACATTAGAGGTCAGAAATATCAAAAATTTATTTTGATAAAGTGAAAATAAAGTATATTTCCATTCAATTATATGTTGTCCTTATATTTTTTCGCGCACTGTATAATTGGGCCAATTTAAACAGAGACAAATATTTTCGACGAAAAGCATCATACATTAAGCAAAATGAAAAATGTATAATGCCTAACGTCATACACTTTTATGACGCTTAACAATCTAAAAAAACTAACAGGCTTAAAAATTAAGCTGAAAAGTTTAAATTTTCAGCTTCATTTTAAGTTTGTTTGTCTTTGACAAGAAAGTTTTTTAAAGAATTTTAAGGAAATAATTTTTAGGTGTGTTAGTTTCAGAATTTTTCAAGTGTGTTAGTTTCAGAGAAACTGTGTTAGTTTAAAAATGTTTAATTGTGTTAGTATTAGAAAAATTTTAAGTGTGTTAGTTTCAGGAAAGAATTTGTAAATGTGTTAGTTTTAGAATTTTTTTAAGTGTGTTAGCTTCAATAAAGAATTTTAAATGTGTTAGCTTCTTTATTTCTGAGTGTGTTAAAATTCAAAATGTTATTACTGTTTAAAAACCGGGAATATTTTTCCTGCAATTCCGGGTCCATCACTAAATAGAATTCCGCAAACACTATTTATTCAATGTATGTTTCCAGCGCAACTTTTTCTCGCAGAAGGTTCTTTGCTGTACCATATTGAATTCAGAAAATACCACTCACCACAAAAATTATTATGTAGATAATCAACATGTCCTGAATTTTGAAATCCCTTTTACTTGGAAACTACAATAGGTAGAGAGATAAAAATTTTCAGACGTACACAAAATTGCACATGGATGTGCAAAATTGCAGCTTCAATAATTAAAACGAACTATAACACGATGAAACGTCCATTTTTAAAAAGTAAGAATAAGTGATGTAGGTATAATTACAGTAGAAATAAGTAATTCGTTTGTACTTGTAAGTTGCAAAAAACGCAAAATTCCAATTTATGTAGTATTCATTCAATGCCAAAATCTTTATTCTGCGGACCTTGTAATCCAATATTTTACATTCAGTCGTCCTTTGGAGTTATATTGCATTAGAGGTTTTTTTTTTTTGTAATTTTTCTAAGTTACACTAGAAATATACGGTAAACTATATAAAAAGTAAAAGATAAAAATATGTACTAGAAAATCTAGTATTAAAATCTATATCAATTATTAAATAAAGTGCTTATAATTTTCGAGTATTCATCTTGAAAAATTTATATTTTAAAAGTGTTTAATGTTTTTCATATCTTATAAATTAAAGTAGCTATAAACAGCAAGAATTTGTAGCTCTTTGAAAGCCCTATGAGCGTACATAATCAGGTTTCTGTTATAGTTCATTTTTTTCGATGTTGCAAAAGTTGGGTTTTATTTTACAAAACGTTATTTACGCAAAAATATTTTGGCTCCATCAGAGTGGAGACACCGCCTTTCCGTTTTGTTTTGTTTTGTTGACGATGTTTCTTGCAG
Organism: Amaurobius ferox; assembly: GCA_951213105.1. Classification (NCBI taxonomy): domain Eukaryota; kingdom Metazoa; phylum Arthropoda; class Arachnida; order Araneae; family Amaurobiidae; genus Amaurobius; species Amaurobius ferox. The sequence continues at coordinate 20,661,185 of OX578152.1, read as the reverse complement.
AACATTGTCATTCTATATTAACAATTGGTTCTATTTTTGTAATAGAAGACGGCCCCGAAAGTTCAATGTCCGCTCTATGACATCAGACATCGCGGGCTCTAGTGGAGTAGCTGATATTCAGAGCGATCGATCAAATCAAGATCTTCAGAAAATCCTAGAACTGTCTTCACATGAATCTCCTGGAATAACTGAGCAGAAAGTTCCGAAAATGAAGTGGACAAAGAAAATTAGATTGTAAGTCTAAATAGTTATCTGCATTTTCCCTTTACAGTTATGTGCTGTCCACATCAGATTTTTCAGAACGTCGAATTCATCAAAGTGTTCAAAACGTCGAAATACACATATTTTCATTTATTATTTACTTAGTTCACCGCATCCGGAATGAGAAAATTAGCACAATTTTGAGCTCAAGTCTCATAAGAACAATGATTTTATGCTAATGATACTAAAAAACTAATCACTTCATATATTAATTTCCATTAGAAAACGAATTCCACAAACATTCAAATGTTAGTATAATACGTTGAAACTGGCAAGTATATAAATTGCGTTTAGAAAATGTAATTTGTATCATTACTTTCCCTATATGTTTCAAAAATGTACTTTTACTTTCCCTACATGCATAGTAATAATATATTATTACTTTCTGTACATACATAGTATGATATATATTTTTTCTTAGATATATACTATCAGCTAAATATTTCCCTACATGCATAGTGTAATTCACATTACTTTCCCTACATATTCTTATAATGTATAGATAACTGTCTACATAATAGTATAATGTATAGATAACTTTCCCTACACGATAGTATGATGTAAGGTTATGATGTAAGCGATACAGGCTGGCGCAACAGTGGCCATCTGGACTCCCAGTTGAAGCGATGGCTGTACATCACGTAAAGATGGGTACTTTCTCGTCCTTTTGTCCTGATTTCATGAAACAAAATATTCTAGACTATTTTCTTGAATGATTGATACAATTCTTTGAAAATAAAATACGTGCTATACAGCTAAGTTGCTCAGTAATCAGCAATGTAATAAGCGCGCGGAATTGAAATAGCACAGGCAGACGATAACTGACTGGACCGGACAGAGTTAAAATGGCCGTTGCATCAGCCTGTATATTTAGGAACCTTAGTATGATATATTGACCACTTACACGTGACGACACAGCCGATAAATCTACTTTCTGTCTCCCCTTCGTTGGAAGGAATGGTCGGTTTTTCATCCAATGTTAGAATATGCTTTCCGTGCTGTTCGAAGTTTCTTCTATTATAATTGCGTACTTTTTCGAAGGATACAATGATTATAAATTGCCGTGCTGACAATATGGGGTAAAATTTCTCAGTATGCTTTTGCTGAAGGCGTACATTCATATTTTTATGGGATCTTATACGATATCATGGTTCGCTCCATTACTACATCGGTGTTTATTCCGTCCAATCAGACAAACAGCTGTAGCTCCCATAATACAGGCTGACCCACGGCCGCCATATTCTATTACACAGAGAGAAACGCCTTGCCGACGAGGAGTGAGAACCAGAACCAGTCTCCTTGGAACGCATCTGTTTTTAGCGCCATTATGGCCAACTGCGGCGGAAAAAGATACTCTTTCATTCAACTCTTCAATGTATCCATTTTTGTTCTTATTTGCTTTTCATAAAGGAATTTAAACATTCGCAACACTTTTCGGAAATTATTAGAGCAATTTACGGCAGAACATCCTTCCATTTTATGACGAATTTATTCAACGATGTTTGATATCGAGTCACTGCGCAACAGAAGCCAAAGAGCAAGTATGATACAAAATGGCGGATGCACAAACTCTTTATTTAGGAGCCTTATGAACAACCGTGACGTCACATAGTGATGTACGTGCAAATGGTCAATAGGAAAAGTATTGAGACTGGATCTAAAACTCGAATTTGAGTTTCGAAAAAACGCGTTTGAAGCATCCCTGAACTTGAAACGAATATTAAGGTGATATCTGGATGTATGTTTGTGCGCATGCATGCGTATGAAAATGTGCGTTCTGCAAATCTATGGAAGCGATATCTCAATAACGAATAAAGTGTTTCGAAAATTATTACGTCCGATTATTATAATCAGTGGACGTTGGATTAGTTCACACACCATTGATTTTAAACGAAATCGAATGTTCGATTGATTTAAAATAAATCACTAGAAAGTTAGAACATTCAATAATTTTAAATAACTAATCATTTCATATAAAAATTTTCATTAAAAAACGAATACCACAAATGTTAGTATAATCCGTTCTCGAGATATTGAAACTTTTTCAATTACATTTACCAAAAATAAAATTATAAAATCTTGAGTGGGCAGTCCATAACATCTCTATATAATGCACGTATTTTGGTGTTTTCAATGCGAAATAATGATGAATAAGGTTCAAAACACAATGTTCTTAACGTTGAAAAGTCCACTGACATCTGGCGCTTTTCTGGATGTCAAGTATCTAAGTCAACGTGTAAGACTATTTAGTACGGCATGAACTTGTATTTCAGTCAAATGTAACTTGACAATTGGAAATATTTCCACGATCTGATAAGCAATATAACTGAAGTAAAATCTGTTAATCATAATTTCATCAACTTCAAGTTATATGTGTAAATGCATCGCAATATTTTTTTTTCAATTTTGCGACATTTTCGTAAATTTGGCTCCATATTACAAAAGTTACCAAGTTGGCGATATTTTGCAAAATCAATCTCTAAATTGTTTACCAAGTATTATATATTTAATAATAATTACTACTGTTCATTTTTAAGTAGGTATTATTCTAGATACATTTTTTGAAAAACGTGCAGTATTTGGAGAACGGTTCAAATTGGCGTTCTACAGTTTATGCCATTCGTTTTAGAATAGAAGAATAAATAAAAAACATATTATTTAATTCACATTATTAGAAGACCTGATTATGATTTTTCAAAAGCACCATTCGAAAATTTGAGGGTCTTTTTACATTCCATTGTCCATTGTATATTAAATCAATAGGGTTCCAGTACACAAGAATCATAATAATCATACACAATCACGTTCGGAACTCTCAATTTGTTCGTGAAATATCGAATCTATAGCCCCATGGACGAACACATACACACATATAAACCCTCAAAACCGTTTGATTCGAGTTCATGGATGCTTGAAATTTGTTCTTCTATAGAACACTCGAATTTGAATTTTTACAACGTCACAATACTTTCCCTATACATTATACTATGTATGTAGGAAAGAATAAAGCAATAAATATCATCAAATATGTTCACTTTCTATGTGCATTATTATACGAGAAATATATTAACATCATTTTAGTGAATGAAGGACATTATATTTCAGAGAGAAGATATATTTTGTAATAGTTTTGAATTTTGACGCTAAAGAGTTTGCTAGTAGTCATTAATTTTACGAAATATTAATTAAATGTCAGAATTTTTATGCAACTAACACTTTGCTTATTTTGAAGCGCGCATGAACTCAAAATTTAATTATTTTCTCAAGTTCAAAACGCCTCTTAACAATTTGTCAACAATGCTATAACTTTCAAGGTAGGAAAACTCACACAGAATTTTCTAATTAGAAACGTGGGTTTATCGTCTTTTTTCTGTTGTTATTATTTGACTAATTAGATGTAGTAAAACATTTTCAAAATTTGAATTTTATTGGCCTGTAAAAAAGTTACATTCTATGTTATTTTGTTTTTTTCATACGAAAACCAGTGCAAAATAAGTGATATTCAACATTTGTACATGATTTGAGAATTTTCTCTAATTTAAATCCCCTTAGGTAATTGCCTTAAAAGATAATCGCCTATTTTGAATCACCTTATGTATATAGAGTTCCTAGAAAAGAACTAAAGCACCCCAATGACTTTGTAAGGAAAGGTCAATAAGTGTGAGCATTAAGTCTATCAATACTAGAATACCATGTCCGATAGAACCAAAATTAATTGCAGTGTTTGAAACGGAATTTTTCGAACTTTTCGATGAAAATATTAACGCAGAGTTTCCATGTCCACATGGAAACTCTGCGATAATATTTTAGATCACTAAGGAATTGATTTGTATAAATATCGACCTGAATGGAGATAAAACCTAATATACTAATAAAAACTAAATACTAATTCAAACGTAAAGTATAAACGCTGATGTGCACCTATTCGTGTCCGGAAGTACCTGCGTACCAAATTTCTTGTACGAAGCTTTAATTTCCCGTTACAAACTGCACACACACAGACATCTTCCTTTATCAATTAAGATTTAAATTTACAATTACGATATCTGAACATTTCTGTTATCTCTTTTATTTAATGGCTCGATAATTATTATCTACGATAAGCCATAGCTTACACCTTAAAATGGAGATCAATTTATGATCATTCGATGTTCGAACTGGGAAATTTATTCAAGATTAAATTAAAAACGATACTCTGAAAGACATACATTATTTCACTCTGATACTTTATGAAAAAAAATGGATGCACAAATATGGACTAGTACTGTATAAGAAAGTCCAGTGGATAATTACACTTCAATTTTTTATGGGAAATTGTTAGGACGTGGAGTACCGAGTAAATTATGAAAGACATGTGACGGGGATGAAACGGAAGCATGTAACGGAAGTGACATCATTGTCACGAATGTCTAGCAGGAAAATATTGTTATAGTCCGAAGTTCTATGTCACTGGACCGCGGCGCTAAATTTAGCGAAAATGCGATTACCTCGCGACTTTATATCAAATTTGCATATTCGCTAAAATCTTCGAGTTATGTGCTTTTATTAAACGTTCCATGGATAGTATAATTAGCATCAATAATTTGCGTCGTTGATATGGTACAAGTCAAAATATCTGCCGAAATTATTACAGAACCCAATATATAGTTTTTCTACTGATTATGCATGCATTTTAATTTGTAATATAGAACAATTATGGTAGATAAATGTAAAATAAAATAAATTTTAGATATGTGACATTAGTGTATTATCAAGTGATGGCATAAGTTTTAAACAAATGTTTCATTTTCGATAACTTTCTTTTATATTCCTTTAGAACAATCGTCGAGAAACATCCGTTTAGTTAGACTTTTAATTCTGACTTTCACAAAACTTCAGCAGTTAGACTGGAATTGAGGAAAGTTTTACTCTAAAAATGGCTTGCAACTTATGTGCAAATATTCAAACTTTTTTAATACTTTTTATTACTTTTTTAATTGTATTTTTAATACGAACTTTACTCGAATGTTCTAAATTACATCTTCTTGCACAAGAAAAACTAGTGTACCTTCAAAGGTAATTTATGTACACTCATGCACTCTCTCAAACGTGCTGTTGTTGTTGTTGAGACCCAGGCCTTCCGACCTACCAGAAAAGTGTAAGCTAACTGTTTGGACGGCCGGAAAGTGCCACCCAATTTAGACCGTACCCTCCTTCCCCTACCACCAACCTCTCGGAAGGACTTAGGAACCCACATGTGTAATGTGATCGTACTCCCCATGAACACGGAGGCAGTTGTGGCAGCGTGCAAATCCAGCGTGCAAACCACAGGGTAACCCCGCCCGAAATGTGCCTACAGTACGCGGTGTTCCCAGGTGGTCACCCACCCAAGTACTAACCGCGCCCGTTGCTGCTTGACTTCGATGATCTAACGAGAACCGGTGTTATCAGCACTCTCTCAAACGTGTGAAGAAACTCTGGTAATCACACTTCATGGAATTACAGTTACCGAAACATTATCGTCTGAAACATTTTGAAATTCTTAAGTTTCAGAGATTTACGGGAAGTGCCATTTATTTTAACGATACAGAATAAGTGCAAAAAACCATTAGATTACAAATACTTTATTTATATTTGTTAAAGTGCAATGGATTGAGAGTTTAGGTGATTTCTGAAGTACAAAATTTAACAGTTACAGAATGTGGCAATATCTATTGGCACACATCTATACACTATAAATATGTGGTATACACTATTGGCATATCTATACACTATTGGCATATCTATACACTAAAAATATGTGTAAAACACGCAATTACTGGATTTCCTACAACTTGAATGCCACTTTTAAACCAGTAAATTTTCTGTTACACATTTAAAAAATAACTATGTCTATATGAATGTATTATTGTATTATTTTATATATGAGAAAAGTAGGGTGGACACAGCCAGTGGTATATTTTAAAGGGTGAGGGGGACGAATATAGACGTCACTCCGAATTAATTTCAGAAAAACAATAATGGAAAAAGATATTTTGTACTCGTAAATACTAAACTGAGAGTGATCTCTTTGACAATTTTGATTTAACTGTTCATTATTTTTATATATGTCATATATATGCTATCATTTCTATAGCTCCTAAAAATTTAGTTAATGTCCAAATACAATTCTTTCCCATAATTATATGTTTAGTCGTATGTGACCAAGAATGTTGTGATAGCTAAAAATTATTTTTTTACTTTTTAATGGTTGACTGTCTGAATGTCCATTTCAACTTTTTGAAGGCATTCATAACATAATTCTCTACGTCCTAGAGCCATGAAATTTCGTACACCGCTTAGTCCAGTGTATAATGCTAAATTAGTAAAATTTATTGAATTCTTGAAAAATGGAACTGGCATTTTTTTTTTGCAAAATGTGCCTCGAAAAATCTCTCGTTTGCTTTACATAATCCTTTTATTGTAAGATTGTTAATAGGAATTCAATATGCGGACTCACTTCTATATAATCAGGTACACACATATATATATATATATATATCTAATCCTATTGTTGAAAGATAACTAAAAACTCCAATATGCCGTTTCACACACACACACATACAAAAAAATTTAAAACTATCTTAGAGCAATAAAATTTTTAGGGTCCATTCTGAGCATGATTTCAAGAGGAGAGATCAGAATCCGGAAGGGGGGTTCACACAAAATTGATGAAATGGCATTTTGTCATCGCAAATACGTATGTATGTAAAACATCAAGAAAATCAGCTCGGTACAGATGAGTCAAACATTGATTTCATGCTTTGACCCAAACAGACAGTGAAACCAAACTAAATAAAACACTATATAAACAGGAAATGTATGAACCGTTAAGTTATTGGTAAAAAATAAGAGTTTAGACGAAGGAAAACAGCCAGACCTTGTAAAGGAAAAATGGTAGATGTATAAAATAGTAGTAACTATGAAGAAGATAAGGAAAGAAAATAATCTGTTTCGACAGTTAAATTCATCAATCCAACTATTATATAATTGACACTGATTTTTTATAATTTTTTGCTGTGTAGGTCCTAGTTCTTATGAATTTCTCATTGCTTGCCTTTTCGCAGTTTTCTCTTAGCTTTTTGTCACAAGACACATACTTTTCTAGCTGTTATGTTTTGGCCTGAAGAACTAGGCTGATAAGGAACTCAGATTAATTGTATTCACCTAACTAACTTATGCCTAATTTATACAAGGATGTTGTGTAAGTTCTTGTCTTACAAGTAGCAGTTTGTTTTAGTGCACTGTCTCGTAGTTGTATTTAAATATAATTTGCATGTGCTGTTTCGATTACAATAAAAGTCACTTTGAGTTTATGTTATTCATCCTGTATTTAAGTTAATGAAGGATCATTTAAAGTTCAACTTGGCTTCTCTGAACAACCCTGGCAGTCAGTGGGATTTCATATTTGCCTTTTGGAAGATTTAAATACTTTTACTTCGGCTACTGTTGAAATATCCATGCTCTAAAATAGTTTGGAGTTCACACACCATTTTACATAAAATTAGTCTTTACTAAATCGAAACATAATATAATTAAAATAATTAAACCAATTCATTACCAACGTTATGCCAATATTAGCGAAATATTAGTTGACAATATTGACCCAATATTGATGTTTCATTGGAATTACTAAGGCGAATTACCCGGACTTGCCAGGGCCCCAAATAAGCTCCAGTTACTTATAAATAATTTATTAAGGATCGGCTTGTTATATAATACACTTGAACGCAATTTAAAATGTCTCCTATCCAAAAATTACATATTCCCCTCAAAAGCTAAGAAAAGAGAAAACGCGAGCGCATTTCGCGGACGATACTTTTCGATTACTAAATTGGGTCCCTTAAAATTTTATAAATATTAAAATTAGTTATTGAATGCAAACACAAATTGTAATAATACTAAAGCTATATACGGAATTTTTAGTCAAAATATAGAATTGAGATGATCTATGTTTTTCGATGCAACGATTACATAATCAAAAAATCTGAAGTGGGCAGCACATGACTCTCCTTATATAATGCAATAATTTTGCTACTTTTAATCTAAAAAAATAGATTATTTTTATAGTAGATATTTATATTCTTTCCAAGATATTGAATTTTCGTAAATGACTCGTCATTTTCATTGAGTTAGCGTCATTTTTATCCATTCGGCGAGTTTTTCGTTACTTTAGCAACGTTTAAAAAAATCGCCAAGTTGGCGACATTCCACCAAAGTCGTCGCCAGAATCTCGCCAAGCGTTATGGTCGGAGAAATAAGTTATTCTTATAGCAGATAAATGACTATTGGCGTTGAAATGCAAAAGTATTACTCAAAGTATATTTTTCATGAATGGAACGAGCTAGATTTACGAGAATGATGTTACTAAATTTATCGCATGGCATTACATATGAAAAGTGAACATGTTTCTCAACAGGAAATATTTTTTTTATTTTATATGATTTTGATATTTTTTTTGAAAAATGTGCTATATCTCAAGAACGGCTCATGTTAGCGTTCTACAATTTACGTCAATCGTTTCCTAATGAAGAATTACATAAGAAATATCTATTTGCGTACTTTTAATAGAGGTTTTGATTTTTTGACGATTTTTTCAAAATTTCACTCGAATATTTAGGGTGTTTTGAACACTCGATTCCGTATAAAAGCAATAGGCTTCCAGTGTTTACGGATTATGATTTTTGTACCAAATTTAGTTCGAATCGGTCCATTCGTTCGTCAGTTATTGTCTCCAAAGACTCACTGACACAGACACACACACACATACTTTCACACACACACATACTTTCACACACACACGTACACACATACTTTCACACACACACACACATACTTTCACACACACACACACACACCTACTTTCACACACACACACATACTTTCATCCCCCCCCCCACACACAGACATCACTTCAAAAATTTTTTAATCGTGATCAGGGATGCTTAAAACGTTCTCTCCCGTCAAAAACTCGAATTCTGGACCACAGTACTCAGATCCTCTACTGTACAGTTTCAGTCACAATACTTTCCTTATACATTATTGTATATAAGGAAAGTTATAACGTAAAAAAATGCAAATTACGATGTAGTATATTTACGTGACTTGATCTTTCTTATGCTATCAAGATGGAAACTCCAGTGGGGCACGTCTACTTCCGGTTCTGATGAGGTCACTGACGTTTTTTTCCGAAAATTTTCATGAATGTATGAAATGCATGCAGAAGAGAAAGAAAATGCTTAATATTTCCCTTAAATTTGAAGTTTACACACCATTTTCCCCCAATATGAACGCTCTTTCATAAATTCCTTGCACTTATTATATTTAGAACACAGTAGTATTAGAAAATAGTATTTTATGTATTCATCAAATGAAGCGATAATGTCACATTTGCAACCACATTTACGGTTCAGCGACTTTTTCTATTGAGAACTATGGAGATTGGTAAGTAATTTGGTAATATCTTAAAATTAAAGGAGAGTGGATAACTTGGAGATAAAGATGAAGGTGCCGATTTGTGACGATTTAGAGAAAGCTATTTTCTTGATAAAGAAGTTTTGCATTTAAATACACTCAAACCTGTTTTTGTGCGGTATATGAAAATTTCAATCAAATTGGTACATAATTGACGAAGTTATCAATAAAAAAAAATTAGTAGGTTTGATCGGCCATTTAGTTTTTCGATGCCGATTCTGAAAGAACTTCAAAATTCCAAAAGGAGCTTCAACCTTGTATATCTGGCTACCGAGACATATACAAGCGTCTAGTGAAACAACAGTCGTCGCCAAAACTGATCACCGTCTACATGGTAACTGAAGAAAAGTCAACTCTAAACGAGTGCGAGGTAGTATCTTCAAGTGACGAAAGCGATTTTGAACCAGTTTACCACAAGAAAGTTCGCGTATTGTCAGACTACGAAGGATAATGGTTATACGTTTTGAAAAGTTTTGTATGTGTAAAATAAGTACATATGTAAATAAAATATTCAAAAATGTTCGCATGTGTGTTTTCTAAACAGATTCCAAAAAGTTTGGCGAGATTCCAAGTAGCTACCAATCCTAGTGTCTTGATTTCGTTTAAAAAAGCAATTTCTAGTTATTTTGCAAGGTTTTGAGTTATTTTCTACGTGAGATTTTTTAAGCGGTCCCTATTCACTGCATAAAAATAGGTTTGAGTGTATTACAACTTTGAAAAAATTAAAGTTTATTTTCAAATCGCAGGCCGTTTTAAAATGCACATTTACAGAAATCGCCTTAACGCTTTCATGGGTATGAACGTCGTCCATCAGAAGAATAAAGCATGTAACATTCAATCAAGTCATACGCAGTTCTATATGCAATTTAAAATTTGCATAATACCAAACGAAAAATCAATCATGCATAACCATTGATTGTGGAACACATTCCAACAATAATGAAATTTTATTTATGTGATACATTCAGCGGTGATATTTTTTTTTTAATTATCGCAGTACTACAGTAATTTATTATACTTGAAAACTTCAAACTTCAGCGAAATATAAATCGTCTTCGAATGTAAAATCAATCAGTAGTTTAACCATATCAATTGTATTCAAGTCTCCTGAGCTACATAATTTTGAGTGAATAAATTCGCCAATTCTTATACAACTCACCTTAAAATAGCTTGATTTGTTTACAGTCTGTATTAGTTGAAATAAGGCTTCATTGTAGAAATAATCAAAGTTTAGTGACTATTTAAAATAAAAAATATTGTAATTGCATGGATGTAGTTACACAGATTATACGCAAATATAAAGCGATTTTATGACGGATGCAACACTAAATATAAAATTAAAATATCCTTAAATATCACGATCTGCACACAAGGTAAAAAAATGGATGCCACATTTTATTTTGCAATGACCCACGTCATCTTTTCATGTATCATGGATGCAATTGTTATTTCAATTTTTGTTCAAAAAGCTACCTAACACATATTGCTGAAATTTTTTTTTCACATTTCATGTGATAATTTCAATATTTCCGAAAATTTTCGAAGCAATTTGTGAATTTTAACTTCTCTTAAACTTGTTTGAACTTTAGGTCCTATAAGTTTCAATGTATTTCACTTTTTCAACTAGGGTTAAATCCAAAACTAATTGGGTGGTATTTTTCATTCCCATAAATCAATCTGGGGCGATATATCGCCAAATTGGCGATACTTTGCTAAATTATTCACCAAGTTTGTCAAATGCATCACCAAGTGTTACAGACAAACGGAGATAAGAACATATCTTTTATACCAGAAGTTATGTCCGTCATATGACGGAATTCAGAATTTACGAAACATTACTTCCCATTTGGCGTCATTTTTATCAATTTAGCGACATTTTTGTCAATTTAACGACATTGAAATTAGTCGCCAAGTTCGTGACGTCCCACTAAATATCGCGCCAACCGTTAAGAATAGATCGAGAAATTGGTTATTTTTATAGGCCACTCCTATGTTCTTTCCTAGATATTGAATTTCTATCAATTAGTTGTCATTTTTATCAATTTGGGTACGTTTTCGTTAATTTGGCAACATTTAAAAAAATCGCCAAGTTGGTTACATTCCACCAAAATCTCGCCAAGCTTTATGGACGGAAAAATAACTTATGGCAAATAAATGACTATTAATGCTCCAATACAAACGTATTACCCAAAGTATATTTCCTCATGAAGGGAACGAGCTAGAACCATGAGAATGATGTCACCACATTATTCGATTATTACTTACATCATATTAATTACGAAATATTACTTACAAAATATCATATTACTTACGAAAAGTGAACATATTTTATAATAGTTAATATTTCTTCTATTTTATATGATTTTTGGTTATTTTTTTTAAATAAGCAATATCTCGAGAACGGTTCATGCTAGCGTTCTAAAGTTTATGTCATTCGTTTTCTAATGAAAAATTACATATGACATGATTATTTTAAACTTAACTTTTTTAAAGGTTTTGATTTTTAGAAGAATTTTTCAAAATTTCCCTGGGAAATTTAGCGAGTTCTGAAAGATTCGATTGCGTATAAAAGCAATAGGCATTTAGTATTCATGGATTGTAATTTTTGTACCAAATTTCGTTCGTAAGATATAGTCTCCACAGACTCACTGACGCACACACACACATACACACTTACACACACACACTTACACACACACACTTACACACACACACACATACACTTACACACACACACACACTTACACACACACACACACTTACACACACACACACACACACACACACACACACACACACACACACACTTACACACACGCACACTTACACACACGCACACACACACAGACATCATCTCAGAAACGTATGATTTATGTTCGGAGATGCTTAAAACGTGCTCTCCCGTCAAATACTCGAATTCGATATTTCAACCCCATTATAACACTTTCCTTATACATTATGTATGTAATGAAAGTAATATTACGGGGTTATTGCAGCTAATTAAAAGAAAAAGTTTTATCAAACATAGGATGAAAATATCGTTAATAACATACTGTCTGTCCACGTCTATAACTCAGTAATTTTATATTTCTAGAATATTTTGGGATAAAGCGTTGAATAATTTCTCACTTTATTTTATTTTAAACTTATTTTATTTAAGGTTGTATTCTTTAATTTCTATCTTTGGAAATGTTGTCATTTTAAGTAAACAAGTTTTGCTTTTATAAACAAAATATATTAGAATTCTATTCAAATATAATCAGAACATTTTAAAATTAAAACGGATGCTTCTGCTGTTTTCTGACTCTCGAATATTTATTTCCGAATAAAAGATGACCATTAATATATGTCACTTGCACAATGCTATGCAGTTCGATCTATATGCACGTGACGTCATCATATGCCTATACGTTGACCATTCTCACCATTATGCAAACATAATCTAAATTTAAATTATTGACAGTATATAAACAAAGGTTTTTCAAAATAAAATAATTAATAGTAAACAAAAACACTTTAGAACTGATGCTATTGAAAGGTAAAGAGAAGTTGCTAAATTTAAATTATAAAAAATTTAAAAGAAATATATTATCGTAAAATTAACAAAGGATTTTTTAAATTTAAACAACTAAAAGTAAATAGGTTTTTTTTTTTTAATTATCAAACATAAACGATTTTTTTTCGAAATTAAAGCTATTGAAAATAAACAGTAATTTTCACAATTTAAATTATTAATGAGTAAACAAATTTCTAAAATGTGAATGATCGAAATGTAAACATGGTTTGTTTTAACTAAAAACATTAAAGAGTAACAAAGTAGTTTCTAGGTCCAAATAAAGAAATAAATTGAAATAATTGACTTATTAATTAAGGGACAGAGTAAACAAAATATTTTGACAAGTTATTTTCATAACCGCTCTATATTCATGAAATAAGCCAATGTTTTAAGTTCTTATGCATTAAACTGCCAGTTTGTATAGCTATTTTTGCATCCTTTACATCCTGCAGTTTGTTTCGCCACGTTCTTCTGGCAACCATTTGCTTTCAGATAGAAAAAAAGAAATCACGCCGAAATGACAGTATATTTTTTAAGATTAGCAACGGGGGGGGGGGGGGGGGCTAAACTTCAAAAGTACCTGTAAGTATTATAAATTGAAAAAGAAACAAGGTTTGTTTCCATTTAAATTATTGAAAATTAAAGCAAACATTAAAATTCAAATAAGTAAAATTAAACAAAATTTATATTATAAAAAAAAATATATTTATATTTAAAATATTGAAACATAAGCAAAGAGAAAATTTTTTCGCGACATGGTGAACACGTGACATTTGATATCCTTCATCCTTCTACGACCTGCATTGTTGTGTCTTAAAAACTTGTGCATCAACAAGCAAATTTTTAACAATTAGTACTATTATTGGGCCAACAATGTCAAAGAAATTAAACAGTCAATAAAGAACCTTCTAAAATATCAATTGTTACCGCTGACAATAAGATGCATTCAACTTTTCTCTGATATATCGTTTAAAAATCATCATATTGCAAAAAGTTTAATTCGAGCATTTGAGTTTCTGAGTGATTTGTGTGATCTGAGTTATAAAAGTGAATTGTAGTATATATAGGAAAATGAATATATCGTCGAGTCTGTAAGTATTGATTAATATATGTAGTATACATTGGAATCAGTTGTGATGAGGCAAAATTTTACATAAATATAATACTACCACTTAACATTGTGTCCCGCAGTTGACTCAGTGATCGTATAAGTGATATCTGAAATATTGATGTTTGTCTAATTGATTGCGTTTGTGTCAGAAAACCAGACGATTTTTTGGCCACTAACACTTTTATTTCAGGTATAGATTATGAAATACTTCAATAATATACAAACATTGTACATTAAAAGTATGCAACCTGACCTCGGGGTGTACTGAGTTATACGGTAATTGTTTATCAAAAATTATGTTTTAAATATCTATCTGAAATTGAAAGGGTTTATCCAATGCTCAAAGCTTATATTGATATAGTTTTAAACGTACATTAAAAAGTATTAAAATATATTAGCATTACAATTGAATCTAAAAGACACCATCCCTCCAACACTAATGGAATGACTTCTTTATCCAGACCACCTCCAAAAAGCTCATATGGATAGGGGCCCTGGATAGGCGAGGAAATATATGACTCACTGGTATGCGGTTTCAGTAGATTTTTACAGGAGATTGGGAGTCCATCAGGGACTTATAATCAAGGTCCACTAGCTGCTCCACTGTCCAAATACTGATTGGCTCTCTGGGGTTCACAATCCGGAAGGTATCCTCGACTGTCAATGCCGGTTGGTTCAGTGCTGGTTCGAGATCCGCGGAACTACGAGGAGGCCGATGCCGTTCGGTGAATGAAAATGGAATCTGATTTTAACTTTTTAAAATCGGGTCCCTTCACATTTTGTACAGGAGGGAACAAAATGGACGCTATTTTTCCTTTTCTGTTTATTCGTTGCAGCACTTCTGTGCGAAAATGGGTGTGACAAAGTTCCGAACTATTTATTGGATTGTGAGATAACGCTCATTTCGTATGCGTTCCAATAAAATCTGATGACCTGCGGGTTCCCAACAGCCAGGAGGTTTCGTCTGAGCCCTGGAGTTACTAAACACTTGACAGGAGCCATAATTTTCAAGAGATTCGTTGTTTCAATTAACGGCTATAAATAGAATTTAGACGATGACTTACATATGAATTAAGCATTAAATTCTAGTGGGAGTTGTGGTATCACTAAGAATCTCCACTATAGGTTCTAGAGACTTCAGTTCCGATTACAAAATTAACGTTTTCGCACCATCGTTTTTTCGGGATTGTCTTCAGATAGAGCTTAGGGAAAGATTGATATAGATCTAGCCTTGAATTTTGAAGGGGGTACGAGAATACTCCAATGATTTCCATCTCTGGTTCTGGAGATGAAACTTCCGGTTTTTCGGAAAATTCGCCTGACTGTACGTGCAAAAGAGAAAAAAAATATTAATAGATGTTTCAAAAAGAGAGTTTACGCTTGTCACCATGTCACAGCTCCGTCATAAATTACTTATTTAAAATTATTGCTTCATTTCCACTTAGTTGTTTCATGTTCATGTAAAATGTTACGTGGACATATATGAAAAACTCAATTTAGGTATGATTTAACGAATAATTTTAATTGTGGTAACGGCCGACTTAACGGAACTAATTGGGCTGTCAGTAGACTGAGTATCACATTAGGGGTTTATATTCAAGTTTATGGGTTTTTTTTAATGACTTTCCAGACCCTCAAGCAGTCTTCTGGTGTCTTAAAAGGCTGAATCATACACATAGTTTCGATCACTGGACCGAACCTAAATCAGTCGGATTTTCGATTTTTTTCTTGGAGTGGAAAAAATGGGGGAAGGGTGTGTGTGTAAAGGCTCCCATGTCTCTACGAAACCTCTACTGAGGATATAAATGGAAAGGAGCAGAATATAATTGGGTCAATTTTAACAGAAGCAACTATTTTCGATGCTAAGCAGCATACATTAAGCAAAAAAATATATATAATGCTTAGAGTCATATATTTTTATGACTCTTAACAGAATAAGATAATTAACTCACATAAAAATTACGCACTAATACACGTAAAAATTAAGCTGAAGACTATAAATTTTCAGCTTAATTTGATGCGGGAAAATTTTTTGAAGAATTTTAAGGAAATAAAATTTAGGCGTGTTAGTTTCAGAATTTTCAAGTGTTTCAGTTTCAGAGTTAAAGTGTATTAGTTTAAAAAATTTTAAGTGTGTTAGTTTTAGGAAAGTATTTGTAAATGTGTTAGTTTCAGAAAATTTTTTAATTTTGTAAATTTCAATAAATACTTTTTAAATATGTTAATTTCTTTGCTTTTGGGTGTATTAGTTTCATTGTCTTTGCTGTTAATTACTAATTTTTATGAAACTATTAAATCCCAGTGAAAAATCACGGGAGAATTTTTATTCACTGAATGTTAATAAATGAAAAATTATTCAAGTGTCATTTTTTATGTCAAAAGTATTAAGAACATTTTTAATATAAATTTTACATCGTATTACTTACCTTAGTAATACGGCTCAAAATTTTCTCATTCAATCTCATTTCATATTATCTTCTTCAAATGAGTGGAGAATAATGGCAGATGTGGTAAGTGTCGGTTAGGTCTGACTGTACGCTTACAGAAAAACTTCGAACATATGACACTTTTACTCTGGTTTAAGATTTAATTAATCATCTGAAAGTTATACAACTAGACAAAAATAATCTGATATACGCAGCACATGCCTTTCCATGTGTAATGCAATGAATTTACTTTTTCCAGAATGAAAAAATAAAATATAAGTTCCACGTTCATTTGGTACTTCTTCGGTTTAGAACATGCTATTTCGAAATACCCAATAAAACTATATATCGCGGAACTCTAAATGGACAATTATCAACATTGATAGCATTCGAAATAAACAATATAGTTTTTATATTATAGTAATTAAATAATTAATTCATCAATTTGGCGTCATTTTTGCAATTTTGGTGATATTTTCGTTAAACTGGGGCGAAATATCACTAAACAGACAATGTTTCGCAAAATTCGTCGCCATGTTCGCCAAATTTACCGCCGAAAGTTACCGACAAACATATAGAAATTTTATTATCTATAAATGACTTTTGCCGAATTGTTAGTCGTCAAAATACAAAACTATTATCCAATGTATCTTCTCTTGCGAATGGAACGAACTGGGTCTACGATTGTCATGTTTATAAATTTATAGCATAATATTAAACATTAAAAGTGAATATATCTCCCAGTAGTTAATACTTTTTCATTTTATGCGATTTTTATGCATTTAGTTGAAAAATGTACAATATCACGAGAACGGGTCATGCTAGTGTTCCCAAGTTTAAATTATTTCTTTTCTAATGACGAATTATTTGCCTAACATTATTGAAAGTTCAGATTTTTAATGAATTTTTTTTAATTACATTCAAAAATTGGGGGATGTGTCTTCCGAACATTCGATTACGTTTAAAATCGACAGGATTCCAGTATTTAACAATTGAAATGTTTGCAGAAAATGTTGTTAGAAACTCTCCTTTGTTCTTGAAATACCGTGTTCGCAATCATGCGGACCCATAAACACACTCACAAAACATTCATTTCGAGTTCAAAGCTTGAAACTTGCTCTTCCTTCAATAAATTGAATTGGAATTTTAAGCCTCATCACCATACTACCCTATACATTATTCTATGTATATAGGGAAAGAAATATTGTGCATAAAGTGCTGGTACTGCAAAGATATATTTTGAAACAACGCAATTTCTTTCTTTATTAAAAGCGAATAACGAAAAAGAAAACGAATATCGTCGAACATGTGCTATGTTGTTAATAAAGCGACTTATTCACACTCGAAATTATATTGATTGATTGTTGTTCTTGTCCTTCGAATGGGAAAAATAAAATCTGATACAAGAAGATCATTAATTAAGCATCTAATTTCTTCTCTTTTTCTGTATATGTTCGTGTTTTTTTTTTACGGTGTCCTTCAGTAATTAATACCAAAAGTAATTAATGCCATAAGTGATCAGGAGAAGTAAATGATCCAAGTTTCGAAAAATTTTAGAAGACCAAATGGATTCAGGCAGGCATGAGCGAGAGCATCTAATATATTATATATCTCGGTTGCTGCCAGCTCAATGTGCCGAGCTGCTTCTGAATTTTCAAACAATGTCGCGGACCTTAATAGCGAAGTGAGATTCGAGGGTTACCAAATTAGCGAGAAGGCGACGGAGCCCTCCAATCGAACATCGAGAGAACATCGAGAAAACATTCACAGCCGACTCTCGTTCTGGATCATTTTTTGACAAAACATTTGCTTTAATAATATTTTCTGAAGCGTTTCTTGCATTGATTAAAGGAAATATAAAAATTAGAAAACTTTTAAGAATCCTGGCTGTCATTAATGGAGAGATTTTTAAATAATATATTTGCTAATAAATGAATTTTCTCTTTAGTCCTAAACTTTCGAAGGAGACCTCAAAAAAAAGTCTGGAGAAAATGAGTTCGAAGGCTAAAAAACCTGAACAAAGTGACTCCCTGGAGAGTAGCGAAAAGTACGAGGATCTGACTGTTCGCAATAGTAAAATAAAAAAGAACGGCCAAGGTTCGGAAAATGACGGAAAAATGGATATCTCTGGAAGAGAAGATGGACATTGCAAAATCCATTCAATTATGAAGAGAACGGAGAAGCATGTCGACGATCTTACTAGACCTGAGCGTGCTTGTCCAAAATCCAATTGGTTCAAGAAAGTTAAATCTTCAATGTAAGTACCTTACCATGTAAAAGTATTGGTGAGAAATGTACAGAATTAGATACATACATTGTCGCGCTGGCCCTATCTGTATATCTGCGGGCATTTTCAACATGGGCGGCCTCGCTTTTCTAGCTTTGGCAGTCAACTTTAAACACAAATTTATAATTGAAAAGTTGCTAAAGTTTAATGCAAATTATGTACTGATGGGTGACATTTTCATAAAAATAGGGAGTTCAAAATTTTACACGGTTCCTTGAGCAAAAACTATTTAATTTTAAAATGTTGAGCTCTTGTTGTTGTGTTGAGACCCAGACCGTTCGACCTACCAGAAAGGTTTAAGGTAACCGTAAATGTTGAGCTGTGCAATATGTAATTTAAAAAAGATCTAAACGGTGCAATTAGTTGCAAAATTCAAAATGCTATTGCTTATGAAAAACCGGGAATAATTCTCCTGCAATTCCGGACCCATCACTAAATAGAATTCCGCAAACACTATTTATTCAATGTATGTTTCCAGCGCAACTTTTTCACACAGCAGGTTCTTTGCTGTACCATATTGAATTCAGAAAATACCACTCGCCACAAAAACTATTATGTAGATAATCAACGTGTCCTGAATTTTGAAATCCCTTTTACTTGGAAACTACAATCGGTAGAGAAATAAAAATTTTCAGACATACGCAAAATTTCACATGGATGTGCAAAATTGCAGCTTCAATAATTAAAACGAACTATAACATGACGAAAGGCCCATTTCTAAACCGTACGAATGAATGCAGTAGGAATAATTACAGTAGAAATAAGTGCTTTGTGTGTACTTATGTGGTATTAATTCGATGCCAAAATCATTATACTGTAAATCTTGTAACCCAATATTTTACATTCAGTCGTCTTCGAAGTATGTATTGTGTTAGTTACAGCAAAAAATCTCATGTGCTGACTACATGTAGCATTTTTATGTGACTAACATCTATGGTTTGGATTTCTCTGAAGGGGAAACAGAGCGTTAAGATATTGAGCACTTATAACCCCCAAACCTCAAGGATAAAACTGTGAATAATTTCATTTGTTTTTCGGAATTTGTGTCCAGATTAAGAATATATAAAAATAATTTCAATATAATAATGTTCTGAACTTTTTTGTCGAAAAAACTTTAAAAAGTAGATCTACGAATTAGAGTTTTTATTTATTTTTTCATTTCTGTAAGTTTCATTCGAAATATACAGTAAAATATATAAAAAGTAAATGACAAAAATATGTACTAGAATATCTAGGTTTAAAATCTATATCTATTATTAAATAAAATGCTTATAATTTTCGAGTATTCATCTTGAAAAATTTATATTTTAAAAGTGTTTAATGTTTTTCATATCTTATAAATTAAAATAGCTATAGTTGCAAAAGATGAGTTCTATTTTACAAAACGTTCACGCAAAAATATTTTGCTCCATCAGAGTGGAACCATCGCCTTTTTATATTGTTTTGTCTTGTTTTATTTCATGACGATGTTTCTTGCAGAACATTATTATTCTGTAGTAACAATTGACTCTATTTTTGTAATAGAAGATGGCCCCGGAAGTTCAATGTCCGCTCCAGTGTAGTAGCTGATCTTCAGGGAGATCAATCAAATCAAGTTTCTCGTGAGGTCCGGGAACCGTCTTCACATGAGTCGTCTGACGTACCTGAGCAAAAACCTACGAAAGTGAGATGGACTAAGAAAATTAAATCTCAAGTGTAAGTCTAAATAGTTAGCTGCATTTTCTATTTAAAGTTATATGCTGCTCACATAAGATTTTTTTAAATGTTCAAAACATCGATATATTCATGTTTTCATTTATTATTTTCTTATTTCACGGCATCCGAAAAGAGAAGTTTAGCACAATTTTATAGCCTGGCTAAAATATGCATGTATACCTCCGAATTTTAACAAAAGAATATTATTTGGAATTAGTCCATATTCTGAATTTCTGCTAATTATCGATTAAAAAGCATAAATCATGAAATTTTCAATATTGTTCATTATCCAGTTTTCTAGGCATTGCAATGGGGAGAAGCGAACGTTTTGGCAAATGCGTAGCAAATAGTTTTTCCGACTATACAAGCGTTTAAACTAACGGATTTGATTAAAACCGAAAGGAAGAAGTGATTTTGATTTACAACAGGCGTTTTGGAAATTGAGTAGCGTTATCAATATCTATTTCATTCAAAAAGCGGGAGTTTATGTAGAACCCGGACAACGTTGGGTAATCTTTTCTTAAGTAAACATAAGGAAAACATTTTTTTAAATACTTAATTTTGAGCAGAATATCCCCATATATATATGCATTTTCATTACACCTTTAGATGTGTCAAAATAAAATTCCTCTGAAACATCCTTCGGTCGAAAAGGTAAGACGCTCAAAGTTTTCGGGAGGGTCTGGGCTTTGGTTTTATTTCTGAAAATTCCATCCTCCTCGCGTCGGGTTACAGCTTTAGTACTGTTTGGCCGTACAGAAGTCTGAAAATTTTGGCTCGTGCAAACCTCTAGTGTGTACGTACGTTTATTTGTTTGATCCAGGCCGTCTGACCTACCAAAAGGTGTAACGTGTCTGTTCAGACGGACGGGACATTGCCACCCAAACGAGACTGGAACACCGTGTAGATGTATTAAGTAAGTGGAGGTATTAAGTATTAAATTCTGTTTATAAGGAAGATTGCTTGCAAAGTATTTTTCTATGTTTAAAACTGAAAGTAACGCTACTCCAACTTATTGAAAAATAATCAATTACACATGTAACTACTAATGTAAAAGCACATTCCTATCCTTAACTCATCGATCCCAGCATTTTCCACAACCAATTCAAAAACTTTCTCCTGCCTTACCAAATGTATCGCAGAAACTTGTTTGGACGGTATTCTGATTGATCTATCCAAAAATGGAACGAACATAAATGTTTGTTGGTGTAAAATAACTCAATAATTCAAAACGTAAAATTGAGGAAAATTATAACTCTTTATATTGACCTCATAACTTTGCTACCAAATATCAAGAAGGTTTTTTTTCCTTTTTATTGTTTTATTTATATTATCACTATCTGAACCAGCATGTACAAGTTAATATATTCAATATATTACAAACATATTAATGAATTTCTTTCAGCTATGTTTTGAGATAACACCAGTAACATGTAGAATATTATACTAGAAACATGACTGTGATGAATTATAGTGAAGCTAGCTCTATCAAATATAAAAAATTTTAACTATAAATTTACTCATCTATGCATTAGCTCATAATATTTGCGCGCTGCACTCCTCGAGGAGTGCAGCGCGCAAATGTTGGCTTTGACTGCCTTGAGGTTAAGTGAACATCATTTCATACCTTTTCTGTTCTACTTTCTCTGCTACATCGGGAATAAGTGAAATTTCACATTCACTGATCAGAGATAAGTGAGGATCTCAGCTTTTCTTTTTTCTATCATTTTTGCTATTTTGATATCGGTGTGTCGTCATTAATGTGAACACTAATTGGCCAGTCAATCCATCCTAATAAATACTGCTTTTTGTAAAAATCTTCTTCTTCCCTGAATCGTAACCAGGGGATAACCTCCTGCAAATAGTCTCCCACAGTTAAACACATGTCAAAATACCACCGTCTAATCTGGCCTATCTAGCCAAGCTCCTTTCCTCCAGAGTTGATCCATTTATTGTGCTATCTTTTGTCCACTGGGTCACCTGTTGCACAACAGAAGTAGAAGAACTTACGCATATTCTCTCATTTGTAGAAGAACTTACGCATACTCTCTCATTTGTAGAAGAACTTACGCATTCTCATAAATGCCACATAAATATAATAATAATAATATAATTGTAATTTTTTGCTATTACAATTAAACCAAACTCCACCAATTCTCGCCAAATTTTGGCAAAAAATTGAAACATAATGTTCAGAAATATCAGCAGATATTTTCAGCAATTCATCCATGAAAGTAATTTAAACGACTGAGTTGAAACATATATTAACATAATTTTCTTTACTGTGAAATTGCGAAATTGAATAAAATCAAGAGAAATTATTAATAACCAAAGTGTTTGTAATATTTTAAATATTTTTAAGAAACTAAAAATATATAGCAAGTTTTAATTATACTCGTGATTAGAAAAGAATTATTTGAAATTTAAGATTACATTCGATAACTATATTAACATTTTCTTCTTTTCTAGGCTTAATAAATTCAAAATAAAAAGCAAAAGTTCTTCGGCAAGACACCGATGTGTTGAAAAGGCTGAATGTAAGGTTAAATCATGCGCAGGGGAAGATAAAGGGTTGGACCAAAGCAGTTTAACTGATGTCTGTCAATCTGATCATAATGCAATTCCAAATACAGAGGAAAAGAAAGCTGGAAATTTTGAAAAAGAAGAAATTGGCAGTACATCTGACGGTTGGTCTCTGAATAAGGAGTTAGAAGGTTCGAAAAAGAGAATGTAAGTATTTAAACAACTATATTATAATTGTCTAAAATATGTTTGCCTTTCCCAAAGACGACCCCCCGCCCCGATGATTCAGAGGACTTCCACACATGTAGTATCGACAACTGGACAGAAACCAATGGAGCCGGATATTTGATTCTCTGCCTCTGGGAGGAGGAACTTTTTATATTTGGAAAATTCATCGGACTCGTCCCGAGTTCAGGCATTGGCACCTACTTTTCGGCCACGCAGAAGTCTGAAAATTTTGGCTCGTACAGTCAGTGTGTATGTGAGTCTTGGACACGATAACCAGAACGAATGTACGTACCGGCATGTAACTTATATATATATATATATATATATATATATTAAAGTGCGCCGCAGAGTAATAGCCAAGTTCCATTAAAAAATAAAGGTATAGTATTGTGGGCCCTAATGAACACCTGTTACAGAAGCTACACTAGCAAGTTCCATTCAAAAATTTAAGGTATCCTGTTGAGGGCCCAAATGGACACCTTTTCCATAAACCATCAAATGGCCTTCTCCCCACACCCACATCCCTTTATCTCTTTATCTAAGAAGTGTAGAACATTAATTTTCTTATTTTCTGAAAGGTAGGTGTGATGAGATAAATATCTGTTAATTTTGTTTATATATCGCTAGACAATTCTTTTTTAACAATGTTTTTTAACAATTTAATTTTTTATTTTCTCTTCCACACTTTTTGAAGCCGAATAATTAGAGGAAATTCTTATTTTTCAAGTTTCTTATTCCACTCTGCTCTTAAGGAAAAACACAAACAGCCGTGATGACTAACTCGATCAAAATATGATTATATTGATTTATAGAGCTACAAAAGGATACAAATTATTGCTTAGTGCTTATAACAATCGTATGTACTTTTTAAGATATAAGCAATACAAATTCATTTTCATATGTCTTCAATATGACTTGACTATTACTCGAAAACTATATGAGCTTTTTATTTGAAGTATATATATATATATATATATATATATATATATATATATATATATATATACATATATATCAACTAGAATGTTTCTTTAATACGAAGCATACAAAAGGAATTAGGAATAAGGATAGTTCATAAATGAAAAGTTAGATAAACTAAACAGCGTTAATTTATATTTTTACATATATATCTATATATATATATATATATATATATATATATATATATATATATATATATATATATATATGTATATATATATTGTCGCTTTTATCTTTTTTATCTTTCTATTTTTATCTCTGTCATAGTTCAGAAGATATTTCGAGCGGAAATCAGTAATAAGCAAGACACACTCGATCGAAAACCTACTTAAATGCATTTAAAAAAAATGTTCGTCACATTAAAATATTGAAGTTATTTTTAATTTCGTAAATATAAGCGTCCGAAATGTTTACATTTTTCGTAGTCCTCTGCTTGTGTGCAAGAGAAACCACAACCATAGAATTTTTGAACTCATAATTAATTTTTTTCAATATTTCTGAGTGGTACATGATCTAAAAATTGGATGTCGTGACTATTTGACCACCCTCTATATAAGTATTTATTTTTTAGAGAATATTCAGATGCAAAACAAATAAACTGCAAATACTCCAGTGTTTTGAGAGTTGTTATTGTTGAGACTCAGACCGGCCGACCTACCAGAAAGATGTGAGGTAACTGTTTGGATGGCCGGGAAGTGCCACCTAATTTAGACCGGAACCCAGTGGGGGAGGCATCAACAGGGACTGTACCCTCCTTCCCTACCACCAACCTCTCTTACGGACCCACATTTTTAACGTGATTGTAATCCTCATGAACACGGCGGCAGTTTTGGTAGTGGCGGAAATCAAACCCGGGCCTACCTAGTACAATTCTGGAGCGCTAACCACTGGGCTACCGCGAGCCCAGTGTTTTGAGAGTATTAAAGGTTGAGCATTCATAAGATATGTTATTGTGTCTTGTAAAATAGTTTGTTTATTTGAGATTTACTACTAGTTTATAGTTTTAGTGTCACTTATTACATTCCCATTCGTCGTGCTGTGAAATTATTATTTTTCACGAAAAATTTCGGCTTCGTTATTTTGATGACAATGATTCGCAAGAAATGCGACCTCACTTATTTGAATAAATACGTTAATAAGGCATGGTACATGTTGCTGAAGGTGGGATCAAAGTTTTTGCCGCGATAAAAGTTTATAAAAGTTATCGCGGGGAGAAATGTAAGAGGTAAAAACCATTAAGGCAGGATCAAATGAATGAGGAGTAAAAACCACGCTGGAACGAAAGATTAGCAGAAAATAAAGCTTGACCAGAAAGAAAACAAAGCGGTATAAAACTGATAACAAACAGTTCAGAAGCAGCTAAATAGTGAGAAATTCTACTTTAAAAAATCCTCCTTAAAAATGGGCAATATAATTAGAATAAACGGGAAAAATAAAATTCAAGTGTGAAGTAACCGTTTGATTTCGGAGACTATATAACCTAACTTCGTCAAATAAAATGGCCGAAAAATAACTAAAATCCGAAAAAAGGAAGGCAAATTACTAAAGAAAAAAAGAAGCAGAGCGGAATAAAAATTTAAACTAGAGATTTTCAGGCTATAGGGAAGAAAGGTCAATGATCGTTAACAAGGGAAATAAACGTAAATAAGTTCATGCGCTTCTTGTCAGTCCTGAAGAAGATGGCTGTTTTGTGCATTGGAAAGCAGTTGACCAGTTTATGTTTGTATTTATGGTGTATTTACGAAGATCTTATATTGTCGAACTAATATTAAAGTAGTTTTAGGGCGTGTTTTAATGCAGACATAGCTTTACCTGAATAAAGTGTGTGATGTCAGCATTTCTTTTATAGGGAGGTAGTTTTCAAACTGTTGGATACTGAAAGTAATTCCAAAGATGTCTGTTTCTCTTCCTATAAAGATGATGGAGAAGAAGAAAAAGAAAGCACAAACACGACAGTTTTGTTAATAACTGGAAATGGCAAAATGCTGAAACATGACCCTGATGAATTGTCCAGTTCAAATGCCAAAACAGATTTGGAGAATGAAAGAGAATTTTCATTCCAGATAGAACGACGTCACTTGCAGAGTAAGCGCATACAAGAAAAAATGGACGCAGAGTTAAAGAAATTCGAAATATATGCGGCACAGTCTAAGCGCATACAGGAAAGAATGGAGACAGAATTGGAAAAGTTTGAAAAGTCTTTTACTCAGTGCGAGGAATCAGTTCCCTTAGAAAACAAATTAACTTCATCTGAATCAAACGGAGATTATGAGCAAAAAAAAATTGAATCTGAAGAATTCTTAAATGATAAGAATAAAAGAAAAATGGAAGAAAGTTCTTATGAAGATGATTTACCGATGGCAATAATTTCAATAATATGTCTCATATTCGTTACAGTTAATTTCTTCTTCTTATAACGTTCTAGACCTTTTCAAGTTCCATTCAAAAGAACTGCTTAAAAGTTTCATGTAAAATGGATTATTAATGGGAAAACTCATACCACAATTCAGAACAAGGTTTGATTTTACATTGAATTTATTTAATATCTTATACTTGTCTAATATGCTAATTAATATTTGAAAATTATTGGACTAATAATGAAGTTTTAGAAAAGAATCTATGTAAGGAAATAATATTAATATTTATATTTTAAAAATTAAGTTTTTTATTTTCATTTTTATAAAATATTTTAACTACATGAAATACATCATATTCAATTTTAAAGAATATGTTTTTACATCATTCATAAATTATAATAGTAATTTGAAATGATTTTATGTAAAAAAATCTCTGCTAAAGAGAAATTATTTATTACCCGTCCACATCAAGCCCTACATACGTCATCGTGAACAAAATCTGTTAAAACAAAACAGACTTCACCTGCGGGAAAACATTTAATACGTTAAATGCATTGCTTGGCATGCTTTACCTACAGTGTGCCAAGTAAAGGGTACAGAAATAGAATGACGTACGAAAGGGCAGCGTCAAGAACATTTCACCACATTGATTCTCTTGCTGTTACACCAGAAAGACGATTTGATCATCGTCAACTCATGCCGGTTGCACTTGCCGCGCGGTTAATTCACAAAGCTTAAATAATTTAAAATTATGTGCAGGTGAAACAAAATTTAAGGTTTTGCGGATGTTAGTATGTTGTTGTCTTGTAGTTTTCTTTATATAACTGGGGGAAAACGCTCCCTGCTCGCAACGCTGGCCTCCTAGACGCTGACGCTCGCTGAGTTCACTTCGGAAGCAGTTTTGTGCCGCCTACTACGCAGACGTAACACGCAAATGAGTACCATCCTTGTTAACTGGCATTCACCAGCCCTGGAACTCGCTTCGAATCAAAGCCCTAGAAACGCTCTCTTCCAATCTGGACAGCGCACACGATGTCCTACGAGTCTCATGCTCGATGACGCTCGCAGAATCTCAGGACTCCGCCATCCATTGGCTGCCGGTTATTAACCCCATAACTCGATTTACGAGCGGAAGGCTTCACCTCCAAATCGTAGACACTCTCAAACGCTCGCAGAACCCCGAGATTCAGTCCTCAATTGGCTGCCGCTAATTCTCCCCCTTAACTGGATTCGCGAATCGGGATGCTTTGCTTCCTACTTGCTGACGCTCGGTTCGCTAGCACATTCGCGCCGCCTTTTACGCAGGCATAATATTCAACTGGAAACCGTTCTTGTTAACTGACATTCATCAGTCCTATAACTGGCTTCGCTAAATCTTCCAATCTGGGCTGCGCATGCCACCTCTTACGTGTCTGATACTCGCTGATGCTTGTAGAATCCCGGGGCTCTTCCCTCCATTAGAAACCGCTCATTAACCCCGTATCTAGATTCACGAGTCGCTCCAGTCGCGAATTTAGTGTATCCTAAAACATTTTTCCTAGGCATCCTCCCCTTGGATAAATTCATTGAATGTAATTAAATAATTTAAAACCTCTATATGTCAATTGGATATGTCAAAGTATAAGTTCATTCAGTTAAAAAGTATAATTATGCTTTACGATTTCCTCAACATCAATTCAAAACTTTTTGAAATATTTCCACCATTTCTTCCTTTCTTTGTTAATTACATTATAACTGACATGCAGAATAAAGTCTTCCGTTAATCTTTACAGATTGAAATTCCTTGCACTGAATTTTTATCAGTAAACTGAATGGAGTAACCAAAATCTTCCTTCAGTCTATTCAAATTGTTTACACTACAAAATGTATGTCTTTTTTCTGAAATATTATCCGTACATAAATGGTTCATTTAAATTCAATTCCTTTGTTAACGAATAACATTTTCTTCCGAATTTAAGTGCAGTTATCACTTTTGATCCATACTGCTTTAAGTCGGATGACTTATTAATTGATAATCCATTTTGATTCATGTAATAGAGATTTCAAGTTTAGGATCTGTGATCCTTCTATTTTGAATCGATTTTTATGGTCATGTGGTTTTCTATCATCTCTCCATATTAAAAAATCTGATGTGGGCAGCACATGACTTTCGCTGCAGGCTTATATCCACGTTCTCTTTATTTCAATTAAATTTATTTCACTTTTAATTCAATTTTCGTTCTCATTTGGTAACTGGACTTATTTTCAAATGTGGCGTAGAGAAAATACGAAAAATTAAAATATCTCGAGAAAGGCTAGCCCTGGTGTAATGGGGTTGATCTTATTCTTTTCTTCGTTAAAAATTACGTATAAAACTAGCATTCAATGGATATATTTGAGAATACGCAGTTTTTATTTTAGATTTTGACGAATTTGCGGACCATTTTGCAAAAGAGGGCAGGTTATTTTTTCCGAATCTTACCAAAATCTAATCAGAAACAAAGTAATCCACAAGCGACTTATCGCCTCAATTTTGGGAAATTCGGTCCATTAGTTTTTAAGTTAGTGTGGATACATACATTGCACATACACACAGACAGACACACACACAGACGTTATGCTGAAAATAGTTTTTTCGTATTCTAGAGGTCTCGAAACGTGTAGATCCGTCGAAAACTCAAATTGCGATTTTCGGCATGATTCCTATACTTTCCCTATACTTTTGCCATGTATTGCAGGGAAAGTAAAAAAGTAGCTGCCGCCGTCGCTTCTGTTTCGGGTTTCTAATGTTTGTATGTGACATACAGTAAAATCTATAGCATATAAAATTGCGATAGTTGGTAGGTTTGTAAAGAAATATTTGGAGAATTCACTTATATAAACTATTTTTCGATTTAACATTTAGTTTAAGAAACATTTAATGTCAAATTCGAAGGAAGAGTTTTTGAGCTGAGAGTTCGTGTTCTGGACAGACTAACAATAGAAGGACCTCTAATTTTTGTTGACATGTATACATATTTGAATGTTTGTAGGACGGAGCCCTTTTTTAATTTCGGTTTAGTTAATGAGTTATTCAATTTTTTAAACACTTCTGTAGAGAATATTTTCCTTCCCTACGGGCGAAGGTTCAATTGGTCGAGAAGACTGCTATCTTCTTTCTGATTGGTTTTTGGCAGAAACGTTACAAAATGGGCGAGAAATAAGTAATTGAAGCATTAAAAACTTTAAAAGTATAGATATTTATTTCGAAACATGACTACAACGTTGGTAGTGTACTTTAGAATGTGTGAAATTTTGATAATCATATGACTTATCGTTTATTCCGACAAACAAACAGAGCGTTTTGCAACCATTGTTGTCATTATTTTTAGGATATCATAGTCATATTGCACAACAATTTAATGCTTTATTGTTCTACACATCTCTATACTGAAAGCGTAATATGTATTATGAAACTGTATTAAGAACAATCAGCAAAACTACAATTATGAAATTTTGCCGTTTCTTCCTAATACAGTTAGCTATCGTTCTTAATAGCATGCTGCAAGAAAGGATTCGCGTTGCAGGTTCAGCGACTCGTGACGGTTTATTCCTTTTCATCCCTTCCCATTTCGTCCCTTGCGCTACCCTTTTTTAAAATAGTCGCATTTCATCCCTTAACCAATGTACACCTGTTTCTCACCCTTTCTCCCAACTGAGAGGGGTGCACATGACTCCCTTGGGGATGAGTTCCAAGGAGCTCCGTCCCTCTTGCGATAGCTTTGAATATGATTTTTTACAGAAGCTATTGAAATACACAACTTTATTAAAAAAGAATCGACAGTAGCTCCATTCCGATGGAGCCAAAACGATTTCACGTGAGCAACATCTTTCTCTGTGTGTAGTTTGTCTTCTTTAAACATTTTCAAAACAGTTCAAAATAATAAAATATCGAAATTAGAATCCCATAGTTCTTTAATTAAGAACTCGATCCCAGGTCCTATTATATATCTATTTAGAATTTTCAAAAGGCTACACATTACTTTGTATAGTTTATAGCTAGTATTTTTAGTTTTTGAGATATATAAGCATTACAAACTTGGAAAACGGAAAAATTTTAATATTCTTCAATTTGACAAGATGATTTCTCAAAAATTGAAAAAAACAAATTATAAATCTAGAAACTAGATTTCCTATTGAACATTTTGTCGCTTACTATTTACATTTATCTCTTATATTTACAAATATATTTCGGGTGAAAATAAGCAAAGTGAAGCAAATCATTGCTCGGACAAAAACTATATATTTTCGAAAAAATATTTAAAATATTGAAATCATTTTATATAATCATAATGTGCACTATATTTTCCTTTTCAACAAAATAAGTAAAAAAAATGTTTACATATTTAACTATTAGGTTTGGAGATATAAACGTCCAAAGGGTTTGTATTGATCGTACCGCTTCGATTAAGATATCTAGTATTTTAAAAATAAAAACTATAATACTGTTCTGGAGTAATATAATCTCGTAAAATAAAGCTGCACAATTTAATGTCCAAAGAAAATAATTTTGAGCTTTTTTATCACTTATCAATTATTAATGTTATGACAATTAGCTAATACTTTAAAATAATATGTCACTCATGGCATTTTTGAAAGAACGCTTAACGTTTCTTTGAGACAGAGGCGCATTTGTTTGTAATGAAAAAGTGACCTAAATGTCAAAGATATTGTCGAATCGAAGGCAAATTGGGAAATTGCAAGTAAATTATTCTAAATAGAAATGAAAAATGTTTGTTCGGACAATTCGAAAAATATGTCAATGATTGTTAACCATCTTCGTGAGAAAAATTTTCAGGTTGTTCATTTTTCGAGGTTTTCATTCTATGTTGTTTTCATTAACAATATTAACAATAAGAAAAAAAATGATGGGACCTACCCATCTGTCATTTTAAATAGGGTGCAATATACGCGATCTTCATTTTACTACACTAAATATTGAGTTTTGTATAGCGAGAATAGAGAACTTCCTTTTTGGAGCTTTAATTTAATTATTGTAATAGAATGTTTTGAATAACAATGGCATTTAGAATACTATAGGAATTTGCACCTGATGGTAAATTTTAAGTTTCTTTATAATGTATTTTCAATACGAAAACGGGAATACTGCTAATTATGTATAAAATAGATATAGACGAACATAGATCTTCCCAAAGGGAAATTGTCTTTATTGTATATTTTTTTAACAAAGTAAAGTCATCCCAAATGGAACGGCCGCAAGGGAACAAATCTCAAAACCCCAACAGGCCGGGAGAGCTGTGAAGAGAAGAGACTATTGGGGAACGCACACAGTTTTCCCCTCTACCAACAGGTGAGGACCACTAGGTAATTAGAAGGGGTGCAGACAGGACGAAATGGGAATAACAAGAGACGCAGGATAAAATGGGAAGAGGTGAAATGGGTCATCACCCTCCGGGTTGGGGGGGGGGGCATCAACACCCTGGGGGGACTCGTGAATCAAGATACGGAGTTAATAAGCGGTATCCAATGAAGGGCGGAGTCCTTAGGGCAGGAATAAGAAGTAGAGTGATTTAGCGCATTGGATTTTCCTCAAGAACGTGTTATGCAGTTAATCACGTGACTACAGGTAGAAGAGCTGCCACATTTGGCGGCTCTATCTACTACTCGGTACGTTTGGCGGTTGGCATTTCTAAAATAACAAGAAATTCTTGCTTAGTGCTTGCGAAAATAACTTTTCGGTGTATATTTTAGGAATCCCGCGAAAACAAAACATATAGTGCTTGATGGTATTAGAATAGGAAAGGATTTTGTACTCCCTCGTTTAATTTTTGGTTTGTTTGGAATAGAAAATTAGCTTTCTAATAAACTTTTTATTTAAAAGCTAGAAATGTTTTAAATAATATTTCCTTTAATTCGGATTACCTATGGCAAAGGGGGCACACGTAATTTTCTTCTGTTCTTTCTTCATTTTTCGCAAAAGTATGATCGTTATTTATACCAAAAATGCCCGCAAATTAAACTTTTTTCTTATTTGGAGGAATCTCTATCAAATTTTTTAATTAAAGATTTCTTTACTTTATGATCGATTTAAAAAATAGCTTCAACTGTGCACATGTGCCCCATTGAAGGGGCATTTGTAAACAAACATGGAGCTTAACGATAAAAATAAATCAAAATTGTCTGATTTTTTAAAAAAAGTCTTTAATGTAGTGAATTTATAGATACGTGAACTAACATTTATTACAAAAATATTTGAAAAATGAAGTTAAAATAACATAATTGCGCTTTTTAGCAGAATGTAATTATAAACTTGATCATGTGAAAGAAAATGTACTTTTTAAATTTTTTATAGAAAATGAAAAGATATACTATGAAGAATGACTAAGCGTTTTAAAAAGTGAGGTGACAAATATATAGTTTTAAACATAAAAATGTAGGGATCACTAAGAATTGCCTATTCTGATACTGTTCATAATTAGGACGAAGCCGAAAAATCTTTTCGGTTTGAGCAATATTTGAAAAAGAAGAATATTATAAAAAACTTATAACAACACAATTCCAAATTTAAACGATTTTAATGTACTGAAAAATAATATATTAGAGCAAGAGCTACTAGAAAATCATAGACTGAGGACTCAATATATATCGCAAAAGAAGACGGCATTCCAAATTTAGATTTTCTAGTTACCCAGTTCTTGAATTATTCCTCAAAAGTGAATATATTCCTATTGCGGGCAGGGCCACCCCGAGTGGGCCCGGACTCCGAGAAAACAATAATTCTGGGCCTCATGACAGAAAAACTGCATATACAAAGAAATTGTTCTACATAAATTCAGACCCGGGACTCTCAAGCATTACGGGCTCCGGGAATTTTTTCACGCTTCCCCCTCTTTACGGGCTATTCTTAAACGGTTTAAAATCTAAAGAGTTAAAATGCACAACAAATGGCCGATCAATTCTGAATTTGGAATTTCTAGCTGTTCCGGTTTTCAAATTATTCCCCAAAAAGTTGTGCATTCCTATTGCGGGCCCATGTTGGTCGTCAGATTATCCCGATAAGGTCCAAAATCCAAAGAATTAAAATGTACTATAAAAAACAACAATTTTGATGTTACTGTGGTTAATGGAACCTGATTAGTTAAAGCATTAATAATATAAATCACACTGACAAACACCCGACCAAGTTATGTAAAAGGAACTTTCTATGAAGCACGAAATGCAGTTTCCTTCTATAAATATAAATATGAAGCATTTAAAACGACATCAGATATTTTTCAACAGGCATTTAAACCAAATTTTAATATATTATAGTCAAATAAATTATTAAAATCTGTTAAACAAAATAATTTAGTTGATTTAAACTAGCAACTACCGTATTATCAATATTAAAAAATATATATGATATAATTAAACACAAACAACATTAATCTTATTTAGCACTTTGTAAGTAAACATAGCAGAAATATGTTTAGCTTTTATTTTTACATAGCCATTTAGCGAATAATTCGGTCGTCAAAAAGAACCGTTTGAATAATTTTGCATGTATGCAAATCATTTAAACGAATTTAACTAAAAACCAGTTTCTTTACAAATAAATTGCAAAAAAGTGCAAATAGTACATCAAAATATAAGAATTTATCAAAAAATAGCAATATTATATAGCTTGCTACAATGCAAATCACAATTTTAGTTCAGCCAGGCTTTATAGTAGTGAGCTTAATACCAAAAGACTACACAATAACAAAAAATTAATGAATAGTTATACATAACAACGAAACGTTATGGATCCTCCTTTTACTTGTATTTCTGTACAGTTGTAATAACAGCATGACGAAACCATTTTAGCCTCTTTTAAATCGTTAACTTGACAAGCGTCCATAACAATAACACTGAAATAACAGGAGGAGAAAGGAGTTCTTGCCGGTAATCACGTGGTTTAACAAGGGAGCACCAAATCAAGGGTAATAGTAACTCTACTTCGTATCTCTCCTCTAAGGCGGAGCCCCGGGATTCTGCGATCGTCAGCGAGCATGGGACACGCAAGAGGTCGCATGCTCCGTTCAGATTAGAAGATCTAGCCATGCGAGTTCTAGGACTGGTAAATGTCAGTTAAAGAGGACGGCACCCAGCTGAATATTATACCTGCGTAGTAAGCGGCGCGAAATTGCTAGCAAACCGAGCGTCAGCAAGGAGGAAGCGAAGCCTCCCTATTCGCGATTCCAATTAGGGGGGAGAATGTGCTGCAGCCAATTGAGGACTAATCTCCGGGATTCTGTGAGCGTTAGAGAGCGTCAGCGATTTGGAAACGAAGCCTTCCGACTCGTGAATCGAATTACGGGGTTAATGACCGGCAGCCAATGGTGGGCGAAGTCCTGAGATTCTGCAAGTGTCATCGAGCATGGGACACGTAGGCGGTCGTATACGCCGTTCAGATTGGAAGAGAGCGTTTCTAGGGCTTTGATTCGAAACGTGTTCTAGGGCTGGTGAATGTCAGTTAACAAGGACGGTACTCATTTGCGTGTTACGCCTGCGTAGCAGGCGGCACGAAAGTGCTCGCGAGGCGAGCTCAGCAAGCGTCAGCGAGTTACTGTATTTGGTAAGCGTAGCGAGCAGGGGGCGGATCCTTCTAGATTTATTATAAAATCCGCAATGTAAAACACCATAATAATATATACCTAGTTTCCATACACCATAACACAATAGAACAATATAACATCGTAACAATATAGAAAAACATCATAGCATAGGAACTAACAGTAAAGGAGCAATATTAATGCTCCATAATCAGATAAGTTAACAGCAAATACCACAACAGCCATATATTCGAAATGCAAACACCACATGCATCATCATCTGGTATCATTCATATGAGAGCTGCATAAAGATAAACACAGCAGCTACGCCCGCCAATAGAACAGCAAAACATCAACTTAGCAATAACGTCACAATAACATTACTATAATAATAATAACAAATAATAAACTTTATTTTGCCACACAATATACACAGCATATACAGTTTCTACTTATAAGTAAAATATAGCAATGGGGCAAAGTTTCAGTTGCCGATTTAACCAGTTCCTTCAACCTCGGAAACACTGCCAGTCAACATTTGATTTGGTATGTATGAATTTGGAATATAGCTCTTTTTACATTTAATGCATCGATAAAGTCTATTTATAATCCATGGTTTTTTAATATTTTTATGAGTAGAAGTTGAGACAAAGGGAAAGTGGAAGTCACATATTCTGACTTCTTCGGAAGAAAAAATATCATAGGCTATGCGAGGGTTTTGAGAGGTAGTGATCAGAGAACAGTCAATATTTTGTACTGAATTCTTAAAAACTTTTATGTTACGATCACTTAAACATCTCACACTCTTACGAACAGAAAAGTGATCATTATTTACATCAGCAAAGATAAAGATTGGCAAATGATCACTGATATGAAAATCGATGACACTAAAATAATAGGTGAGACATTTTGTAATGCAAACATCATGTAAAGTGCTACTATGTACGAGTCGGTTAAGAAAGAATATTCAAACAGGAAGAAGAAACAACAATATCGTTAAATAAATTAGAGGCATGTATGGATACACTTAGATCTATATTAATGGCACCGAGTAAAATAACAGTTTAATAATAATATAATTAAATATAACAATTCCACAACATAATTATTACAACGAAGTCAACTACATCACAATAACATACTAACATCCCCTCACCGACATAAGGCTCCTAAATATACAGGCTGACGCAATCGCCACTTTAACGTGCGCATGTTACATGGCTGATGTGCAATACGTAAGTTAGCTGTAAAATAATTGCTTCAACTTTCAAAATATTGCATTAATCATTCAAGCAAGTAGTTTCTAATGCTTTAATTTTCCAGAGTTCCCGGGAAAACGAGGATATAAGTAACCTTATTTCCGTCAAATACTGCCATTATCCTTTATTACATTGTAGAAATTTTTTTTCAACATATTCTAAATTATGCAACAAAATTTGACTTAATTGGGACTTGTCCTAATTCTGTCTTACGTGCACCGCTACGATCCCAATGGATCCCTATCATGTTAAATTCCTTATTCTATGATTTCCCAAGTATTGTCAATTTGAAAGGAGTTTATGGTAAACTATTCGTGTTTGCTAGGAGCTTCGTGTTTGAGGTTGAGGCCATATACTGCTATCACTTCAACTGGGAGTCAAGATGGCCTCTGTTGCGTCAGCCTGTATGTATAGGAGCCTTACTATAATAGGAACCTTGCCCTGTAGGGAACCTTACCCTAATATTAGAAATTTTCCGAGCACCAAGCTAGAAACACCATTTCAGCTCGGGAAACAGGAGACAATGTGGTGAAATGTGATTCAATGTGGTGAAATGTCCTTGAGCTGTTCTTAACGTAAGGTCATATGTTACAATCCAAATTGGTATTTAAGCCAAACAATGTCAATTAATGGCACAGAATTGTAACAAATGTAAGAAAGTTCCTTTCCGCAGTTAGAGCACATTGCTTGGAAAAAAACTTAATGTGAACGGGTTACTAAGTAACTAAGATTCTCTGCTTAACTTTAAATATGAAAAATGAAGTAAATCTAAAATGTAATTGTTAGCAGAGAAGCAGTAAAATTAAAAAGTCATTCTATCTCATTAAAAGTCATTCATTGACACCTGGTAAATAAATAGTTTTTTTAATTAATGTATACATATTATAAAGATGTCAATATATAAATATTTTCCTGCCCTTGTTCTGTTTTTGTGGTCACTGAGAGTGTTGATAATATTTATATTTATTTTGAATTGTAAAAGACAAATTTTAATTATTTAATATAGAATTTCCAAAAGTGTTGCTGTTTGTCGTTCTTTATTTTAGTTTTATTTTCATTTCATTTAAGGAAAAAAAACATATTACTGCTGATTAGATAATTTTATTAGGATTTTATGTTGGATTGGAAAACATAAATTTTTATTTGATTCTTATGTGGACATCAGTGTTTAATTCATGAAGTCCAGAGTGTATTGTGAAACGCTAATGAAGTGACTGCTAACTAGGGTTCCACAAGGATTTACAAAAGCCGGCGCCTGGAAACTTTTCACTTTTCACCTTTTTCGTACTTGAATAAAAAAAAATAATTTTTGAGGATTTATTTTTATTAAACAATAAAGCAATGAAGTATTTTGAACTCTTGCCTTGGTTAAACGTTATGGATAAAATTTAAGCAGTTATAATCTTATTTAGTAAGATAAATTTTGTTGAAGCGTGGAATTTCCTGCATCGGCAAGGAATTCAGTCTGGTTGAAGAAATTTTCGAGCATTTCCACCATCGAGCATTCTCACCATGGGATTATTAGTGAAAAAATTATAAAAAGTTCTACACCAGGAAAAAAAAATTCTTAATCGCATTAATGAGAGTGCATTATAAAACAATACATTGATGAGAAATTCATGAGAAATTGATGAAAATGAGAGTGCATTATAAAACAATAAATTGAAACTTAGTTTTCGTCAACAATTTTATGAAAAACAATTCAGTTAACATAAAACAAAAGTATAAGATTTATTAAAAGTCTGAGATTTATTCAAAAGTCTGACTCTTGTTTTTATGAACGTTGTGTTGCTTTGAAAACTATATATAAAATATTTTTGTATGGAATTAAATCGTTTTAATACTTTTCAAAATATTCTCCTATTGCATCGATACATTTTTTCATTTAAATAAACCAATTTACAAAACACTTATGCCATCCAGATATTGGTATAGCAGAAACACGTGATTTATAAGCTTCGCTGCTTTTTTTGGAGTTTTAAATAGTTTACCACGCATTTTATATTTGATAGTCGGAAACAAGAAAAACATCATTGGGTGATAAATCAATAGAATTAGGATAAATGCCTCATCAAAGTAATTTTTTGATACTTCAAATTATTGGTAATCTGAAATGCAGTGTGTGAGCTTGGATTTTCAAGATGAAGAATGATAAGATGTTTAGCATTATATTTTATGATTTGAAGAATATTTTCTGGCAAACGACTTGTCGTATACCAATCAGCATTTACTGTTCTACCATCCACCAAAGCAACGGCTGCAACATGGCCGAATTTGCTGAAAATGAAGCAATCATTTTCCTTGAAACCAATTGTAAATTGTTGCTTTGAATAGTGATTCATCACCAAAAGTTGAATTCCTTCGATTGATACACTGTTGCTGTATCAACCCTATTTCTTCAATCCTGATCTTAAGATCTACAGGAAAGTGTAAGGTATCTGTTTGTACGGTCGGGAAGTGCCACCCAATTTAGACCGGAATCACCTCAAGAGCTCACTGTGGTCCTTGGCTTTCTCAGAAGTTTCTCCCGAGCTGTCACCTTTGGAGAAATGTTTCTGCATTTTTTACTTTATCATATAGAATATAAAATGCGCAAAGTAAAGTTTTGATAAAAATTTTCGATTTTAGAATTTTGATTCCAATATATATTTTAGGATTTTCTGAACATAATTTGACAATTTTTGGAGGGATTTCCGTCTGTTTGCCGTCGTTTTTTTGTATACTCGATAGCGGCCATAAATATAAGTGAATTTTCACAAAACTTTATATCTGGTTTTGTAACCATAAAAACTAGAACTAGATTTTTTTTTAAATTTGAGAAAATACTTCGTAATTGATTTGAATTTCTATATTTTCTTAACATCGCAGCATAGGGTGTAATTTATCGTGATTATGCATAAAAAGAATATTTTTGTGGCTAAATGATCACGAAACTTAACAGTTTCAATTATCGTAGTAAAAAATAGTCGTGGTACAGTTTTTGCAACACTTCTCGGGGAGATGCGAGCAAATTACCCCCTCCCGAGGGGGTACATTGTCAAACTGTCAAACTGTCAAACTTAGTATCAATCGAAATATTTAAGTCCTTTAAAATGAAAAGTAACATTCCAAAATTTTGGCCACTTGGACCAACGTACAGAATTAAAAAAAAAAAAATTGATAACAGACAAACCACTCTAAACGTATTCAAAACCAGTTCAGGAGATCAAAAAGTAGACATATGCTATCTATAAATTAAGAATCACTAAACAACCAAACGCACGTTGAAAACATAATTGTAGGGAAATGCAAAACTAAATACGAATTTTTTTCTTGGAAGATAAAAATGCTATGGAATAAAACAACAAATAGGTACTTGTTATGCAAAAATACTGCTTGTTAAGCATTTCGTTCCAAAATTGGATTTTTAAGATAACTAACCTTAGTTTTTCTAGTTTGATGTTTGGAAGGTGTGCGGTCGCGCAATGCTGATTAATATACATCAGGACTAAAATAGAATCATTCATTTACAAAACAGAACCTTTTATTAAGAGCAACTTAAGCGAGATACAGCCGTTTTTCATAACAAAAATCGGTTAAATCAACAGTAGTCGAGAATGTTCTGCTAGATTCTTCAGCGAGAACACAGTGGAAATCGCATCTATCACACCATGGTTTATAAATCTTGGCGTTAAACAAGCAAGATAATTCCATGATTGTAAGAAGCAGTTCGAGCAAATAAGATGCCTTTCATCCCGGCTCGTTGCCAGAATTTGACAATTTTTGGAGGGATTTCCGTCTGTTTGCCGTCGTTTTTTTGTATACTCGATAGCGGCCATAAATATAAGTGAATTTTCACAAAACTTTATATCTGGTTTTGTAACCATAAAAACTAGAACTAGATTTTTTTTTAAATTTGAGAAAATACTTCGTAATTGATTTGAATTTCTATATTTTCTTAACATCGCAGCATAGGGTGTAATTTATCGTGATTATGCATAAAAAGAATATTTTTGTGGCTAAATGATCACGAAACTTAACAATTTCAATTATCGTAGTAAAAAATAGTCGTGGTACAGTTTTTGCAACACTTCTCGGGGAGATGCGAGCAAATTACCCCCTCCCGAGGGGGTACATTGTCAAACTGTCAAACTGTCAAACTTAGTATCAATCGAAATATTTAAGTCCTTTAAAATGAAAAGTAACATTCCAAAATTTTGGCCACTTGGACCAACGTACAGAATTAAAAAAAAAAAAATTGATAACAGACAAACCACTCTAAACGTATTCAAAACCAGTTCAGGAGATCAAAAAGTAGACATATGCTATCTATAAATTAAGAATCACTAAACAACCAAACGCACGTTGAAAACATAATTGTAGGGAAATGCAAAACTAAATACGAATTTTTTTCTTGGAAGATAAAAATGCTATGGAATAAAACAACAAATAGGTACTTGTTATGCAAAAATACTGCTTGTTAAGCATTTCGTTCCAAAATTGGATTTTTAAGATAACTAACCTTAGTTTTTCTAGTTTGATGTTTGGAAGGTGTGCGGTCGCGCAATGCTGATTAATATACATCAGGACTAAAATAGAATCATTCATTTACAAAACAGAACCTTTTATTAAGAGCAACTTAAGCGAGATACAGCCGTTTTTCATAACAAAAATCGGTTAAATCAACAGTAGTCGAGAATGTTCTGCTAGATTCTTCAGCGAGAACACAGTGGAAATCGCATCTATCACACCATGGTTTATAAATCTTGGCGTTAAACAAGCAAGATAATTCCATGATTGTAAGAAGCAGTTCGAGCAAATAAGATGCCTTTCATCCCGGCTCGTTGCCAGAAATTTGCATAATAGTTATTGTGGTATCAGTTTAACACCAGCGTTCAAACACACTCCCCATACTACATCTCCACGCTCAACAAGCAATTTAATATGAATCGTAATTGACAAGTTCGGCATCAAGGGAATTAAAATTATTAAAATATTTTAATAATTAATTCATCAATTTAGCGTTATTTTCATTAACTTGCGGTCATATTTGCAATTTTGACGACACTTTGTCAACCTGGTGCTAAATATCGCCAAGTTGGAGATATTTTGGTAGATTATTCACCAAGTTCGCCAAATATATAGGCAAGTGATGCAAACAAATAGGGAAAATACCGTTTCTTATATACAAAAACTATACAGTGTCGACATCGTCGAAAAGAGCTTACAATTTCGACCCTGTAGCTCAACGGAAGAGGGTCGGCTGGACAGTTCGGTGATTCTGGGTTCGATACCCGGAGGGGGCAGCAAGGCTAACCTTAGGTAAAAACTGTAGGTGGTG
This sequence comes from Amaurobius ferox, assembly GCA_951213105.1. Taxonomy (NCBI): domain Eukaryota; kingdom Metazoa; phylum Arthropoda; class Arachnida; order Araneae; family Amaurobiidae; genus Amaurobius; species Amaurobius ferox. The sequence continues at coordinate 20,619,137 of OX578152.1, read as the reverse complement.
TCAGTTTCCAGCCAATCTGATATTAAATGGTGAAAATGCAAATCCCACTTCGACGATAAGAGCTTGCACTTTCATCCCAGTATCTCAACGGTAAAGCATCGGCTGGCCATTTCGGAGATCCAGGGTCCAACCACAACAGGTTGTTACATATGGCTTTATTGGAAACCCATCCAATATATGACTTCCATCTCAAAATGATGCAAAGAGAGATACCATAGCCATTACCCGTTACTCATTTAGCCCCACCCAGGAGGCCCGTATACCTTAAGGTTAGCTACGGACGTGACTAACATTGCCGAGAATGGTATAATTATATTTAAAAGCAATTTATACAATCATAAAAACTTTAAAAAGCAAAATGAAACAATTTTAAAATCAGTTAAGGAAACGACCAATGGCAGTTTTCACAAAATTAAAATAACTGAAAAGGAAAAAAATAGATGAACGTTATACATACAGTATATAGATATTGAAATTAAACAGATAAACAATTAAAACATAGAAATTATATGAATAATGCAATTTAAAATCAAATTTTTCAAAACATTATCAGAGATTAGCAAATATTATATACATACAGATATTTTCATTCATGTTATAACCAGTCCATAGTTAAATGGTTGTTACATTTGGTTGTGCATGTGTGTCTGTAACTCATAGGCTCTATTCTATGAAATAATTTTCATACATATAATATTTTATTAATTAATTGGTTTTTAATAATAGCGTTTCTTAATTAATGAAGCCTGAGAATTTAAAAATATTAATCCAATCCACTGGCCGACATTGCATTTTTATAAGTTTTCTTACATGTCTGTCATAAACTATAGTTTCGAAAGTATTCACCTACATTATATTTTATATATATTTTAATTTAGCTTTAATTAATCACTTGACTTAAAATCAAATTTATTGGAGGGTTCGTGATCATTAATAAATATATTCTTAAAGAGAACTACATTAAAGAAATATTTTGCTTACAAATTTACTTTTTAACCAATAAGTTAAATCTTAAATGAAAATGTTGATCATTAAGATTCTTTCGAAGTATAAAATGTGAACTAAAATGCAATAGTGTCACCTAGTAAATTAGCTTTCGCGATCTAATTAAAGCGACTTTCATTAAAATTAAAGAAAACTACTTTCGTAATATTTGAGAAAAATAATGCAACCAACATATAATTTTCCCTTTAGGCATTCAAACTGTTTTTCAATTTCGTGCAATACATGATAATGGATAGAGAAAGATTTGAGATGCGATTCGAAATCGAATTTTCGATAGATTTACCCGTTTCAGGCACTCTAGAACACGGATCAATTGTTTACAGTATTATACTTGTGTGTGCGTATGAATAGCAATGTTTTAACCACACTAACTGAAAAAGTATTTGATCAAATTTCATACAATTTCGCAATTAAATCTGCATATAATTTGATAATTAAGTCGCATATGAAATAACCTATTCTTATTCATGTTAGTACGATCTGATAAAATAGAAGTGGCCTTTACTGAAATGATCCACAAACAAGAAAGATCAATCATGCATAAAGCTTTGATTATGAAACACTTTCCAACTGAAATCGAATTTTGTTTAAATATCTCTAAAATGCGATACATTCAGAACAAATATATTTTAAATTATCGCAGTAATATAATAATTTATTATATTTGAAAACTTCTTTGAAACCAAATGAACTTTATTCAAATAACATCATGGAAATATAAATCGCCTGGCGCACTACGTAAAAGCAGTGAATATTTCATTTATAAACTTTTTTCTATTCCTTTTCTTCACAATACTACAGTAACTTATTTTCTTAAAAACTTAAAACCATGGAGGACTACTATAAAGGAAATTACTTTCTAAAACTTCATCAGAAAAGCAATACAACAGAATCGGCAGCTTCCTATGTAAAATTAATGAATGTTTCATCCATATCAGCTATATGGCAGACTCCAGAACTGAATAATTTTGCGTTAAAGAAATTCAGCAATTCTTATACAACTCATCTTACAGCTGGATGTGTTTACATTCTACATAAATGAAAATTAGACTTCGTTGTAGAAATAATCAAAGTTTGATGATCGTTTAAACTGAAATATATTTTAATTACATTGACGCAATATATAGATGCACCGAAAAAAATAAAAAATAAAACGGTTTTAAGTCAGGCGCAAGACTAAATACAAATTAAAAAGTACTTTAAAAATCACGATTTTGACACAAGATGGATGACATATTTTATTTTGAAGTGGGTCACATGATCTCTTCATATGATATGGGTGCAATAACTATCTTAATTTTTATTTAGAAAACTACCGAACATATTTTGCTGAAATTTTTTTAGATATTTTATGGGATAATTAAATATTTCTTAAAATTTTCCAAGCAATTTGTGAATTTTAAATTCACTTAAAAATTGTTTGAAAAATTTGGTCCCATAGGATTCAATGAATTTCAGTTTTTCAACCCGGGTTCAATCCAAAACTAATTGAGTGATATTATTCATTTACATTCCCATGTGTCACAGAGACTGTCTCAACAACATTCTAAAATTTCAGCTTGGTAAAGTCATTTTTACGGTAGTTATCATGCAAACAGACAGACAGACAGACAGAATGAACAAAGTCATAAACATTTTTAAACATGTTGTGAAGTATTAAAAGTTATAAAATCTGAATTAAAAATATAAAATAATCATAGATTGGTTTTGATAATGATTTTAATTTAACCATCTTCAATAAACAACTGAATATTTTTGCACTCTATTTTTGCATTGCGACTTAGTCTGTCGTAATTCAGTAGTTAAGAATTTCATCTAGAAGCTACATCAATGAATAGCTGACCATACATGCACATACGTTTATCTGCGGTATTCTGTTTGATGTGGGTTTCACACCTTAATAATCTTTGAACCTGAAAAATTACAGCTCGGCCATAATGTCATATGGGTTCACGTTTATGTGAAATTTTAGCAAATTGGCGTCATTTTTACTATACGCAAAATTGCCACATAAATAGGAACTTTTTCATAAACAATAAAGTCAATACAATTTTTAATAGGAAAACGATTTAAAAGAAATTACATTACGTGACAACAAAACTTAATGAATATAAATAAAGCAAATAGAATAAAATTAAAATGTAGGGAAAAATCATGTGCTAGCCACATTATTTTCCTTCTTTTTACGCCAAAAATACTGTGTTTCTATGAGATCCCAAACTCAAAAGCAATAATCATTATTTTTACGCAGACGATAACGATGTCACGTCATCCAAACATTTATCCACATTTATCGTCGAAGACACTGAAACACTCACCGCATGAGGAATGACCCTTGGGATAATTTATTCATTATTTGAAAGACATGCCTCGTGCCAAGATTCAAAAGGGATTCTTTGTAAAAGCTCGTGTATATGCAATGGTTTACGGAGGAAAAAAAATTACATTGTTTTATTTTTGAAGAATAATGTTGACCCATGTATGTCAATTTTTTAAATCAGAGTACTCTGAAATGCATCATTGAAAATAATGATTAATAATTGCGTTAAAATGCAGATGATTAATTAAGTGATCTAATTATCCCCTGATTCAATTGGAATCCTTCCAATGGTCAATGTTTTTGACTATGAATAGGCTTTTAGTGTATTGTGGCGTACCAAATTTCATTAAAGTCTAATATGCCATACCCACAGATTGCCATGTATAAATATTCAAGTAGGAAAACATAATTGGAATAATATTCTTTTTTAATTCAAGAAAGTCTAAAACGTTTAAATTTATCATGATTCTAGGAGACGAATTTTGACCTCACTTTCTTTGTCGTATTTTCATAGTATGTATTGTTAGAGAAATAATAAAGCTACTAAAAATTTAAGATTTCTTATTCTAAATTTGCTATTTCTAAATTTCTTATAATTTTGAAGGTTTCGCACTTCATGAGACCCAAATAAATGCATTTAAAAGAGCCACATAATTACTCTTTTTAATTGACATTAAAATAAGTATGCTCTTGTATACGTTCTTTTAAATATGCCACATTATAATTATTTTACTCTTTTTATAGTTATGGCTACATTATTGTTTATATACTAGAGGAGATAGAAGAATAGGAGAAATATTGTAGTAAATTGTCCATAAAATTGACGCTTCAATTTTTTTAGGTAGTGTTTTGTCTAATATAAAATTTTATTTATTTTTTCAACTATTCCAATTAAATACTATAATATATAATAGTTAAATAACTTATACGGGCAAGCAACGCTGTAAACTGGAAGTAAACTGAATGCATTACGAGACTATGATTTTAATGTTTTTTTCATTAAGCTGTCTTAAAAAGTGTCGTAACACTGTATGGCCGGTGAACAGATTTTTCCATTGGTCTTTTTCCAAGATGTAAGCCGAATGCAGATTTTTCTGTTTAGATTAACATTCCATAAGTGGAGATGATATGCTATACGCATGTGCACGTTATATAAAGGGGGGGGGGGAATACAATGTGGGAAACACATAACTTTATATAATGCAAAGAGTTTATTTCTTTCACAGTAAAAAAATTATGCATGATCCACAACTCAAAGTTTTTGTCGCTGAACTATACATTTAGCTCTTTACTGGAAGAAAACATTTAAAACTCTTTCAAAGTGCCAAATTAATTTATATTTCGTCCGAATCTAAATTGATAATTATCAATATTGATAACATACACAATAAGCAATAGTGTCCATATAAACCATTTTGACAATTAATTTATTAATCATTTGGAGTCATTTTCGTTCGTTTAGTGTCATTTTCGCTAATTTAGTGTCATTTTTTCCAATTTGAGGATAATTTCGTCAGTCTGGGGCGAAATATCGCCAAGTTCACGATGATTCGCTAAATGAGTGGCAGAAGTTTGCAAAATTTTTCACCAAGCGTTACAAACAAACAGAGAAAATAGTGTTTCTTATATATAAATAACTAGTCATCTAGAGACTAGATAATTGCTAGTCATCAATATACGAATCTATCACCCAAATTATATTTTCGCGTGAATGGAACAAACTACATCGACGATAATGATGTTAACAAATTGAATGCATGATATTACATATGAAAAGTCAACATATTTCTCAATAGTTAACACTTTCTTATGGGATTTTTTGTTATAAATTTATTTGAAAAATGTTCAATATTTTGAGAACGGCTTATACTAGCATTTTAACATTTCTATCAATAGTTTTCTAATTAAAATTTACATACTACATGATTATTTATGTAACATTATTGTAAGTTCTGATTTCTTCAAAATTTTATTCGAAAATTTGTTGGTCCCCTGAGCTTTAGATTATGTTTATAATCAATTGGCTTCCAGTATTCACCTATTGTAATATCTGTACCCAATTTTGTTCGAAACGTACCATTCATGCTCGATATTTCACTTACACACACACACACACACACACACACACACGCACACAGACAGCATGAAAAAAAAGTTCGATTTCATTTCAGGGATGATTGAAACGCGCCCTTACGTCGAAAACTTGAATTCGAATTTCTGACCTCGTCATAATACTTATCCTACACATCATACTACGTATATAGGGAAAGGAACTAGGTCACTAAAAAGTTAACTAGGTACTTAAAATAAAATAATCGTGAATTTCAAGTCATCTGTTTTTTTTTTCTCAATTTTTTTGTTAAGAGTTAAATTTAGAAATTTGTTCAAAGCGACATATTTTCCTGATTATCTGGCAATCAATAAATTATAAAAATAATTAATAATTCCCAGTTTTCTAATTGGAATCTTTACAGAAGGCAATAACATATTATTGGTTATTACGTTTGCCGTTATTTCACAATTAATAAAGTCAAAGCTAGTATAGTTAAATGTATCAATATTCATTTAACTTCCAGAAAAAAATAATATAGTATTATAAATAAAATTTAATGTACAAAAAAAGAAGTATATTAAAATTCAATTACAATTAAAATATTTTTTAAAATCATGACTATGTACACTATAGATTGTAAGTGCATAATTAAAACAAACTATTGCACAGTGCAATGAAAAAGTTTAAAAACGAAGGTAATTTTTCAATAAAATCCAAAGGAATCAATTAATTTCATTAGAGCATATTATTATAAGAGTATATATGTTACGGTAAAAGTGATTAATCGGTGATTATGCATAATCGTCGGTTATTATGCATAATCACCATCTTGGTAAGTTTGCTAGATTACACCAAATTTCACATTTTTCACATTTAATAGCGGTTTTACACGATTTCAAAATGAAGTTGGTAAATTTGATAAATATGCTAGGATTTATTATTTTTCTTGTTGATTATGTATAGTTCCCAAATGAATTTGAAAAGTTTGAAAATATCGCTGAATATATTACTTTGAAGCGATTTTTACAAAATTTCCAAACTGTATTTAAGCATAAAATTAAGGACACAAGTCATAGATAAAAAGGTCATTTAATCAAATAAAACCATCCTTTAAGACTTACAAATATTAAAAGAGCAGAGAGCTTTCGGGTATAACCATACCCTTCATCCGTGTCTATAAGGAAAATTACAGTGGAAACAAGCTTTTATATAGACCAAATTCTCAAAATTTGCATAAATCAGCTACGGAATAATGTTAATTAAATAGTATTATAAACATGCTATTAAAGCTTAAACAATTACAAAATTACAATACAAAGTGTTATAAACGATTACTAAAATAATATTGTAATTGCGTTAGTAAAGAATTTAGATACACAGATAATACGCATCAATAAAGCAGTTTTTTTACCGTCGCAACACTAAATATGAATTTAAATGATCTTTAAACATCTACAGTGACAGCGGTGAAATGGAAACCAAATTTTAATTTGCAATGAATCACGTGATCTCTTCATATATCATGGTTATCATATCATTTCAATTTTTCCTTTAAAACACTACTCGACATATTTTGCTGAATTTTCTTAACACATTTTATGTGATAATTTGAATATATCCTAAAATTTACGAAGCAATTTGTGAAATTTAACTTTACTTAAATGTTTGAAAAAAGTCATTTTTACAGCAGTTATCGTGCGAACGACCGGACAGACAGGTAGAATGACCAAAGTAATAAACAGTTTTCAAATACGTTGGAAAGTGTTAATAAATAAGAAACTCGATCGGACAGACACACTTTTAGGTTTTTTCGAAAACATAAATCTCTATCTCAAATCCAATTAACACTTGTAGAGCATTCACAGAGCTACAAATTTTGCTTATTGTTCAAAGCTAGCTCTTTTACATTTCGAAATATAAGCATTACAAACTTGAAAAATGGAAAATTTTCAATCTTCTTGTCAAGACGCTTACTCAAAAACTATAAAAGCCTTTTTTAATAATAAATTTAGATTTAAATACTTAATTTTTCAGTACACATTTTGTAGTTTACTATTTATATCTATCTTTTATAGTTTACTATATATTCCGAGTGACATTTAAAAAATGAAAGTAAAGCTATTTTAAAAAAAAATTTCGAAAAAATTTTCAAAATATTAAATTATTGAAATTATTTTTATATATTCATAAACTGGACCCTATATCCGACGAAACAATTTTTTTCACAATGCTACTGTTAAACACAACTGCATTAAATGCTATTCTATCTATAAATTTGTTGATCTATATAATACCTATAGTGCTGATATTGATATGTTTAACTTGACTCCTGCCTGGTTTAAAAAAGCCTATTTCAATGCGCTTGACATGTTTACTACTTAGTATTCTTGTATCCTATGTTCTGTACTTTTTATTTTCCTTATATACATAATGTATAAGGAAAGTATTGTGACGCGGTCGAAAATTCGAATTCGAGTTTTCGACGGGAGAGCACGTTTCAAGCATCTCTGATCCCGAATCAAACATTTTTGGAGTGATGTCTGTGTGTGTGTGTGTGTGTGTGTCAGTTAGTCTGTGGAGACGATAACTGACGAACTAATGGACCGATTTGAACCAAATTTGGTACAAAAATCATAATCAATAAACACTGGAAGCCTATTGTTTTTATGCGTAATCGAATGTTCAGAACCCCCCTAAATTTTCGAATGAAATTTTGAAAAAATCGTCAAAAAATCAAAACAACTAATAAAGTTACGCAAATAGACATTTCTTATGTAATTTTTCATTAAAAACGATTGACATAAATTTTAGAACGCTAACATGAACTGTTCTGGAGATATTGCACATTTTTCAAAAAAATTATCAAAAAGTCATATAAAATAATAAAAAAAATATTTCCTATTGAGAACCATGTTCACTTTTCATATGTAATACCATGCGAGAAATTAGGTGACATCATTCTTGTGGATCTAGCTCGTTCCATTCATGAAAAAAGATACTTTGAGTAATACTTTTGTATTTGAACGTCAATAGTCATTTATCTACTGTAAGAATAACTTATTTTATCGTCCATAACGCTTGGCGATATTTTGGCGACGAATTTGGCGCGACTTTTTGAAATGTTGCCAAATTAACGAAAATCTCGCCAAATGGATAAAAATGACGCTAAATCAATGAAAATAACGACTAATTGTCGAAAATTCAATATCTTGGAAAGAATATTAGTATCTACTATAAGAAAAACCTATTTTTTTTACTGTAAAAGTAGTAAATGCATTACATTATATAAGGAAAGTCATGTGTTGTCCACATCAGATTTTTTATTTCTTGTGTGGCTACTGTAACTGGATTTCATCTGTAGTTGCCACGCAAATTGAATAAAATAAAATGAAAAGCAAGAAAAAATTATTTATATTTGTATCTATTAGGTTTGGTGGTATAATTATTCAAAGTGTTTAAATTTCTCATAACGCTCTTTTTTCGCCAAAAAAACTTCGACCGTAGATAATATTGACATCAAAAGTCATGAATGGAACGAGATATATCTATGAAAACAATCAGAGTAAATTCTGCCATGTGAACCATGAACATATGTAATGATACTTACGACATTTTTATTTAATTTTATACAATTTTGTTATAAAATTTATCTGAAAAACGTCGAAAGCCTAGGCCGTCTGACTCATCCGAAGACATAGAGCAGTTTCAAAGGACGACCGGTGTAATATCTCGAAAAGGGTTAATGTTAGAATTAGAAAATGAATGCCCTTCGTTTTCTCATGCTAAATTACATATAAATGTTTATGAATTTAACATTTTAGAATGTACTGAATGTTTATAATTTTTATCCAAAATTCGTTCAAAAATTTTGGAGTCCTTCCGAACATTTGACATAGTTTGACACCAGTAGTGTTGCAGTATCCACTCATTGTCATACTCGTGCAAAATTGCGTACGAAACACTAGTCATTCGTCTGATATCGTGTCCACAGATTTTCGAACACACACACATATACATACATACACATACACAAAGACATCACGCCAAAATCTTTAATTTCTAGATCAAAGATGTTTAAAATATGTTCAATATCTTCCTTAAAATTATTCAATACTTTGCTTTGTATCAAGGTCCTTCATTTAACTTTTATAATTTCCGGTTTGACATCACTCCTATGCTATGTGGTATGGACCATGCATTGATTCGAATGATAGCAAATTACTTGGTGGAACTGCGCTTGTGCAGTAGTCTGCTTTTTGTACATAAAAAATATGATTGCTTTACTTCCAAACCCTGCTGATAACTCTAAATGTTTGTTATTTGATGCTGAATAAAAGTGTGTTTCACAGGCAGAAACCACTCAAATAAAAGAAGGAAACTGATTTCAAAAGAACACACATAGACATAACCTCAAAATCATTCAATTCGAGTTCAGGGACATAAAATTAATCGAAAATTGGTTTCAAATTTTTGGCCACAACACAATAATTTCCCCATACATTATAGTATGTATATCGCGAAAGTAATATAGCAGTATAAACCGGGTTTACATATAAAGCAAGTTTTACTATAGGCCATTAAATGCAGAGCTACCTGTCTAAGGAAAATTTTGCATGGAAAGTATACTTCAATATCTTACATCTGGTATTTATAAATATTTTTGGTAATAAACCGTAATAAATTCCTTAAACAAATGCTCCTACAAATTGCCCAAAACAATACCGATGAAAATCTTTTAGATTAGGAATATAAATCTAATATATTGTTGCCATTAAATTTGATTGTAGCTGTAGAGGCTGAATTGTAAACGTGATTTGTGCCGTAATCATCTTTATGTCCTCCTGATCCCGTAAGTTTCTTTTGATAGGTATTTTTTCCTTAAATCGCATATTACATTAAAGGTTAGTTTTTTTCATTTTGAAAGGTGAAAGTAGAGTTTTGTTTTAATTTAATACTTTTGGTTTAACATTTATGAGACATTACGAGTAGCTTGTTAGCAATAATAATGCCTTACAATGAAAATACATCTATATAAATAAAAGTGAAAAACATTTCTGGATGTATGTATATGTGTTTATCTCATCGTCACGTGAGAATAACTGCACCGAATTTCATGAAATTTCGTGATTAGCCCTAAATGGACTCCACTTTGAATTTATTCAATATTTCGAATTTCTAAGACTAAGGGTTGTTGAGACATTTAAAAAAACGATCTTTCCATAAAGATAGCATTATGCGGACGATATTTCCTCCTCAAAGTTATTTTTAAAAAATGATATCATCTTGCTAAGCAACGGAGTTAAACCCAGTGAGTTTGTACAGAAGATTTATTTGATATAAAAATTATATCATGTTGCTAAACAATGGAATTAGACCCAATTAGTTTAAACGCCAGACAATTTTTATTAAATAGTTTCCTATTTAAACAATTAAGAAATGTATATAATAATAAATTTTATCAGAATTACATTTTTGACTGGATTAAACCTTTTACGGCCTTTGGGTTGAAAGGGCACGGGGGTTATTGATATTTTCAATTTCTTAATTCATCTGTTATTTTTTGGCAAATGTTTTTCAAACTCAAACTGAGTTTAGCCAATTGTTGAAACAGACTAAAAATGATAAGGTTATATCTTCTAATACAATTTTAGCGCTTTCATTGTGGCATATATAGCTCCCATTTTATATTTTTTGTAAATTTGTTTACAAACTGGACCAGTATGTCTTATTCTCCAGATCTGCCTGTGAAGCTAATTTTGTATAACAAGAACAGAGATCCTTATATTTATCTTTAGGAGAATTAAATTAAATAATAACCGAATGTCCGTTGAATATCAACGGTCTCACAATAAGCAACCCCTGAATAACGTAAATTTCTAAATAAATCGATTTTCACATTTATTCGGCAAATTGAATATTTTGGTGTACAGAACCCCTTAAAGAAGAAAATTTTGGAAAACTCAAATTGCGCACCTCTTTCTTTCGAACTATCTACACGTACACCAAGTCTCTATCTCATCCTGAAGCATACTATTTTATCATTTCCCCTTTCGAACATTTTTATGTGGAGCATACCCATAAATGAAGATTTTAGAAAAACTCTGTTCATCTTGGGTTTTTTAACAGATGATTAGCCCATATACCAAATATCAAGCCAATATCACATAGGAAGCATGTCTCATTTATTTGGAAATCGAACATATTGGTGTGTGGTACCTCTAAAGTAGCAAATATTGGAAATCTAAAATTGGACACTTTATTCCTTTCAAAGTATCTAACTCTACACCCAATTTGAAGTCTATATCCTATTGCGGAGCATGTTTTTTCCATTACTTCACCTTTCGAACATTTTTCTGTGTAGCACCCCTAAAATGAACATTTTTGAAAAACCTTATTCATCTTCGTTTATTTATCAAATGATTAGCCTATATTCAAAATTTCAAACTTTATCACATTGCAAAGAAGTTGTTTTTTTCATTAGTTCGTCAAATCGAATATTTTAGTGAGCGGCACCCTTTACAATAGCAAATGTTAGAAAACTGATATTACACACGTTTCTCCTTTCCAACTATTTCCCCGTACACCAAATATCAAATCTCTATCTCATCGCGATGGATGCTTTTTCTGTCATTTCACTTTTCGAACGTTTTAGTGTGAAGCACCCCCTCTAGAGAATCTTTTTGATAAATTCGAATTTTCCAGTAGGTTTCATCGAACGATCGACCCGTGTACCAAATTGCAAGTCACTATCTACTTGAGAAGTGCCTAGAAAAACATGACAGACTGACGGACAGACAAACGGAAAGACTGACACTTGACAATTAATATATATACTAGCTGAATGCCCGTTGAAAATCAACAGTTTCACAATAAGCAACACTCAAATAACGTAAATTTTTGAAAATAACTCGCATTTTACATTTATTCAACAAATTGTACATTTGTGTTTGCGGTATCCGCTAAAATAGACAATGACGAAAACTGAAATTGCACTACTTTCGAACTATCTGCCCATACACCAAATTTGAAGTCTGTATGCCATCTCATAGCATGGTTTTTCGTCATTTCACCTTTCGAACGTTTTACTCTGGAGCAGACTCATTAACGAACATTTTTGAAAAACTCTTTTGTCTTAGGTATTTTCATTAAACGATTAGCCCATATACCAAATTTCAGGTCTCTATCAAATTTCAAAGCAAGCGTTTCTCATTTGCTCGGCAAATCGAACATTTCGATACGCGGTACCCCCTAGAGTAACAAATATTGACAATCTGAAATTTCATACTCTCTTCCTATCGAACGGTTTACCCATATACTAAGCTTAACGTCTCTATCTCATCACAAAATATGCTTTACAACATTTCAGTTTTTTGACGTTTTAGTGTGGAGCACCCCTTCTGGAGAACTTTTTTGAAAAATTCGATTTTTCCAGGTGGTGGGGGTTATCAAACGATCGACCCGTGTACCAAATTACAACATTTCCCAATGAGTAAAATGTGCCCCATACATTAATAAGGTGATGTAAGAAATTTCAGCATTTTATTGTGAAAAGTCCAGAGATATCTTTAAACAAATTTGATGAGGGATTATTCACAAATTAAAATGTAAATGTTTACAGCAAGAGTGCAAATGACGCAATGCAAAAATGCATCATAAGCAAATAATATCTGCCTCTTATCTTTAATAGATCTCTGCCTTGGATGGGAAACAGTTTGAACAAGCTTTGTAATCTTTGTGTAAAGTTATTATTTTTACACAATGTAGATACTTTTGTACCAATAAATAGCAAAATCAATATTTATTTATGTAATCATTGTTTTCTTTCGTAATTTGTGTATGACCTCCTGAAACGCGATCTGCCGACATGATTTTCCCCTTCTGAGAACCCATGTCGATGCATTGAAAAGGGGTTTAAGTCAGCACTTTTGTGTTTTCATATCTGTGGGACTTTTTATGATAAAATGTTGAAATTTTGTACATTAGTTTATTAGTGTATGGGGCACATTTTACTCATTGGAAATGTTTTTGTACGAGGACCGTATACAAATATAAATTTTGTATTCCTTAAAATTTAATTCCCTTGAAAATTTTTATCGACTGCATAAAATTCTGTACCTTTTTTAACGCAACTTTGTAATTTATTATATATATCTAAAATCAATATTTAAGGAAAAAAAGCAGAGGTCAATGTTTTTGGGACATCCTGTATATTCCGTACGAAAAACGGGTATACTGATAGTAATGTATATGTAAGACCTTTTGACGCCTATGGTCAAGTTATGCTGCTGAAATCGGAGCGTTACGAGAAATATAAATACTTCGGATTTAAAAGATAAAAATTTAAACAAATATCGTGGAAACGTAATTTTGTGATTTTTTATTCAAAAGCGAATGCCATACATTATAAAACGCTAACTTCAGTCTTTCTTGAAATATTTCATGTGTCCGGAGTTTTTGAAAATCAACTGCAATCAATGTGTTGAAACAGCTTATTTGAACAACTGCTGAAAAACTGTTGTAAAACTCTAATGTTGCTGTAAACAAAAATGTTGATCACACTTTCTGATTTATATGTACTTACAAATAGACCACTATAACACCACTGTAAAATCTGTGGACATACATTAATTACGAAAAATGTTTGTTAGAGTGTTCCCTATCGTCATTTAAAGTTTTGGCCAGGGAATTCCGAATCTCCCTCTAGATACATATATGCATATTTAAAATTCCCATTTAAATTTGCTTATAAACGCGATTGAACCAGGAAAATTATATGTCAATATTAACTAATACCAAAATAAACAGAAAAGTTCAAGTTTAAATAGCTGAAACCACATTTTAGAATACTGGGCATAGCAGCTAGCGCTGTAATGCACATTTGATTCATTACGACAGGAAATACACATGGCTGGTTTACATGAACATATTTCTTAATCGTCATCCAAATAAACGGCTCTGAGAAGGTTATAATGCAATAATGCTTTGTAGGTTTTACCAAAAGTGAATCTGATAACTATACTAATCCAAAATACTACAATCGAGCAAAAATAACCCACCATATGCTGTTTTCCGAGTCCATTCAATATTTCTCCGGAGAACATTAGATGATTATTATATAATTCAACCTACAACGCAATGATAGTCCCGTTTAAGATAAACGTTTTTTGATATAAACAGCTTTTAAACAATTGTTTGTTTTTATCGCTTTACAACATAGTTGAAAAGTGTTTATGACTTTGTTCATTATGTCTGTCTATCTGTCTGTCCCTTTCGCACGATAACTGCCGTAAAAATGACTTTATTTAGCCTGTTGTTCAAACAGTCTGTGAAACCTATGGGAATATAAATGAATAATACCACCCAATTAGTTTTGTACTGAACCCGGGTTGAAAAAATGAAATACATTGAACCGTATGGGACATAATTTTTCAAACATATTTTAAGCGAATTTAAAATGTACAAATTGTTTCGAAAGTTTTAGAAAATATCCAAATTATCCCATAAGAAATATGAAAAAAAAATCAGCAAAATATATAAGTATGGGTGTAATTAAAATTAAAATAATAATTACACCCATATTATATAAAGAGATCACGTGCCCTATTTGAATAAAATATGGCATCCATCTTGTGTCAAAATCGTGATTTTTATTCTTTTTAAATTATATTTAGTGGTGGATGCTTCCTAAAATCGCTTAATTTCTGTGTATCTACAAGGGTTGGACAAAATAATATGATCACCTGTGTAACAACAATACTCGAAGGAAAGGTGTCGTATACTCCCGCCCTCTAGTGTTGATGCGCTCCGCCTAGCGGGCGAGAATGTACACCCATCAGTCTGTGAGTAGTGGTGATAGTGGTTGGATGATTGTTGGGGCCCGTCTTGCCGGAGCCTCAGTAGCGAAAATGGTCACCCTTGTTGGTATTGGGAAAAACACCGTGTCGTCTGTAATGACATCCTATATCAAACAGGGGAAAACATCATCTGCCAAGCACAACAGTGGTCAATGGTCGAAGTTGACCGATAGAGACAGAAGGGCTTTGAAGTGGATTGTGGCTAGAAAGCACAAGACAACAACATCCCAGGTAACATCTGAGATGAACACACATCTACAGGAAGCTGTATCATCAAAAACTATCCGGTTCAACCGCATGCGGCAAACATTCACGGTAGAGCGACGACTCCAAAACCATTGGTTACACTATGCAATGTCCTGAAAGGACAAAAATGGTGTTGCGAGCATAAAAATTGGATAAAAAAGCAATGGGAGAATGTTATCTGGCCAGACAAATCGTCGTTCACATTATTCCTGACCAACGGACGTGTTTACGTTTGGAGAACGCCAGCATGTTGACTGTTTCCTTCCTACTGTTCATCATTGAGTGATGCTGTGCGACGCGATGTCCCACGGTGGTCTCGGCTCACTTGTTGTCCTGCGTGGGTGGGTTACAGCACGGGATTATGCCAGTATTCTGGCCGACCATCTTTATCCAATGGTGCAAACTTTGTTCCCTGATGAACGATCTGTGTACCAAGGCGATAATGCTCCCATTCACGCTGCTGGAATTCAGTGCTGGATTACCCAATAGGCTCACTAAGCACGTACTTAGGGGCACTAATAAATATCCAAAATGTGCTAATTTGTGTATTTTTGCTTAATGCTTACCTAATAATCGAGGACAGTGTATTTTCAACAGCCCCCTAAACTTTTGGGGCCTGATCGACCTTTAAAATGTTTCTGTCTTCTAGGGTTATATATTGATTACCTCCTTCAATGGTGACTTTCATACACTTCATCTCATCGATATGAATATAATCAATTGGTCAGTATTACCATAAGTAGTAACATTTGTAAAGTACGGATGTCTCTTTTTCCTCCTTATATTCTTTTTCAGAAACTTTTTTACTTTATATGTCAATAGGTCAATAGTGACTTAACACAAACGTTGAGATTTCGACCTTTCGGTTCAAGGGCAATAACACAGGAATGCAATGGATATAAACAAACCAATCTTTATTATGAACTTAACATAATAATAGCGTTTGGCTGTTTAAAGCAATGGAAGATCTAGTCAATAAATTTTGTTGTACACGTGCAGACTAAATGATCTTATTGTACTACACTTAACCAGCCTGGTGATCACACTTTAATGGAAATAATGCTAAAGCTATTATTCTTACCATTGGTCTCTTTCCCGACAAGCCACGATCAGCAAACATATTCTCCCGGCCACACATTTAACTGCCATCAGCCTTTGGGTTGGTTGTGTGGTCTGGGCCTTCCACACAGCCAGAACGAACTCAGGCCATACAAGCACCACTCAATCCAAGCTAACTCTTGAATCACGACCTGACAAGACTATCTCGTGAGCACTTAGACTTCTTCAATCCCCTTTTTCCCGAATCTTATCCTACTCTAAAAGTGGGAACGCGCAAAATGCTGATTAGGCCGGTGATTCGGCTCAATAACTGAACCAGTTAGGATCGTTAGAATTAGTTATAATAAAAACTAAGGGAAATAATAATTAAAAGATTATTTAGACCTCACACATTATCCGCATAAAAATGCTCGTATTGAGGGGAGACGCTCTGTGCGAAATTTCGGAAGTCCGTTTAACGCCAGGGTGTCTTTTTCAATTACAATTTCATTATAGTTTTTTAAAAAATTAAAATATTGCAAATTATGCTGCACTCGGAGAGCAAACCATAGCAACCCGTAGATAATACGAATCTGTTAGGGTCATTATCCACTGGACGTATGTGATCCTTCGCCTGGAGGCCCCTAAATGATTGATATCCCCAAGAAATGTAACTAAAAGATGTCAGTTTCAAGAGGTGAAATGGTATTACCAAAACTCAAATAAATAAAAGGAATGAGCTAAGAGCGCGTGCATTACAAAACCGCTTAAATCTCTGATATCCACTGAAAATGAAGTACTGAAAATTATTTTGATCAGATAATAGAAGAATTTTATTACGGAGATATTTTAAATAATTGGCTCTTTAAATTTAATTATATTATTATTATTAATTTTGTTTTTGCAATTTTGCTACTTTCAAAGAAACCGCAGGAAATGCTATTAAATAAATAATTAGAGTTATTTATTTATTTATTACATTTTTGTTAATAATAGCATTCATTCATCTTTTGGTGGCCTGTGAATCTGTTAATTTAAATTGTTGAAATATTCCTCTATCTCTCTATATTTAAAAAAATGCTAGATGCAACCGCTGATCAAATCCGTTTAAAATAGAGAGATTTTCAAGGCTGCAAAAGCTAGAAAAGGACCTATGGCATCAAATGATGTGCAGTTTGGCATGCGATTTAGAATATATTGCTATGTGTCACTTCCTATTTTGGTTATAATTCGGTGAAAATTTCTATTTGTTATACAATTTTAAAGCGGAAATATTTTTGCTCTACTTTTGTAGGAAAATGTTAATCCCTTTGTTGTATCTTTAAAATCTAATCTTTGATTGTTAAAAAGATCGTTGCCATCTCAAAAGAAGTAATATTCAGATGGTTTAATCTTCTTTGTCGAAAAAGCTGTTACCAATTCAGAAACTTATTTTCAATAAATATGAAAGTAGGGAGTGTGTAAAATTTCAATTACATGATTTCATTCCGAGTTACTGTTTCAGCAAGTAAAAAAGCGACCAGGAAAAATTTCAAAACTTGAAATAATATTTCGATGTGGATTTCGTATCGACATTAATTCAGCCATATCAGGTTCAAATTTTCCTTTTATTTTAAGACCAAAGGGTCATTGGTTATAATTTTATCGCCAATCAATTGGACAGTAATTTGTTAAGCCCCAAATAGATAACAGTTATTATCCCATAGATTATGATGTTGCTAAAAATATAAAATGATATATTTATGCGGACCGTTATTAGATACCGATAATATTTTATTGATATATCATATATAAAAAATTTTTTTCGTTTGATCAACGCGTCGATGGAAACGTCAAGTTCAAGAACGCAGTACCAAGTGAAGAGTACAGTTTGATAAAATAAGCAGAAAAATCATACTCGGTATCAATTATTAAAAACTTAAACAGCGTAAATCAACATAAATAAATAAACAAGCTGTTTTGAGGATACATTTGTCAATTGCCATGATGAGTTCATAATTGAAACTCAGTGCAACACTCTTTTGCTTTTTGCTAATTTGTACCTAAATCATATTTTTCACTATGTGAAGAACTTCCTCAATTTGCAGCTGGTCTTTTGGAAAAGATGTGTCACACACTTCAGTCAGAGGTATAAACAAAAACACCGGATCCTTTTTAAGGTTCTTTCGTTAAAAATCACTCCATCCGAAAATTTTAAGGAACAATTCTGGAACCAGTTGCATATAAGCATTTTGATAAAGATATATAAGAGCATTGGTGTTGTCAAGATCTTCGTAAAAGGACATTCGACGATCAAATGAGTGAGTTAATTTGCTAATATAGACCATGGGCAGGACTATGGCATTTATTTCGCACAGGAAGAAAATTATCAGCGCCACTGCTTAGTAGCATCAAAATTGTCTGTGCTTTGGGCCCCAAATAGTCTTAAACCGGCCCTGCTGGAATTGTCCGAGACTGGTTTAATGAACGCGATAATGAAGTACAATAACTCGTACGGCCCACTCAGTCCCCTGATCTTGATATAATTGAACCTTTGTGAGGTATTATGGAGGGCAAGCTGTGCAGTCGGTTTCCACCTCCAAGGACACTTTCTGAATTAGCTACCTTTTTGCAGAAGTGGCTACATGTCCCTGGGACTCTTCTGCATGGTCATGCAGAAGAGTCACAGTGTCATGCATGACTTGTCATACGTCCTTGTGACTACGTACTCTTGTGCTACGTACTCTTGTGCATGGCTTGAATTTGTCCATCCCACGTCGGATACAAACTGTAATTCATGCAAAAGGAGGGCCATCAGCCTATTAATAAAGATTCTGTCTCTTTTTACAGGTGTTCATATTATTTTGTCCAACCCCTGTACATTCTGAAACAACGCAATTACAATATATTTGAGTTTAAATGATCATCAAACTTTCATTATATCTACAACGAAGCCAAATTTTCACTTATGGAAAATGTAAACCCGTAAAGATGTAGGATGAGTTGCACAAGAATTGCTGAATTTCTTTAAAACAAAATTATTTAACTCTGGAGTCTGCAACATAGTAGATATGAATGAAACATTCATTGATTTTACATAGAGAACAGACGATTTTGCAGCAGACTTTTTCGAGGAAGTTTTAAGCATAGAGTTAAATTACTTTTACCTCCATGGTATTAAGTTTTTAAATAAAATAATTTCTTGTAGTATTATGATTTATGAAAGGAATGGAATAAAAGTGTATGAATGAAATATTTACAGCTTTTACATAGAGAGCCAGGCGATTTATATTTCGATGACGGCATTTGAATAAAGTTCATTTTTTTTTCGATGAAGTTTCAAGTTTTCATTTATAATAAATTAATGTAGTTTAGTGATAATTTTAAAAATATTACCGCTGAATGTATCGCATTTTAGAGATGTTTAAATAAAATTGCATCGCGGTTGGAAAGTGTTTCATAATCAATGCTTTATGCATGATTGATCTTTCTTGTTATACCTTACTCAAAGTAAACGTAAAACGAACTGCTTTAAATACTTTAATATTAAAAAAAAACATTCATAGTGCAAAATATTTGGATAAAAAATACATCATGATTTTGATGGGCATAATTTAAATATAGAAGGGAGAATAATCGCCCCAGTAGCTTAACAGATAGAGCTTCGGCTGATCATCCAGCTCTCGATGATTTAATTCCTGTATGACTTAAGTGTTCTTTACAATGATATCGTAGCAACGCAAGCCTACAACTTAGCTGTACGGATGGCTGAGATTTGCCTTATACTGAAATTATAATTTCTCCAGGAATTTTTAATTTATGCATACTATATTTTTACCATATAAAGCGTTTTTACTTCAAGGCCAGTTACTTTAAACATAACGCTATCTTATACTTTAATTAGGTAAGAATGAAGGACATAGTGGAGATCAGAAGCTGTACTTCTCTCTTTTCAAAAATTTTCAACATAGTTGAAAAGTGTTTACGATTTTGTTCGTTCTGTTTGTCTGCCTGTCTGTCTTTTCGCACGATAACTGCTATAAAAATGACTTTATCAAAATGAAATTTTAGTATGTTATTCAGAGGATCTGTGGGACCTATAAGAATATAAATGAATAATATCCCCCAATTAGTTTTGGTATGATCACGGGTTGAAATAATGAAATACATTGAACCCTATGGGACCTAAATTTTCAAACACTTTTCAAGCGAATTTAAAATTAATAAATTGCTTCGAAAATATTAGAAAATATTCAAATTATCCCTTAAAATATATAAAAAAATTTCAGTAAAATATGTTGGATAGGTTTTTAACAAAAAATTAAAATAATAATTACACCCATGTTATATGAAGAGATCACGTGACCCACTTCAACACAAAATAGGGCATTCATCTTATGTAAAAATCGTGATTTTTAAAGCTTTTTTTAAATTTATATTTAGTGTTGTATCTATCCTAAAACAGCTTTATTTTTGCGTATTTCCTGTGCGTCTATATTCTGCGCCAAAGCAATTACAATATTTTTGAGTTTAAATGATCATCAAACTTTGATTATTTCTACAACGTATCATAATTTTAATGGATGTAGAATGTAAACAAGTGATTGTAAGATGAGTTGTATAAGAATTGCTTCTCGAGCCAGGCCGAGGGGCTTGCATATACAGGCTTATAAGAAATGCTGAATTTTTTTCACGTAACATTATTCAGTTCTAGAGTCTAGAATTAAAGTGACATGAAAGAAACTTTCACTACTTTTACATAGAGAGCCAGACGATTTATATTATGATGACGTCATTTGAATGAAGTTCATTTTTTACCATGCAGTTTCAAGTTTTCAACTATAATAAATTACTGTAGTATTGTGATAATTTAAAATATATCAGCTCTGAACGTATCGTATTTTAGTGATGTTTAAATAAAGTTGCATTTCAGTTGGAAAGTGTTTCATATCCAATGTTTTATGCATGATTGATTTGTCTTGTTTCTTTTAGGCTGCTCAACCTATTCGAAAGTGTAAGGTATTTGTTTATACGGCTGGCAGAGTGCCAACCCATTTTGACCGGAACCCAATGAGGGCGAAATCCACAGGGACTATACCCTTCTTTCTCCGCCACCAACCTTTCGAAAGGTCGTTCTGAAACAGAGATTTAATGTGGTCGTTCTCCCCGTAAACACGGTGAGAGTTTGGGCAAAACCGGGAATCGAACTCATGTCCTATGAGTTGAATTCCGGTTCCTTAACCAAAGGGCTATCTGCACTTCTATCTAAACTCTTAAGGTGAAGTATGTATATTTCGAGTGTAGAACACAAATAAATAAGCTTAGTAACTGAATTTATAAAGTTGCATCTGGCTAACCAAAGACAGCTCGATTCCCCACTGAGATAAGAAATAATTAATTATCAGTTTCCTAGTTGAAAAGGCTGAAACGTATTTTAAATTAAAATAATATCAACTTTTTCATGAGGACAAGTGGCAGAACGAAGAAACTCTTAAAATAAACAGCAAATACAGAAATGGAGAGGTTTAAAGACGTCATTTGTAAAGTATCATGCTGGAATCGAACCGCGGATTTTGGTACTGTCAATCCGACCCTTTACTATCGAACTAATGGGATGGAATTTCAAGCTTTTATCGTTGAAGTTGACACTGTACATTATATTCGAGGACTAATAATATTTTTGGTGCAATAAAATATCGTATCTGTACATACTTCTTGCTTCACGCCCAGTCTCCTGAATCCCAAACATTGAAAAGATCGCGAGTGGCATTAAAATATCTCTAGAAACACTTCACCATCTTGGAATTGTCACAATAGACTTATAGTTAATAGAGTAGCAGATGAACCGAAGCATCAGTCAAAAGGGACTTTTTTTTTTAATTTTTTTTTACTTTTATTTTTGACTTGCAATAAAAAAAAAATTAAAAACAATTTTGAAAGAGACACATTCTCTGACTGATCCTTACGAGGGTCAACTTCATTTTTAATTTCAACTAATACGTAACAACACAGACCAATCTTTGGTCTATAAATAATGCACACCCTGACCAGGCTTAAGTCAAGAAAAAGCATTGAAATTTTATAATTCTATTTAGCAATTCATTCTATTTACAAACTATCATCTTCACGTTTAAATGCATTGAAATAAATATTTATCATTCACAAATTACTTCATTATTATTTACAAATTTACAAACTAAATTTATGCGCAATATTCATGCATTGATATTTAAACCATATAATTATCCATAAGATTTTTAACGATAGCATAGAAAAAGCCTTTCTAACTTACGTAATTTAATTAAATGCTTTATTACAATATTTTTAAAATTTAAGAAAAAGGGTCTTCTTCTCAAACTTTTATATCTTTCACAATTATAAACTTAATGGTTAATAGTTTACACCTATAAAAGATATATTCAACAAATTTTTTGGCTAATATAAACTACAGACATCTCCTTGACAGCAATGACCTTATACAATTTTTCATTGATCGTCATATTTATCAACAAATTTTTCATTCTATTTCAACTCACTAAGGGAATGCTCCTTCCATACCAAACGGTATTACTGCAGAATGCAACTTTTGTTTATTTTAATAATTTCTGTCATTTTCCTCAACGCATCATTCGTTTCAATACCTTTTCGGAACCGAAATTAGTTTTCGAGTCGAAAACCACTAATTTCCATTTCATAAACGAGTCTGTTTGTAATTATCTTGTCGTAGATTTTCCCCCCAGACCGTAAAAAAAACATATTGGTCTATAAGCATCTGGTCCATCTTCTATGTTCCCACTTTTCTCTAATACGACCAAAATAGCTGCCCTACAAATTTTAGGAAAATATCCCAATTCATAACATACTTCGAATATATTTTAGAAGCCATTGACCACCAATGTTCAAAATGTCTTGGATTACTGCTGAAGGTAGAAGGGAAGGGGGCTTCCAGGAGACGCACCTACTTTTATATTCAGTACAGCAATCCGTATTTCTTCAGGTGAAATATACAAACATATTTTTTTCTAACCATATAATCTTCCAATTCATTGACAGTTGGAAAATTATATTCTAAAATTTGATTAATAATGAGAGATTGCCGGCGTGAGAGATTGCAATGGTGTCGGGGCAGAGCCTCTTGAACGACTGAATGGTACAGGGTAGTGTTCCGCGACGATCCTCAATTCTGTTTGTCAAAATGACAGACGCCGTGTGAGAGTCTGGAGTCGATGTGGAAACAGATCCAATCCTGCTGCGACTGTTGGACGACATACTGCTCGACAACGCGGCATCATGGTTTGGGGTGCTATCGACTTCGACAGCCGTCACCTCTGGTTCGTATCAGAGGCACGATGACGGCACTGCGACACGTGGATGAGGTGTTGCGGCCGGTTGCACTGCCGTACCTTTAACAGTTGCAAAATGCTGTTTTCCAACACATGAAGCGCGACCGCATACGGCAACTATCAGCAGACAAGCCTTGCAAGGTATCCAACAGCTTCCTTAGTTTCCGCTATCTACAGATCTCTCACCCATCGAGCATGTATGAGACATAATTGGCCATCGTTCGACTGTTCTACCTCCGCCTCAAACAGAGGACGACCTGTGGAGGATGGCTGAAGACATATGGTCATCCATCCCTTAGGAAACTATCCGCACGCGCATTGCATTAGTTCATCGAAAGGTTTCTGCTTGTGTCTCCACAAGAGGTGGTCCTACTGCCTAATGATCACCCTGTCTATGTCATTATTGTATTGCATTATCCTTCTGTAATTAGCATCACTTATCTGTACATGCCATCTCCGTCTGTGTGCCCTTCATTATCACACACTATTTAGTGTTGCATTTTCTGTGTCGGGTAGTGTGTATAAAGTTTCTTCGGTTTTCGTAAAAAAATAAAGTGTACAAAAATGTATCAAAAATTGGGCTCAAAATCCAGATTCTCGGATATTTTCCACCATTTCTCACCTTAATACATAGTATGTATAAAGTGGCACACACATAGATATTCCTTCGATAACGTTCGATTCGTGTTCAGAGATAAAGTGTATATCAGGCAAAAACTCGAATAATTCTAATTTTCAACCTCGTCATGATATTTTCCAAATGTAATACACTACGTATGTGAGTAGAGTGTAATATAAATAGTATAAATAATTGATTTAGCAAAATATTGGAACTCGTGCTGTTAAAATTTTCTTATTTGATCATAACATTTATTTTGTATATCGTTATATCTGAAAAGCAAACAATTATACTTATTGCTTTAGAAATTAAATGGCTGAGTAAATGTTTATTGATGCATTAATATATTTGTGGTTGGAAATAAACCCAAATATTTTATCTGTGGTAGAAACGATTGATCAGAACAGCTATTAAACAGAAACAGAGCAGCGTTTGCTTATTGATCTGATGCCAGTAAGTTTCATGCAATTGTTAGTGAATTATTACTTACCTTATCAATGAGACAATGGTTTTATTCTATGGACTATATCTGAAGGTAAATTATATTAGAATATTCATTCAATTTATTTATTATGTGTACTTGAAAAACATTTAGTGTATTACATTTGAGTTTTTTTAAATGGCAACCAAAGATTTTAAATACTCAGCAGATAATTTTTACATTATTTGAAAAATATAAATAAACGATATTAGACTACAAAATATAAAGTTTGATATAACAACCAGTTTTAAAAGTAAAAAATCTGATGTGGGCAACACATGATTTTCCTTATATAATGCAATTTACTACTTTTACAGTTAAAAGAAATGTTACTCTTATAGTAGATACTTATATTCTTTCCAAGATATTGAATTATCTTCAATGAGTCGTCATTTTCATTGATTTAGCGTTATTTTTATCAATTTGGCGAGATTTTTGTTAATTTGGCAACAATTGAAAATGTCGAAATTATCTCCAAAATATCCCCAAGCGTTATGAACGGAGAAATAAGTTATTCTTACAGCAGATAAATGCCTATTGGCGTTCAAATACAAAAGTATTACTCAAAGTATATTTTTTCATGAAAGGAACGAGCTAGATCCATGAGAATGATGTCACCCAATTTATCGCATGGTATTACATATGAAAAGTGAACATGTTTCTCAATAGGAAATATTCTTTTTTAACACTTTACAACAAAGTTGAAAAGTGTTTATGACTTTGTTCATTCTGTCCGTCTGTCTGTCTGTCCGTTAGCACGATAACTGCCGTAAAAATGACTTAATCAAAATGAAATTTTAGTATGTTGTGCAGACGGTTTATAGGACCTATGGGAATATAAATGAATAATATCACCCAATTAGTTTTGGATTGAACCCGGGTTGAAAAAATGGAATACATTGAGCCCTATGGGACCTAATTTTTCAAGTATTTTTAAGCGGATTTAAAATTCACAAATTGCTTCGAAAATTTTAGGCAATATTCAAATGGTTCCGTAAAATATATAAAAAAAAATTCAGCGAAATATATTCAGTAGTTTTTTAAATAAAAATTAAAATAATAATAACACCTCTTATATGAAGCGATCACGTGTCCATGATATGAAACGATCACATGACCCACTTCAAAATGATATATGGCATCCATCTTGTGTCAAAATCGTGATTTTTAAAGTTCTTCTTAATTCATATTGAGTGTTGTATCCGTCCTAAAACTACTTTATTTTTGCCTAAATTCTGTGCATCTACATACGGAAACAACGCAATGACAATATATTCCAGTTTAAATGCTCATCTAAATTTGATTATTTCTACTATTAGGCCTATTTTTCACCTATGTAAAATGTAAACAACAAAATATGTAGAATGAGTTGTATTAGAATCGCTGTAATTCTTTAACACAAAATCAAATAGTCCATGGAGTCTGCTTAGCTGATATGAATGAAATATTCATTGATTTTAGAAAGAGAAGGACGATATTTTTCGATGAAGTTTAACGAATAGAGCTTACTTACTTGTAGCTCAATGGTCTTAATTTTTAAATAAAATAAATTATTATAGTATTGTGATGAAAGACATGAATGGGGGAATTATTTATGAATGAAATGTTGCTTTTATAGAGAGAGCCAGGCGTGTTATATTTTTATGACGTCATTTGAATGAATTTCAGTTGTTTTCGATGAAGTTTTCAAATATAATAAATTATCGTAGTATTATGATAATTCTAAAATTATTACCAAGGAATGTATTACATTTTAGAGATGTTTAAACCAGGCAATTTATACTTTAATGCCGTCATTTGAATGAATTTAATTTTTTTCGATGAAGGTTTAAGGTTTCAAATATAATAAATCAATGTAGTATTGTGATAAGTTTTAAAATATTACCGAGGAATATATTGCATTTTCGACTTTAATAAATATTTTAAAATTTCATTTGAAAATTTGGGGGTTTAACTTTAATTGATTACTAAAACCAGTAATATGTGACTTTCCAGGTAGCAAATCATCGATGATAATACCAAGGTATTTAAAGCTACTCATCTTCTCAATAGCTTCACAATAAAGTACTACCCGGATAACAACAAGCATGATATTTAAAAACAAAGTTAGATAATTATATTTTGTACAAGGCAAAACAAAGAAATCTATATTTTTTTACACGAAGAACAACAATATTGAAACCAAACTATTGTTTAACAATAACCAGATCGCCTCCCATATTTCCCAGAACATTAGAATTTTAAAACCTATAATAAGACAAAGCAATATCACCAGCAAAAGCAGTCACAGACCCATTAAAATTAAACAAACATAGGTCGTTGTTAAAAAAGACAAAAAACAAGATAGGACCCAGTACCGACCTCTGGAAAACTTTCACCTTAACTAACTTTAATTATATATTAACTAACTTTTTTTAATAATTCTTTTTTAATTATATCAGAACAAATTCGTTAGAAACTGTAGAAAGAATTCATTAAAAGTATCAACTGCTGTTGTTGGTTTCAAAGGCAAAAAAAAGTAAATAAATAAATGAAAAAAAAATCGTGATATAAAACAGTCTCTTCATCAAATGTAGAAATATTTTTGTCAACATAAAATGCTCAAGTGAACCAGAAAGATAGGAGTTGACAAATCGAAATAAAAATAATAAAAAACCAAAGAAGTATGAATCAGAATGGAACAATCAACAGAATATGGCAAAAAAAAATCGAAAATACAAAAATAATTAGTTAAATTAATAAGTTAGCTTATGAAGCTAAATAGATTACAGTTAATCTCAAAGAAAAAATAATCAAATAATCAGTGAGCAACAAATTAGGAAAAAATTGTTGCTTCGAAAATAAAATAATTAACCGTATCATGAAAGGAAAAACAAAGCAGTTAAGTAATAAGAAAACAAACGATTATGAAAAAAGTTAGAAAACTGCAACAGGAAAAAAAGTAATTACTAATAATAAGGAAATAGCCGCTTTTGATAAATAAAATAGCTACATTAACAAAAAAAAAAGCAGAAGAATAATTCAATTTGAAAATAAATACTTCGTTAAAAAACAGCGTACAAGATAAAATGGTATATCAACCGGGTTCAAAGAGAAAAAACTAAGCTCTACTTTAGAATAAATCAGACGGAATATTAGTACCAACAGACGCAAGTACAGGTCTGACAAAAAATGTTTGTATCACGTGACTCAGGTAGTAACTGATGCTAACAGAAATTTTAAAAAAAACAGAAAGAAAGAAAAAAGAACCGAAAAACCAAGTAAGAGGATAAAGAACAGAAGATGAATTTAAAAATTTTTTCACTTATGAAAATCTTGAATTATGTGTCCTATGATGAAAATTATGGAATCAACCGGTTTTAAAAAAAGCATGAGTAAAAACATCAACTGCCTGAAAATCTATGGGCAAAAATTATTGTTAAAGTACTAGTGAAAAAGAAACAACCGGTTGAAGAAGCTAGAGAAGCTGCATTAAAATAACAAAGTGTTATAAATATATCAGTGGTTAGGTACCAAAAATAAACATTTAATTGAAAGTATACAACCGGATTCGGAAGGGTACATAAACATATTCATCAAATATAATAAATCAATTATCGTAAAAAATAATTATAAAAATGCCGACACAAAATAAAAACGTCACTGAGTTCGAAAGGTACATTAACTTCCTCAAATAAATTAAAATAACTTACCATCAAACAATTTAAAACTGTCAACTAATGCATGGTTACGGTTGCAAAATTCAACAGCAACATATGCATGGAATGCAACAATAATGCATGGAAATAGTAATGGTTGCAAAATCTAGCAGCAACGCATGCATGGAATGCAACAATAATGCATGGAAATGACAATGGTTGCAAAATTTAGCAGAATATGGCATAGATATGAAGGAAAAGATAGGTATCTGAAGTAAAAAAAAAAGCTAACTTTATCAACTAAAATAAAATAGTAATCAATTGAAACGTTAAAAATGCCAGTGAATAAAGAATGCGGAAATAAAAATATCACGAAAAAAAATTAGATGTGGGCAAGACATGCTTTTCCGTATATAGTGCAATGCATTTACTTCTTTCACAGTGAAAAATGATACATAAGATCTACAGCGTAATGTTTTCAAAATTAAATTGCATATTTAGCGCTTATCCGGATAACAACATAAACTATTTCGAAGTACTCAATTAATATGTATTTTGTGCAACTCTAAATTGATAACTATCAATATGGATACCATCCGCAATAAGCAATAAAATTCATATATCAAAATATTTAAAAAATTAATTAATTATTTGTCGTCATAATCGTTAACTTAGCGTCATTTTTGCAATTTTGCGCCATTTTGCAACAAAACCACTACACAGAGTATTTTGTCTCCTGAATGGAACAAACTAGAACCACGAGAACTGTGTTAACTAATTCGTTAACTATTTAACTCATACTTAGTACTTTTAATTTATTTTAATTTTATATGGCTGTTTTGATAAATTTATTTGAAAAAGTGCAGTATCTCGAGAACGGTTCATGCTAGTGTTTAAAACTATGTGTCAATTGCTTTCTAATGAAAAATTACATAATAAATGACTGCGTAACGTTATCGATGATTTTGATTCATTTTATGGTATTTTCAAATTTTTATTCGAAAATTGGGGGGGGGGGGCTTCTGAACAGTTGATTGCGTTTAGAATCAATAGGTTTCCAATATTCAAGGACTGTAATTTTTGTAAAAAATTTTGTTCAAAATGCTCCATTCATTCTTGAGATATCGTCTGCACAGTCTCACGGATACACACCTAAACACACAGATATCACCTCAGAAACGATGTATTTGAGTTCAGGGATACTTTAAACGCGCTCTTTAATCGAAAACTCGTATTCTAATTTTTGACCCCGTTATAGTACTATGCAATGTATACAGCGAAAGTAATAAAGAAAGTAGCGAGTTTCTAATGCTTCAGATGCAATTTCTTCCTCAAATAAGGAAGGCTCCTCTGTTTTGAGAAGATTTATTCTTAACCAGGATTTCGCAACAATTCGGAGCACAACTCCTTTGTATAGCCCGAACTAAATTGTAAACGAATTTTATGCCGGCTATGTGGAAGGAGTAAAATTGTCAGTTCCCATCAAAGTTCTCAAAATCAGTCAGTTCCCATAGAAATTCGAAAAATTGCTTCAAATCGCATATTATCTTACTGCCATGGCAGTTAACGGTCATTCCATGCTGATAAGTGCATAATAAGCACGAAACCGGTCCGTGGATAATGTTATCTGCAGTGGGAGTGCCTTCCTCATTTAGGGGAATGCCTCTCTCTGGCTGCATCTTGTGATTTTGTGTACGAATGTTTGTTTGTAACTAATAAGTCATATGTAAAGCAAAACGTTTATGATTTTGCTTTCCTTATATACATAATGTATGAGGAAAGTATTGTGACGGGGTCGAAAATTCGAATTCGAGTTTTCGACGGGAGAGGACGTTTCAAGCATCCCTGATCACGGATCAAACATTTTTGAGGTGATGTATGTGTGTGTGTGTCAATGAGTCTGTGGAGACGATATCTCACGAACAAATAGAGCAATTCGAATGAAATTTGGTACAAAAATCACAATCCGTGAATACTGGAAGCCTATTGTTTTTAACGTAATCGAATGTTCAGAACCCTAAATTTTCGAGTGAAATTTTTGAAAAATCATCAAAAACTCAAAACCTTTAATAAACTTACGCAAATAGCCTTATCTTATGTAATTTTTCCTTAGAATACGATTGACACAAACTTTAAAACGCTAGCATGAACCGTTTTCGAGATATTGCACATTTTTTAAATACATTAATCAAAAGATTTCCATAAATTAAAAAAAATATATTAACTGTTGAGAAACATGTTCACTTTTCATATGTAATATCATGCGATAAATTGGGTGACATCATTCTCGTGGATCTAGCTCGTTCCAATCATGAGAAAAGATACTTTGAGTAATACTTTTGTATTTGAACGCAAATAGTTATTTATCTGCTATAAGGATAAGTTATTTCTTCGTCCATAACGTTTGGCGAAATTTTGCCGCCGAATTTCGTGGAATGTCGCCAACTTGGCGACTTTTTTATTGTTGCCAAATTAACGAAAATCTCGCCGAATGGATAAAAATGACACTAAATCACTGAAAATGACGACTAATTGAAGAAAATTCAATATCTTCGAAATAATATAAATATATGCGATAAGAGAAACCTATTTTTTAATTGTAAAAGTAGTAAATTCATTGCATTATATAAGGAAAGTCATGTGTTGCCCACATCAGATTTTTTTATTAGTGATTAATAAAAAAATATTGCAGAGGTCACTTCGACGATAAGAGCTTACAATTTCGTCCCAGTAGCTCAACGGTAGAGCGTCGGCTGGCAAGTTCGGAGATCTAGGGTTCGATTCCCGGTTGGGGCAGCAAAGGCTCTTTACAAGGGTCGGCATAACAAAAACGTCTGGAATCACTGTCTTAGAAACCTATTGATATATTACTCAATATATTTATATTGCCTAACAAAATGTTTAGTTTTCAGATTCCTTCTCTCAGCAGTTCCTTTACAGCATAAACAGCGTAAAATCATTTATGTAATCAATCTTTTATGAAATAAATCATTTGTTTCAATCAACTTTTTATGCTGCTACTGAATAAGTATTTTAATTTCAGATTATTTCTGGAAGAATTTTGATCAAATTTTACTTTCCCTGCAATACATAGTAATGTATAGGAAAAGTATTGGAATCATGTCGAAAATCGTAACTCGTGTTTTCGACGGATCTACACGTTTCGAGACCTCTAGAATACGAAAAAACTATTTTTAGCGTGACGTCTGTGAAAGTGTCTTTATCTGTCTGTGTGTCTGTGTGCCCGTGTGTCCCTGCAAAGTATGTATCCACTCTAACTCAAAAACTAATGGACCGATTTTCATAACATTTGGTAGGTGAGACCCTTGGGCATGACCCTGGTGCGGATTTGTTTTTGAATAATTCGGAAAAAAGAACCCGCCTTTTTTTTGCGAAATGGCCCGCAAAAATCTCATGTATTCACTCTAGCTGAAATACAAATTGACCAAATTTCACAAAATTTGCGAGATAAACCACATGTGGGATACTCTGGTGCTGATTAGATTTTGGTACGATTCGGAGAAGAACAACCTGCTTTTCTTTCCGAAATGGCACGCAAAATTCGCCAATATCTAAAAAAAGACTACGTATGTTCAAATGTATCAATTAAATGCTTGTTTTATACGTAATTGACGAGTAAAAGAATAAGTACAACTCTATTACTCTAGGACTAACCGTTCTCGAGATATTTAAGATTTTTCGTATTTTTTTATGCCGCATTTAGAAAAATGTCCAATTACCAAATAAAAGCAGAAAATGAATTAAAAAATGCAAATTTAGTGTCAGTTTGTGCAATTAAACTCAATTTTATGAGTTCTGAAAGAAATAAAGTAAATATGAATTTGAGTCTGCAGGGAAAGTCATGTGCTGCCCACATCAGATTTTTTTATACTATAAATATAAACATTATTTTGGGGTAATTAAATAAATTAATGACCCAGATAATTTTTATTAATACAAAAACGCTTGTATAGTCGGAAAAAAATCTCAGTTGTAGTTCTTCTGTCTTAGTAGTTATTCTACTCTTCCAGAACAAAGCTATAGAACAGAAATAGAACAACAGATGTTGTTATCTGAGAGGATTCAATAACTCTTTGGAAATCATTAAGGGTATTGTTCATTACTATTGTTCTTTCCAGAAAGGCGACTGAATCTCCATGGAATTCAGGGATTCAGTGTGGATAATGGTTCTTGATTTATGGATTGAAAGGCTTTGAATAAATTTAGTTATTTTGCGGAGTACAACATTTTGCTGCTGTAACAAGCAGTCTAAAATTCTATAAAAGTTAAGGTGCATAAATGTATCTTCACAAAAATGTTTATTCAGTAGAAAATAAAAACAAATAACGATGTTTTCTATTAAATTTTATGTATTCTAATGTTGAAAATGATATATTGTAGAAAATCCAGTCTGAATGTTAAAACTCAAATTTTAGAATATACTATTTGAATTTCATTAAATTTTATTATACAAGACATTAAACATTTTATTGACTTCGAAAAGTGAAACGCAAACACATTTGTGTGGTACTCAGGTTTGTGTGGTACCCGGATTAAAAATGCAAATGCTATTGAGTACATAGTATTAGGACAATAAAAAATAAAATGATCGGCATCTTCAAAGTGCACAAATAATAAAACGTATACACCCTCTGTAGAAACTTTGGAAATACACTTAACTTGTAAAGTTTTTTGAAACCTAAAAAATTCGCGTAGTTTTCAGAACTCGCCGAAAGTGACCAAGTTGGCGAAATTTTGTCCAATTCGTCGCCACTAGGCCATCGAATTTATTGCCAAGATCAAGTTACCAATATGAGTTAAACGCAGCCTATTTATTGCAACTAAAACGGCATTATCTGAGACGAAATGAATAATACACCAAGCAGAAAGGCGACAGCATTGACATTAAATTTGGTTAATGTTTATGGCCAACAAATTATCTAATTTGTAATGAAACTCTATGTTTGCTGGGGTCCAACTCACACTATCGGGCTAGCCCTGGCCCTTTAAACGACGTCAATAAGGGGTCGAGGTACAGTTCAATCACATGCGTACGAAACTAAAGGGGCGGGCTTACCCATACCCATAAGTAAGAATGTTACATAACTTAAAAAATCTGATGTGAGCAGCACATGACTTTCCCTGCAGACTCAAATTCATATTTTCTTTATTTCTTTAATAATTTATTAGATTGAGTTTAATTGAACCAAATAACACTTCATTTGCATTTTTAATTTAAATTTTGTTTTTATTTGGTAATTGGACATTTTTCCGAAATCAGCGTAACAAAAATGCAAGAAATCTCAAATATCTTGAGAACGGTTAGTCCTAAAGTATAATGAAGTGTGTTATATTATTTTCCTCTTCAAAAATTGCTTATAGAACAAGAATTTTATTGATACATTTGAGCATACACTATTTAGTCTTTTTTTTTAGATTATGGCGATTTCGGCAGGCCATTTCGTAAAAAAAGGCAGGTTGTTCTTTTCCGAATTGCACCAAAATCTAATCAGCACCAGAGTATCCCACAAGTAACTTATCTACGCGGGAGCGGTAGCTCACTGGACAGCGCGTGGTAATTGCACTCGGTAGACCCGGGTTCGATTCCCTCCGCTGGAAAATGAAAAAAACTGCCGCTGTGTTCACGCGGAGTACGATCACGCTAAACATGTGGGTCTGTAAGTTCTCGGGGGTGTGGAACTAAACCTGTAAACCGAGAGGTAAGCCAGGTGCGCACTGCTGTCTCCAAGTAACTTATCTACCAAATTTTGTGAAATTTGATCAATTAGTATTTTAGCTAGAGCGGATAAATTTAATTTTTACGGGCCATTTCGCAAAAAAAGGGGGTTCTGTTTTACGAATTGTACCCAAAACTAATCAGCACCAGGGTCACATCCAAGTGACTTACCTACCAAATTTTATGAAATTCGGTTCATTAGTTGTTGAGTTAGAGTGGATACATACATTGCACAGACACACAGACAGACACATAGACAGATAGACACACAGACAGACACACACACAGACGTCACGCAAAAAATAGTTTTTTCGTATTCTAGAGGTCTCGAAACGTGTAGAT
The DNA here is from genome assembly GCA_951213105.1 of Amaurobius ferox. Taxonomy (NCBI): domain Eukaryota; kingdom Metazoa; phylum Arthropoda; class Arachnida; order Araneae; family Amaurobiidae; genus Amaurobius; species Amaurobius ferox. Next base: position 20,584,482 of record OX578152.1, on the reverse strand, counting down.
CCGTCGAAAACTCGAGTTGTGATTTCAGGTATGATTCCAATACTTTCCCTATACATTACCATGTATTGCAGGGAAAGTGAAAATAGGTTCAGTTACTAGTTAAAAGCTAGTAATTATGAGTTAGAGTTCACAGTTGACAGTCGAGAAGTATAAAGAAAATTTTGAGATGTAGCGAGGTGGATAGATATTAATGGAGAAGCTGGCTGGCAGTGTGGCATCCAACAGTGTGATAACGCATGACGCTGTCAAAATTTGTAAACAGGGTATTTGCCATCTAAATATATTTTATCAATACGTCGAGTATTAAACAATACTATAAAGTGAATGTGAACAATATACCTCGGTCATAGCACCAAAATGTCGTGGTTGAATTTAGGACGCGCACTATATATAGTCAAAATATGTTAAAATGCAAGATAAGGGGTTAAGTTATAAAATTTACGTATAATGATTACCTGAATACACTGCGTTATGAAATGTGTCAACAACCTTCAATTTTTTGCAGTGAGCTAATACTTAACACCGAAAGGAAATATAAATCTAGTCATTAAAGGCTCCTAATGTACGTCTTATACTCTGCCATTTGAAAAAAAAATAAAAGCTCCTTTTTATCTCCTTAAATGTAATCCTTTATTTGTTAAATTTAATTTCAAAATAACATTTACAACATTATTTTTATTTTCAAATATGAGCTTTTCACGAATGTGAAACCGTATCACTGTGAGGCATTACGATGACAAACATTATACGCATTGATACATTAGCTTAAAAAAAGAGCTTTCAGTTACCAGTTGAGAGTTAGAAGTTATGAGTTAGAGTTGATAGTGAACAGTCGAGCAGTGTTTGAAGTCGAAATAATTCGAGTTCTCACGGAGATATATATTAATGCAGGAGAAGCTGCCATGCAGTGTATTTACAGATGGCAGTCAACGTTGTGACAATGCATGGCACAGCCATAACTTGGAAACAGGGTATGTGCCATCGAGATATATATTAATGCCGGAGAAGCTTCCATGCAGTGTATAAGCAGATGGCAGTCAAAGTTGTGACAATGCATGACGCAGCCATATCTTGGAAACAGGGTATGTGCTATTGAGATATATATTAATGCCGGAGAAGCTTCCATGCAGTATATATGCATATTATGCATATGGCAGTCAACGTTGTGACAATGCATGAAGCAGTCATAACTTGGAAACAGGGTATGTGCCATCGAGATATATATTAATGCCGGATAAGCTTCCGTGCAGTGTATATGCAAATGGCAGTCAACGTTGTGACAATGCATGACGCAGCTATAACTTGGAAACAGTGTATGTGCCATCGAAATGTATTTTATCAATAGGCCGAGTGTTAAAAAAACTATCAAGTGAATTTGCAAAATTAGCTGGTCAGTCGGATTGCTCTTGAAACGTAATGACCTCGCATCACTATGCCTCACTGCGATAAGGTCTGACATTTTGTAAAGCCTAAATGTTTTTCTATGTATTAAAACTAAAAGTGGCTCAAGTAAAACTTCATCTGAAATAATCAATTACACCTCTAACGGTCACCGGCCACCCAAACTGCTGCTATAAGCCCCCTAGGGTCAGTCGAATGGTTTGCGTTTTCGACCTCTAACGGCCAAACAAGAGCACCGGAGTCTAGTATTTAAAATATAAACTGATTTATTAACTCAGAGCATATACAACTACCGGCTGTTTAAATAAAGAATCTGTAGAATTAATGGACGGGATATTGTGCAATACCAGTTTTCTTAACCTGGACACATCCAATCGTACTGGGCTTGGTAATATAGGCGAAACTCGCGGTCTCTTGTGCGTATTTAAAAATATTCAAAACTCTTATCTTATCCACGTTCAATTACTACCGACTTTCAGTATGAAGGATAGCATACCACTTCCGCTCGTAATACTGTGGAGTATCCTTTGAAGTAATACTGTAGAGCAATGCTGTGGCGATCGTAATACTGTGGAGTATCCTTTGAAGTAATAATGTGGAGCAATACTGTGGAGTATCCTTTGAAGTAATATTGTGGAGCAATACAATGGAGATCGTAATACTGTGGAGTATCCTTTGAAGTAATACTGTGGAGTATCCTTGACTCGGGGCGATCCTTTGAAGCACCTAGCTGTTCCATCTCGATTTGAACGTGTGAAACCCGCCTTTTCCGTTCACACCCTGTTCTTTAATTCATTGAATCCCCCACTTTGTATAACCAATCCGAAGGCTTTATTATGCCTTACCAACAAGATCGCAAAATTGTTGGCCGGTTTTCTAATTAATCTACTTAACCGGCGTTAACAAAAAAGTTTGTTAGTGCAAACTAACTTAATAATTCATAACGTTAAACTAAGGGAAATTATAACTAAAGGTTATATATAGATCTCACAATTTTTGAAAATTTCATGTTTGGATATATAAATAATACTGTAAATGCTACTAAATGAATAATTAAATTTTAAAATCTAAAAAGTAGACTTTTAGTGCAAGTTTTATATCAATGTAAGAGATAGGTGGGTGATGTATTTTACAACGCATCTTATTCTGGTAATCACCATACGTATATTTAATAAATTATCTCCTATTTTAACATACTTTCACCACTTATGGAGCCTGTCTTAAATTCAAATACGACAACCAGGAGCTTCAAAGTATAGCAATGCAATACTGTTAAATATTCATGAAAATATAATGTCGCTTCCGTTACATATTCCGTTTCATCCCTGTCACATTTCTTTCATGATTTACTCCGAATCCTGCGTCCAAGATATGCTCCACATCAAAATGTAGATCTATTGTCTGTCATGTGGTATTTCTACTGCTAACCAATAAGCCCGAAGAATTGCACAGCAAAGAAATATTTTCGGAATGCACCTAATTTGACGCAAGACAATACGGAAACTTGTCAATACAAGTCGTAAAAATATTTCGAAAGCTCCGAATACATTTCTCAAAACATTTCTGGACTTTCAAAAGCGGATGATGAAAATATTGGAGTCAAATTAAGTTTGATCAAATTGGAGTCAAATTAAATTTGAATTAAAATATGTTCATGATCATAAATCATTAACGTCAATTTAGATTTAAATTAAAGATTATATAGACCTCACAATTTATGAAAATCTCATGTTTCGACATATAAATAACATTGTAAATGCTAATAAAGAATTAAATTTTAAACTCTAAAAAGAAAATATTTTCCTTTTAGTGTAAGTTTTATATAAATGTAATAAATCGTTGGGTGTCTTCAGCAAGTACCCATGGGTGTAGTTAATTGTGAGTAGTATTATGTTAATAGATTTTATTTCAGGAACTTGTACTAAAAATATATGTGGTGGGTTTTAATGCGGCACAATGCAATATTATACGACTTACGATCAACAACCACGTTACTTATGAGTAATTTAATAATTCTGAAATCCAACATCAAGTTTCTTTTGCAAAATGTGCACCACAAACTTATATCCCATTTTAACATATTTTCACCATATATTATGGTGCTTGTCCTAAATTCAAATACGACAACCAGGAACTTCAAATTATATCAATGCAATACTGTTACATATTAATAAAAATATAATGTTACTTCCGTTACATATTCCGTTTCATCCCCGTCACATTTCTTTAATGATTTACTCCGAATCCTGCGTCCTAAGATATGCTACACATCAGAATGTAGATCGATTTTTTGCTGGGCGGTATCTTCTACTGTTAACCAATAAGCCCGAAGAATTGCAAAGCAAAGTATTATTTTCGAAATGTACCAAAATTGACGCAATACAATGGGGAAACCTGTCAACACACGTTATAAAAATATTTCGAAAGCTTTGAATACATTTCTCAAAACATTTCTGGAATTTCGAAAGCCAATCCTGAAAGTACTGAAGTCCAATTAAGTTTGATCTCGGTTTTACACCTTATTGATAAATACCGTACAAATAAGTTCGGGGATGATGAAAGTGGTGTATCTCACTATTTTGATCAAACACTTTGAACGGAATGCATATTTCAGCATTAGGAAATCTCGTAATTATCTAAAGAATTCGAAGGCAGAGAAGGATAATTCATATAACTTTTTGAATTAAAGAAATTGCTCTTTTAGAGCTGTTGTAAGTTAGAGGGGAAGTAAAATATGTTCATGATCATAAATCATTAACGCCAATTTATATTACATTTTCTCTATCTATATACGTAGTATAATGTATATGAAAAGTATTGATGATGGTAAATTCGAATTCGAGTTTTCAACCGAAGAGAGCATTTCAAGTATGCCTGATCTCGAATCAAGCGTTTTTGAGCGAGCGAGTCTGTGTGTGTCGTATTGATGTTAGTGTGTGTGTATATTAGTGTGTGTATATTATTGTGTGTGTGTATATGTATATTGTTCGTGTATGTGTTATCCGTGAGAGTTTGGATGAGTTATCTCACGAACAAATGGAACTTTTCAATGGATTTTTTACAAATATTACAATCCATGTATACTGACACTTTATTGATGTTAAATGCAATCGAATATTCAGACCCCCCCCCCTCCCCACTCCCTAAAAAAAATCATATAAAATTTTTAAAAAATCATAAAAAAATCAAAACCTTTTATAATATTACATAAATAATCATACTATATGTAGTTATGTAGTTTTTCATTAGGAAGCGAATGATACAAACATTAGAACACTAGAGTAGGAATCGTTCTGGAGATATTATTCGTTTTTTATATAAATTTATCAAAAACAATTGCATAAAATTAAAAAGTATTAACTACCACGAAATATGTTGAATTCCCGTATGCAACATTTTGCGACAAATTTGTTAGCATCATTCATGTGGATATATTTCGTTCCATTCACGAGAGAAGATACTTTTTGTAATAGTTTTGTATTTTGATGCCCAACAATTCGCAAATAGTCATTTATTTATATATCATAAAAGCACATTTCTCCATCTGTTTGTAACTCTCGGCGGTAAATTGGCACACTTGGTGACTTTTTCTTATAATGACGCCAAATTGACGAAAGTATCGTCAAAATTGCAAGAATGTCGTCAAATCGATAGATTAATTATTAAAATATTTTAATATATATGGTCTCTATTGCTTATTATGGTTGCTATTACTAATGATAATTGCCAAGTTAAGAGTAACATAAGTTAACTCGTTACTTTAAAATAGTTTTGCTTGTTGCCATCTGGAATGGCGCCAAATGTACAATTGGCGCCATGCCGGACCAATGAACATTGGACCATGGATTTTATACACCATTTTTCTACTATGAAAAAATAAGTTTATTACATTAAGTAGTGGAAGTTATATGCTGCCCGCAACAGCATTTGTTTTGCAAATTCATTAAAAATTATTTATTTTCATCTTTTAAATCCAATTAATTTTTCTTTATACTATACAGTTGCTTTCCTGACAAGCTCGTTTTATGTGTAGTTTTGGACAACGCAAATCATAAGACCAACACTATTACTTTAAGAATATTATAATTTTGAGGAACTGAAGTTGTTTTTCCATGTAGTTAAAGAACTATTTAATGATATTTCCAAAAATTTAGTTCTTAGGTTCCTTGAGGTTTATCTTGATGCTGATTAAATTTAGGCTTAATTCGGAAAAATATAATCGACTCTATTTTAAGAAATGACCCGCTAAAATCGGGAAAATCTGAAATAATCGACTAAAATTGCTGAAATATATTAATTAGTTACACTTTCTTTGTGTAATTTTTGACAAGACACCGAATAAGACTGATCTTATGGCTCTAGGGTGAACCGATTTCAAGATATTATGTATTTTTTTTAATTTTTAGGAGCTATAGACATTAAAGTGCATTAATTTGCCAAATTGAACCAAGATGCATTAAAAATGCGAATTGGATATAATATCAGAAAAGTATCCGTGTTATTGTCAGCAATTAAAAGTCAATTGAATGCATCAGGAAATAAAAAAATAATAACAATTAGAGTCAGTAGCGAAAGTTATGTTCTGCCCACATCAGATTTCTCTTATATTTTTAATCATGTTTTCCTTGCCGCTGCATTAACAGGCACCACCAGACGTTAACTAGTCTGAAAGGTGATTCAAAAATAGAAAATGTAACTCATTAAAACTGATAGGCCAGATATAGAAAAATTACGGATTGGGCAATGGATTCGGCAGAATCGCACTGTGTAAATTTGATTACAAATTTAAGAGGCATTTTCTTTTAAAGAGCACGCTTTCGACAGACATAATTAAACAAGAAAGACCAATCATGCTTAAAGCATGGATTATGAAACACTTTCCAACTGAAATGTAATTTTATTTAAACTTCTCTAAAATGGGATACATTCAGCCGTGATATTTTTAATTTTGAAGAGCTGAAGACATTAAAGTGCATTAATTTGTCCAATGGAACCAAGATGCATTAAAAATGCAAATTGGATATAATGTCAGAAAAGTATCCGTGTTATTTTCTGCAATTAAACTCAATTGAATGGATCAGGAAATAAAAAATAAAAAAATAAATAATTTGAGTCTGTAAGGAAAGTCATGTTCTGCCCTCATCAGATTTCTCATATTTTTCATCATGTTTTCCTTGCCGCTGCATTAACAGGCACCACCAGACGTTAACTAGTCTGAAAAGTGGTTCAAAGATAGAAAATGTAACTAATTAAAACTGATAGGCCAGATATAGAAAAATTACAGATTGGACAATGGATTCGGTAGAATCGAACTGTGTTAATTTGATTACAAGCTTAAGAGGCATTTTCTTTTAAAGAGCACGTTTTCGACATAATTAAATAAGAAAGACCAATCATGCTTAAAGCATTGATTATGAAACACTTTCCAACTGAAATGCAATTTTATTTAAACTTTTCTAAAATGGGATACATTCAGCGCTGATATTTTTAAATTACCACATTACTACATACATTTGTGATACTTGAAAATTTTAAATTTCATCGAAAAAGAAAATGCTAGTTAAGGAAAATGAATTTTATTCAAATGACGTCATCGAAATATAAATCGTCTGCTTCTCTATGTAAAATTCAATGAATATTTCATTTATATCACTTATATTCCAGACTACAGAGTAAATAATTTTGCTTGAAAAATTTATTCAGCAATTCTTATACGACTCACCTTACAATAGCTGGATTTGTTTACAATCTGCATGCTATATTATAGCATTAAATTTAGAGTTCCTTGTAGGAATTATCAAAGTTCAGTGATTATTTACAATAAAAAATATTGTAATTGCGTTAGCACAGAATTTAGATACACATATGAATAAATAAAGCGGTTTTATGACGGATACAACATTAAATATAAATTTAAAAGATCGCTAAGCTAAACATCACGATCTGAGTCCTACACAACGGAAAATAAACGAATGCCAAATTTTTGCAATGAATTACGTTATCTCTTTGTGGCGATTGGGAGTCGCCGGTCCTTGGTTCCATCGTGCATAAACTTTAAAAATTCCGATTTCGACACAAGATGGATGTCATATTTTTTATATTGAAGTGGGTCACACCATCTCTTCATATAATATGGGTGCAATTATTATTCTAATTTTTATTTAAAAAAACTAGCGAACATATTTTCTAAATTTTTTCTTTATATATTTTACGGGATAATTTGATTATTTCCTAAATATCTCGAAGTAATATGTGAATTTTAAATTTGCTTAAAAAATGTTTGAAAAATTAGATCTCATAGGGTACAATGTATTTCAGTTTTTTAACCCAGGTTTAATCCAAATCTAATTGGATAAAAATCTGATGTGGGCAACACATGACTTTCCTTATATAATGTAATGAATGTACTTTTACAGTAAAAAAATAGGTTTTTCTTATAGTAGATACTAATATTCTTTTCAAGATATTGAATTTTCGACAATTAGTCGTTATTTTCATTGATTTAGCGTCATTTTTATCCATTTGGCGAGATTTTCGTTAATTTGGCGACATTTCTAAAAGTCGCCAAGTTGGCGACATTTCGCCAATTTTGTCACCAAAATCTCGCCAAGCGTTATGGACGAAGAAATAAGTTATTCTTACAGCAGATAAATGACTATTGGCGTTCAAATACAAAGATTTTTTTTTTACTTTCCTTATATACATAATGTATAAGGAAAGTATTGTGACGGGGTCGAAAATTCGAAATCGAGTTTTCGACGGGAGAGCACGTTTCAAGCATCCCTGACCACGAATAAAACATTTTTGATGTGATGTCTGTGTGTGTGTGTGTGTGTCAGTGAGACTGTGGAGACAATAACTGACGAACGAATGGACCGATTCGAACCAAATTTGGTACAAAAATCACAATCCGTAAACACTGGAAGCCTATTGTTTTTATACGTAATCGAATGTTCAGAACCCCCCTAAATTTTCGAATAAAATTTTGAAAAAATTGTCAAAAAATCAAAACCACTAATAAAGTTACGCAAATAGACATTTCTTATGTAATGTTTCATTAGAAAACGATTGACATAAATTTTAGAAAGCTAACATGAACCGTTCTCGAGATATTGCACATTTTTCAAAAAAATTAGTAAAAAGTCATATAATATGAAAAAAAAATACTTTCTAATTGAAAAACATGTTCACTTTTATGAAATTTAATTGAAAAACATGTTCACTTTTGTGTAATACCATGCGATAAATTGGGTGACATCATTCTCGTGGATCTAGCTCGTTCCATTCATGAAAAAAGATACTTTGAGTAACATTTTTGTATTTGAACGCCAATAGTCATTTATCTGCTGTAAGAACAACTTATTTCTTCGTCCATAACGCTTGGCGAGATTTTGGCGACGAATTTGGCGGAATGTCGCCAACTTAGCGACTTTTTGAAATGTTGCCAAATTAATGAAAATCTCGCCAAATGGATAAAAATGACGCTAAATCAATGAAAATGACGACTCATTGTCGAAAATTCAATATCTTGGAAAGAATATTAATATCTACTATAAGAAAAACCTATTTTTTTACTGTAAAAGCAGTAAATTCATTATATTATATAAGGAAAGTCCTGTGTTTCCCACATCAGATTTTTTTTATTCTTTCTAAGTCATTATTTGCTGAAAGAACTCGCATGCCTTTTACTTTCTTTATATACATAATGGAAAGGAAAGTATTGTGACGGGGTCGAAAATTCGAATTCGAGTTTTCGAAGGGAAAGCACGTTTCAAGCATCCCTGATCACGAATCAAACATTTTTGAGGTGATGTCTCTCTCTCTCTCTGTGTGTGTGTGTGTGTCAGTGAGTCTCAGGAGACGATATCTCACGAACGAATTGAGCGATTTAAATGAAATTTTGTACAAAAATCACAATTCATGAATACTGAAAGCCTGCTGTTTTTAAACGCAATCGAATGGTCAGTACCCCCCTAAATTTTCGAGTGAAATTTTGAAAAAAATCATCAAAAAATCAAAACCTTAAATATAGTTACGCAAATAGACATTTCTTATGTAAATTTTCCTTAGAAAACGATTGACATAAACTTTAGAACGCTAGCATGAACCGTTCTCGAGATATTGCACATTTTTCAAATAAATTATCAAAAAATCCCATAAATTAAAAAAATATATATTAACTGTTGAGAAACATGTTCACTTTTCATATGTAATATCATGCGATAAATTTGGTGATATCATTTTCGTGGATCTCGCTCGTTCCATTCATGAGTAAAGATACTTTGAGTAATACTTTTGTATTTGAACGCCAATAGTCATTTATCTGCTATAAGAATAACTTATTTCTTCTTCCATAACACTTGGCGAGATTTTGGCGACGAATTTAGCGGAATGTCGCCAACTTGGTGTTTTTTTAAATGTTGCCAAATTAACGAAAATCTCGCCAAATGTTTAAAAATGACTCTAAATCAATGAAAATGACGATCCATTGACGACAATTCAGTAACTGGGAAAGAATATAAATATCTACTATAAAAATAATCTATTTTTTTTACTGTAAAAGTAGTAAATTCATTGCAATATATAAGGAAAGTCATATGCTGCCCACATCAGATTTTTCCACTCATGATGTGACCCTTTAGTCCGGGAGGAGGCTCAATTTCATTAACTGCATCATTTAATAACTTCAATTACGTTATATTCCTTCTTAGAGGGAAGTAATTGTATCTGAAAAGTGTGATTGAATACATGTTACTTAGTAACGAATGTAAAAGATCGATAATATTTGTTCAATAATTCATATTGTGCTGGATTGTTCTCCATCTAAACTATTAAACATACTTTTAGGAACGTGTAAAATGCTCTAAAGTCGCTTTTTACAACATCCCTCTCATTATAGTACCGTCTGAAAAACAGACAAAAATACCCGTACAGGCTTCCTTTCATATGACGTGATTCTAGGGTTGCTATATGCCGAAGTTCGAAGAAGGGTTTCCAGATTTCGCAAGTTATCACTAATTTGGCGATATTTGGCGACTTTCCGTATGAGAAGAAACTCGAAATAACGATTTTTCTACGAGATATGAGATATTTCTAGAAGTTTCTACAGAAATAGACTATAAAAGGAATCACCACTCAGTTGTTGGAGCAGTTAACGTAATACGAGTTGCATTGAACTGTGGTAATCGTCAATGTTTTGGGAATAGTATCGGTTGTTTTGTGTAATTAGTGGAGCAGTTAAGTGCTGTTTTACTGTTTATTTTTCCTGTTTACGCTGCGCTTGTAAATAAACGTGTTAGTTATCCAGAAATGAGAACATATTCTTGTATCTTGAACGCACACCCACGATTCCAGGAGATACGTTGTAAAAATACGAAAGAGTAGCACATTAAAACAAATTCCACTTTCATTGTAAACGTTTGTGTTTATACTTTTTTCAAGATAGAAAAAATGGCAATATATACCCACAAATTAAGAAACACTTTCACAACTTCCTTGAAGAAATCTGGCATATATTTGTTAGGTGACTACAATTGTTTTGAGGCAATCCACCTTCTTTAGATCAAAAGAACAGATAGATCAGTATGCGCCGGCTAAGACTGGAACGGAACAAGTGCAACGAAGCAAGTGATGAGCAATTCAAATGCAGCTAAAACACACACACAGCAGAAATTTCGATACGGGTGGTATCATCCATTGAAAAACTATAATCATATTAACACGATGCTCCCGAGCAGCTGCCTGTCCGGAGCATTCTGAGCCTCTGCAACGGTTAAATGTGTCTTCTCTGATCTACTGTTGCGAACACTGAGCAACTACCATCTCCGACAAGATGGCAACTGATACGTCTGTTAGACCAAGCAGCTTCCCTTAGGCATATTATGCAATCTTTCTCTAAATCTGACAATTATTTATAACGCCATTGATTGCATCGCAAATGCATCTTTGTGTACAACTTGCAGGATCAAAGCAGAAAACCAAGTTCTAATTGTCCGTGAGTGAAAACACCTGTCGTTTTAAATGCTGCACGATGGGTCATTCTCATGCGCGTTGCATGCGCCCTATAAATAATTAGCGCTGACAGTTTGATCATTTGCATAACTCTTATAACCACATTTGCGTACCGAGTTTCCCGGCTGTAGCTTCAATTTTTACTTTCCCTGCAATACATGGTAATGTATAGGGAAAGTATTGGAATCATGTCGAAAATCGCAACTCGAGTTTTCGACAGATCTACACGTTTCGAGACCTCTAGAATACGAAAAAACTATTTTTAGCGTGACGTCTGTGTGTGTGTATGTGTGTCTGTGTGTCTGTCTGTGTGTCTGTCTGTCTGTCTGTGCAGATTTTGTATCCACTCTAACTAAAAAAGTAATTGACCGAATTTCACAAAATTCGGAAGGTAAGTCACTTGTGAACGAGTCTGGTGCTGATTAGTTTTGGGTACGATTCGGGATAAAGGAAATCGCCTTTTTTTGCGAAATGGCCCGCAAAAGTTTGTATCCACTCTAGCTGAAAAACTAATGGACCGAATTTCATAAAATTCGGTAGATGAGTCACTTATAGGTCACCTTGGTGCTGATTAGATTTTGGTACGATTCTGAAAAAAATAACCTGCCTTTTCTTGCAAAATGGACCGCAAAAATTGTCAAAATCTAAACTAAAAAGCTACGTATGCTCAAATATATCCATTAAATGCTTGTTTAATACGTAATTTTTAACGAAGAAAAGAATAAGACCAACCCCATTACACTAGGACTAGCCATTCTCGATATATTTTAGTTTTTTGTTTTTCCGCTACGCCACCTTTGAAAATGAGTCCAGTTAGCAAACGAGAAAGAAAATTGAATTATATGTGAATTAAATGTAATTAAAATAAAGAGAACGTGAATATAAGTCTGCAGGGAAAGTCATGTGCTGGCCACATCAGATTTTTATGGATGCATGCATGTTTTTACAACAAAATGTATTTTCTGCATTAACATAACAGCACTTTTTTATGCTCCATTTTGATACTTTAATCTGAAAAGGGTTTTGATATACAGTTAAGTCACATTTATTTAATGTTCGTCATTCCGAATGTGCGAAAAGGCTTGTAATACAAAGGGGAAATAAATATGTTCGAAATTAGAAAGGTTAGCTGTAGCTGTGGTTGGAAATAGTAATTGAACGTAATTTCGTGTATTGGATTTTCAATATTTATTCCCATAACTATAATTATTTTACTCTTCGATAATTATTTAATCTAATCGCACCGCTTAGACATTATTTTAAAGTATTTTCAAGTGGAATGTCAAGTGCCTCGTTAAGAACGTTTCGGATGTTGAATTCTGATTCATAGGTTGAGAAATCATATTAGCTTTTATGTAACAAAGACTCAAAATAAACAAGAATATTTTTAAAACACTTATTACTGCTGGACGCAAAATCTAACACAAAATTAATAGTGTCGAACGATTTCTAAGGCCACAAGCAGACTACTTCTTGAGAGAAGAAAGAAGGGCAAACATCAATCAATATAGTAAGCTCGTCAACGGTTGCATGCGCTAACTTCGTCAACATATATTTCGGAAAATAACTAAAATTCCGAAAGCTAGTAGAAAATTACAAAAAAAAAAAAAAAAAGACGTAACAAGTAAAAATAAAATTGAAAAATTCAATCATAGATTTTCAAGAAGAGAGGAACAGAAGGCCATTTAAGAGGAGAGTTTAACTGAAAAAAAAATCATGAAACTTTTAAGTAATTCCAATTTAAAAATGGAATTAGGAGATGAAAATGGCTCCAAACTGATGAATGAATTATTCAAATATTTTAATATATGGATCATATTGCTTATTGCGGATGCTATCAGTATTGATGATTGCCAATTTGGAGTTCCATGAAATATAAGTTAATTGGGTACTTCGATATAGTTTTACATACTGTCATCCAGAAAAGCAGCAAATCAACATTGTACAGTAAACATTGGGCATGGACAATATACATCAATTTTTTATTGTGAAAGAAATAAATTTATTGCATTATATAAGGAAAGCCATGTGCTGCCCACATCAGATATTATATAAGACCGCTAATTGTACCGTCAAGCATGACAATCCAGGATTATATTTTCTCATATAATAACATCTTTTAATTTGAATTATGTAATTAGTAAATTAGTAATGCGTAAAATACATTCTGGCAACTAAAATGTGTTTATTGCTTGCTGCTAGACTTCGATGACAGTCTAATATGCCTTAAAATGAACTTCACTTCTGCAGTCTACAATAACATTTCAAAATATATATGAATGAAGTACCCTCAATCAGATCAGCAAACTTCCTTATTTATTTAGCTGGTAGCCACACCCATATAGTTACGAAATAAAAATCCATCGCATTATTTCCGGTTTTACTTTAGTTATCCTTGATTAAACAGTACATGTGCAGTCTAGGTGTGAGGAATGTTTTCTTACACTATATATGGCCATACTGTCAAAGTGCAGATCAACTCATAAATAACCATCAATCGATAATTATACATAGCCTCAATTTGATTCTCTAATGTAATAAATAGGCAATTTTTTTATTATGGCTTTTAGCTGAAATTTATTTATTTTATTGCCATTTATCTTTCTAATTGTGCCCCCTCCACATGTATATTTCTCAGTGTGCACCCTGGTCTCTATTTTTAATTGTGCCCTCATTCGTGTATCGTATGCAATGTATTCAGTGGCGGTCACATGTATTTTCGTTAGGGGAGAGCGGGGGGGGTCCACCTAGGGTTTTATTCGTAATTATGTAATGTTTTCATATTCTTGTTATACTCTCTTGATCATAATAATAATATAATTGCATATAATAGCACGTTTAAGTATAATGTAGAAAAAAAAATATTTTTATATACTCGAGTAAAAAATCCCACGAGGGCAGCACATAACTTTCCCACGTAATGCAATGAATTTAATTTTTCACAGTAGAAAAATATGTATAAGACCATATGTTTTTAACGTTGAATCGTACATTTAGCACTTTTCCGGATGACAACATGGAAAACAATGTTTCGAAGCACATAATTAATGCATATTTCGTGCAACACAAACTTGGCAATTGTTAATATTGATAGCATCCGCAATAAGCGATAGAGTCCGAATATTAAAAAAATTTAATAATTTGTTCCCCAATGTAGACCATGATTTTCGTTATTTTATCGTCCTTTTTGCAATGTTGAAGTTGTTTTCTGCTTCGCCAAATTAGCTACTAAGTTTGCCAAATTTATCGGGCAACAGAGAGCAAACATAGAGCAGAGCTTCTCTTATATATAAATAAATAACTTTCAGGAAATTGTTAGGCCTCAAAATTCAAAACTATTACCCAAAGTATCTTCTCTCGTCAATGGAACGAACTAAATTCATGAGAATAATGTTAGTAATTTTGTCGCATAATACTGCGTATAAAAAATGTATATATTTCACTTTATAATACTTTCCTGATTTTTCTATTTTTTTTGCTAAATGTATTTGAAATCGTTCAAAATATCGATAATAGTTCTTGTTATTGTTCAAAGTTTGTGTCATTTGTTTTCTAATAAAAAATTACACAATAAATAAAGACTTACGTAACATTATTTAAGGATATGATTTTTAGCTATTTTTTAAAAATTTCATTCAAAAATTAAGCTTTTCTGAACATTTGATTGCGTTTAAATTTAATTGAGTTCCAGTATTTACCGACTGTAATTTTTTTACAAATTTCGCTCAAAACTCTCTACTCGTTTGAGAGTTATCGCATCCACAGATTCACGGACACACACACTAACATACATACATACTAACATACAGACACATTAACATACATATACACACACAGCCATTACCTCAAAAATACTCGATTTGAAATCAGGTATGCTTGAAACGCGCTCTTCCGTAGAAGACTCGAATTTAAAGTTTCGACCCCGTTACAATAGTTTCCATATACCTTATACTATGTATATAGGGAATGTAAAAGTTAAAGTAAAATGTGCTAGATTTTTAATATATTCGACAAATGTCAAAAATAATTTTCATTAAAGAGTACTACGGGGCTCTTCCTGGTCCCCGTAGCTTCGAATATAGCTGGCCATACAAATACATGCTTTTCCCGAAAAATTGGCGCCTGTCTTTTTACAAGGAGAAAATTAGTTACTGGGCATTTACAAACGCCACTGTTCCACACAGTACAAGTAAATGGAAGTACATGCTGGTTCAGAATTTTTTTTTGTTCGTCGTTTCCTTTCTTATAGATATTTCTAATTTCATACCCAAACAACCATAGTTATTTCCAAACCAAGAAAATTTATTAATAAATTTATTAATAATCAATTAGTCAAATAAATTATATAAATTCATTAAGAGATTAACAACATATTGATAATTGAATTTTTGATTTACAAAATTTGTATGCAAAGTCCTATTCAATAGGAAGGACTATATAGTTATTAAATACAGTTTATTTGTTATATAGAACCTCTTTGAGTATTCAATTTTTCGAAATTATTTATAAAGAGCAGTTTTAAAATTAATTGTTTTATGAAGTAAATAATAGTACAAATAAATAATAGTACAAATAATATTGAACATTCAAACTTATGGTAGTGCTTGTATAAAGTATACTTACTGATCTTGGAATTATTAGTAAAAGGTAGTTGAGCTTCATCGTCATTGCATTCAAAATAAATTCTTTATTTACAACAGCTTCTCCATGAATGTTGAGCAATGCAATTCCAGAAAGTCGAGAATTGAAACTATATTTCGAAAATGAGTTTTCAGGCGCCTTAGAGTAGAATGTACCTTTTCCGGAGTGGCTGTTGAGACACTGCTTGTTAATTTAATTTTTAATAATTGCTTGATACTGGTGTAAACAGCAGCTTCGAAATTTAAGGATTCTATTGCTAAAACATAAGGATTCTATTGCTAAAACATAAAGATTCTATTACTAAAACATAAGGATTTTATTGCTAAAACATAACGATTTAATTGCTAAAACATAAGGATTCTATTCACTGCAACATAAGAATTATATTGCAGTGATTGATATTTCTTCTTAAACAATCGTCTCAAGACAACAATTCTCAACAAACATTTCAATGTTTCTACTTGTAAAATATTCGGAAGAATATTTATATCAGAAGATTAAAATTTAGAACAGTGTAAGGTATTCTCTATTGACGATGTTTCGAAGTTTTTTGACAGAATAACGAAATCCATAAAAGAGATGAAAACAATTTTTCTATAACACTCTTTCACGGATTTACTCGGTATACTATTTCGATTCATTTGTTTTTAATCAGGTCTAAGTTTGTTTATTTAAAAAGTCAGTTCTTTTGCTGTTTCGACAGCTCATTTAAATATAATTGTAGACTTTGTTTAAAAATGTTCCTGTATTTTTCTGAATAATCACGTTATTTCTTTCATGGTATATACGATGGTATTAAATCAGTGTCAGGTTTTTGCGGCGCTATCGACCGCTTGGGAGTGATTTCAAAACATATTTCTATTACGAAAAGGGATACTACGAGTAAAAAAGTATTTTGGCATAACAAATTGTAAAACAGCATGGCTTTCTTAGATGTTTCGGTATCAAAGTTTGTATCTTCATGGATTTCCAGCATGGCTGAAATGATGAAATCAAAACACTGACAGAATTTAAAGAAAGCTACGCATCGCCCTACCCAGCAAATTAAAAGAAAAATCTTAAAATAAGTCACCTTTTTCTTAAGGTGCATTTCCGTTGAAAAAGTCCTCTTCTTCTATTTCGTTTTTCAATATTTTCTCCTTTTTGCTGAAGCTTTAAAACGTGTGACTATTTACGGAACAGTGGCGAGGAAATTTCAAATTGATGCAACACAGTAGGATTTTAACAGTTATAAATTGATACATGACAGCAGCAGTGGTCGCACAGCGCCGTTGAATGTTTCTGAATCATTTCTGCTTAAACTTCGTTTAATTTGCCGGAGATCAAAAATACTCCATCATAACCTAGTCCAGTAAATATGAACCATCAATTCCACGGTTTCTAAGACGTGATAATAACATGTCAGCGATTGCAGCCGCAGATAAATTTTCAATTATGAAGTCTAAAATGATGTTATGACGCAGGAAGAATCAGATTATTCAATACTAGAAAATGAATGTACTCGGCGATGTATTTGATTTTTGTTTCTGTTTTTCGATGAAGTTGTATTCCTCTGTCAACAAATTATTTTTTCATGACTTTCTTGTATTCTTCTGGCGTTATATTATAGTTACTGTGATACCATCATAATAGGTGAGATATGATGTATTCTAAAGGATCCTTCATTGGCTAAAAAGAGATAAAACAAACTGCCGAAATCCTTAATTTCCTTAGCAACCTTCTCCGTTTGAAACAACTGCACGTATTTTGCAGAGAAAGGGCATGGGTATTTTTAAACCAGCGACATTGGGATTTTCTACTTTAATCAATTGTAGGAAAGGAAAATAATGGATACGGTTTCCTCGAATTTTCTAAAGCTTTTAACTTTTGACTTTCGAGATGAATTCCGACTAATAGTCCTATATCTATATCACATGCAAGGGACGACGATGATGCGCTCTTTTCATGACTAACAACATTTTTTTATCAACTTGTTTGTGGTTTGCATCATTAGCGGGGCATGGGTTAATTCCACGCCGTCATAATCCCTTCTCTTATCAAAAGGGTCAATTGCACGGGCGTCGGATATAATTAAACTAGATAGTTGCAAGCTTTAAACAGGTCAAACACGTTCCAAAATTAATCAATAGCTTCATTAGATTTTTGGATTGAACTATTTCATTAAAGTGAAGTATCGAATTTATGTATAGAATACTTAATGTCTCAACAGACAAATAAAAAGCTTAGAAAATTTCCAAATGAAAAGGTTAGAAAATTTAGTGATTATTTAACTGACAAAGACATAGCAGAAAAGGTGGTAATTTTTCTCTTAAGACGTTATATATATATATATATATATAAATATATATATATATAACTTTGTGCATATATATATATATATATGCACAAAGAACAGATTAACATCCCTTAAAAATCTAATGGGATTTCAAACTTTTGATTTTAAAGATCTTTTCAATAATATCAAGAACTCTGACCTGCATGATGTAATTTTAGCCCTATACAATGATTATATTACTAATCTTACATCTCGAGCCAGTTTTGTTAATTTTCCTAAACTTCTTCACTTTGTTATTTTCAATTATTATATTTTTCAAGGAAATAAATTATACCAACAAGTCTCAGGAGTTCCACAGGATGGCTGCAGTAGCAGTATGTTAGCTAATTTATATATTTATCATTTTGAACAGTCTTTTACATCAATAGATTATACAATATACAGATATGTTGATGATCTGATTTGCTTAGTACATACTGAAAATTGTGTCATTAATATAGATTTCTATCCTGATAATTTGGAATTAATTTCTAGTGAAGCTACTGTTAGTAAAAATATTAATTTTTTGGATTTAAATCTTTTTGTTGAATCTTCTAATAGAATTGTTACTAATTTATATGATAAAAAAGACTCTTTTAATTTTAGAATTAATAAAATCTTACCATTTAATTGCTGCAACTCGTTTCTAATATTTAGAAATACAATTCTTAATCAGCTTTTTAGAATATATAGATTAGCTGATAAAAAATTCTATGCTTTCCATATTGATAATCTAAAAATTACCAGCAATTTATATAAATATCCCTCTTATTTTGTAAATGGTATAGTTAAAAAATTTAGAATAGCTAGATTTTCTTCAATTTTATTTATTTAATATTGCTTTAAATTTTAGCCTGACATTTCCCTTCTCTTGTTTTAATTATATTTTATTTATACATTCACTTAGACATTAGCCTTTCTATTATTGCCCCTCTTGATGGTATATTATCTCTTGTACATGTCTTTTCGTATTACTGTTATTTATTTCTTACGAATAGCAACAGTATATCTTCTTCCTTTGTGAATGGCAACACTTGTCACTTCTTTCTGTGTTCCCGTGCTTACTAGGTTAGTGTGTTTTTTTAGTCAGTTTTTTGGTATCCATTTTTCCTTTTATTTTTCTTTTTTATGTATGTCGTCCAAGTAGAAAAAGTTTATAGATATAATCTCTCTATTTCTTCAGAAACATACATTTTTGTGCTTGCTTCTACAAAAAACTTGGACATGATTACGATTTTTGTAGAAGTGAACAATTCATGATTTAGGCTTAGAGCCTTGTCCACGTTTATAGCGTTTGTGCTTGATTTCGTTTGTTATTCTTTTTTCGATTCCATACATTTGTACTTTGATACTTTTCATTGACTTGTTGACCCGATATTTATTTTATTTATGTGCTTTTTTATTTTTTTTCCATTTGCTTGAAGATTTGTTGATTTGTAGTTTTATTTTGTAAGCCTGTTAGATAGTTGAATTTTCGTGTTACAGCTTCTCACTTTTCTTTCCTTGGGTCTTCAAACCTTTTTTTCTTATATATATATATATATATATATATATATATATATATATATATATATATATATATATATATACATATACAGTAAAACCTGTGTATAACGATATTGTCTATAACGATAAACTTGTTTATAACGATATTTTCCACGGTCACGGCGGATTTCCTATAGTTAGTGTATATCGAACTTGTCTATAACAATAATTTGCTTTTGAGTGAACCTGTATATAACAATAATTTTGAGTATTTCAAACTTTTTCTCCTGTGTTATATCCAAGACTTTTTGGACTTCGGACCAAGACTTTTACAATGGCAGACTTAACACAAAGGCAGTTCATCCTAAAGGGGAATAATGTTCTATCTACGACTAAGATCTGTTCAATATTACCAAACTACTCTCTACTGTTATCTCTACTGTTCAAGATTACCAAACCCTTTGACATAAATGTTAAACAAGCATGTCATATGATCTCTGGCATTTGGAGTTATGTGCAGTCATCTACCTTACGAAATTGTTGGCGGAAGGCAGGTTTTAACTTCAGCCCGTGCAGTGATGAAAAACAGTCTGACAGCGATGAGAATTCTCAACAAAATCTTTCTGAATAAGAAAATTGTGTGGTGCACCTAAGTAATTCTTTGAATGCATTCAAACTTTTCACGAATAGGCACTCATCAATAAACCCAGAAGACTATTTGAATTGTAGAACTGAAAGAAAATTATGATGTTAGTGAATTTAGCATGAGGAGTGTGGAACGGAATCACCACCCAACACAACAGCTGAAGATGCTGTTAAAATGATGGAAACATTACAGAATTTTATTCCTACTTTACCAAATGTTCTAGAAGTATATCTGATTTTGCTAGAAGGTTTAGAAAATATGTGTATGACGACTGCATTCTTTGCAAAATCTGAGCAAACGAAAATATCGGATTACTTCGCACGTTAAATTTTCCTTCGTCCTATTTAAGGATTCGAATTGTGTACGGTACGTATTTCATTTCCGTTTCGACGTATTCTTGATTTTTGAATGAAAAATAGAACTCCAATTTTATTTTTATCATTATAATTATCCATTTTTAATTGCATAATAGAAATGTAGTTAAAATATACGTCGTGTTACATTTTCGAACTACAATTTGAATCTTATGATTTAGATTCATAAGATACTACATATGTTTCATATTTTTTTCCTAAGCTGTAATACATTCATTGTAAATGTAAGTTCAACATAATGTTGTAGTATTATTCAGTCATGCTTGTTCAAAATATATTATTATAATAACGTCACACCCATGTATAATAACTTCCATTATAGAGTGTAGCAAGTTCAGCCCTGTCTATAACGATAAATTGTCTATAACGATATTTTTTCTCGGTCCCTAGAGTATCGTTATAGACAGGTTTGACTGCATATATATATATATATATATATATTCTTCTATCTCTGTATATATATATATATACAGAGAGAGAGAATGAGAAAGAGTAAATCCGTGTTAGATGGCTAATCATTGTTATTTGTTTAGTAACCGGTAGATGACAACGCTAACCACACAGTTATGAGTCAGATGCTTGAGAAGAAGGTTGCTTCTGTCGATGTCTATAAATAAACGTCTATCAATAAACGTATATCAATTCTCTATAGTTTTGGCTGGTTGGTTGGTTGGTTGGTTGGTGTCGTGTCCCTAACATATTTTTTATTAAGGAAGAATGTATGCACTGCTTCTGCTTAGTCAAAGACCCGGGGCACCCGAAGGTAGAAGTCTGACTTCTGGCCCAATAAGACATCACAACATCTATGCCCGCAGGCGGGACTCGAACCCGCATTCTGGCAGCCGAGCCATCACGAGGAAACACCTGCCTCTTTGATCGCTCGGCCACCACATCGGCACTATTGTTTTAATTAACCTAAAAAAGTTCTGCATTTAGTTGCTATATTCATTTCTAAAAATAATTTTATTCATTTTCTGGTAAATTGATGCTATGAGATTGAGATGTGTCACTTTTCGGCGATGCGATTCAAAGTCCGTTTATGCCATGTATCAATACTGTACTTGGGCATGCCCACATGTGACCACTCCCATTTTTCACGTTTATCAAACGTTTCCTAGAGACGATGGAATAGGGACGTCTATATAAATGAAAATTTGTCTGTGTATGCTTGTTTTTTCATCACGAGAGAACTGTTGCACCGAATTTCATGAATTTTTTGGGTAGCCGTGAAATAGCCACACTTAAAATTTAGACCATGTTTGGAGTTTCGAGAAGATATCATTATAAAACGAAACTTCCATTGAGATAGAATTATGCAGCCGATAGTTTTGCTACAAATTTATTTCAAACAAGAAAGATCAATCAAACATAAAGCATTGATTATGAAACACTTTCCAACTGAAATGTAATTTTATTTAAACGTATCTAAAATGCGCTACATTAGCGCTGATTAATTTTAATTTGTCACAGTACTACATTAATATATTATATTTGAATACTTAAAACTTATTGGAAAAAAATGAACTTTATTCCAATGACGTCAACGAAATATAAATCGTCTGGCTCTCTATGTAATAGTAACGATTATTTCATTCATATCACTTATATTCCAGACTCCAGAGCAAAATCATTTTGCATGAAAAAAATTCAGCAATTCTTATACGACTCATATTACAATCACTTGTTTACATTCTGCATCTATTAAAATTAGGCTTCGTTGTAGAAATAATCAAAGTTTGATGATCATTTAAAATAAAAAATATTGTAATTGCATTGGCGCAGAATGTAGATGCAAAGAAAATGCACAAAAATTAAAGCGGTTTTAGGACGGATGCAACACTAAATATAAATTTAAAAGAACTTTTAAAATCACGGTTTTTATACTGGGAAAGAAACATGGATCCCATATTTTATTTTGAAGTGGGTCATGTGTTTGTTCTCTTCATATTATATGGGTGTAATTATTATTTTAACTTTTATTTAAAAAATACCGAACATATTTCGCTGTAATTCTTTTTATGTATTTTATAGGACAATTTGAATGTTTCCTTAAATTTTCGAAGCAATTTGTAAATTTTAATTTGGCTTAAAAAATATTTGAAGAATTAGGTCAAATCGGGTTCAATGTATTTCACTTCTTCAACTGGGGTTCAATCCAAAATTAATTTGGTAGTATTATTCATTTACATTCTCATATTTCCCCCAGACCCTCTCAACAACATACTAAAAAAGTGATTAACACTTTCCAACTATGTTGGAAAGTGTTAAAAAATCGAACCACGGCTTCTTCGAATAATAGCACGCATGCTGTCAATTGCAAAGTATATCGTACAGGAGTGAATTATGCGTATCTTTCAGCAGATGACGACGCATAGCAAACACTGACTCTTTTTATGATAATATTTCCGATCGCAAATATCATTCTAACTGGTGTTTCAATAGTTAATAACTAAAAAAATATTTGAATTAAAAACGATATCGATGAAGTGTTTCCTCTCGAAAGTACCCCTACACCGCGCAACAGTTTTTTTGCATAGCCAACCAATATAGTCTGGAGAGTTATAACCGACGATTTAATTTTTTACTGTTTTCAATTTGATGCGGCTTTATTAGGCGCATTTTTCTAGATGGCTATATAAAGTCTCAGGAAATAACTTATTAAGCGACATAATTTTTATTATAAGATATACTTTCAAAATATTATCGGTACCTGAAGACAGTATGTAAATAATTTCACTTTTAATTTTTAGCAATCTCATACTCTATGGGAAGATGGAATAATTCTGTCCGTTTAGAGCTTAAATAAAGACTGGCAAAATAACCGTCCAGTTTTCTCCAATCGAGCTATAATTCTCCTGAGAGCTTGTAGAAGTAATGATCCTTTGCGCAAATTCTTAAGTCGACGATACTCTCGAAATGCAGCTGCAGCATGTCCTTTGTTTTCATAAAACAGCTTCACAAGCAAAGAGCGTTCTGGCAGTGTGACAGCCATCGCTGATAGGAATGAAAATTTCCCAGTTTTATCCCCTTTTATGCCCAGAACATAGTAGCTGCAAACCAAGGGTTTATGCAGCTTAGGGTTTATGCAGAGAGGCCAAGGGTTTATGCAGCAGCCAAGGGTTTATGCAGAGAAGCTTACTTAATGGCGGTAAGGTCAACTGGGGTGTAAGGTCACAACCCCTTACCGCCATTAAGTAAGCTTCTCGCTAAGTCTTCCTTCTTTTTTCAATTCAAAAATTCTTTTTATACTATTTATATATATATATATATATATATATATATATATATATATATATATATATATACAGAGAGTGAGAAAGAGTAAATCCGGGTTAGATGGTCAATCATTGTTATTTGTTTAGTGAGCGTTAGATGGCAACGCTAACCACGCAGTTATGAGTCAGTTGCTTAAGTAGAAGGTTGGTGTCGATGTCTATAAATAAACGCCTATCAATTAATTCTCTATTGTTTTAATTAATATAAAATAGTTCTGCATTTAGATGCTGTATTCATTTCTAAAAATAACTGTATTTATTTTCTGGTACATTGATGTTATGAGATTGAGATGTGTCACTTTTCGGCGAAGTGATTCAAAGTCCGTTGACGCAATGCGTCAATAAAGTACTTGGGCATGCCCACATTTGACCACTGCCAATTTTCACGTTTGTCACACGTTCTCTAGAGACGATGGAATAGGGACATCTGTATAAATGAAAATTTGCCTGTGTATGCTTGTTTTTTCATCACGAGGGAATTGCTGCACCGAATTTCGTGAATTTTTGGGGTAGTCGTGGAATAGCCACACTTAAAATTTAGACCATGTTTCGAGCACCCGTGAAGATATACCATTATAAGATATACCAGTAAATCCGGGTTAGATGGTCAATCATTGTTATTTGTTTAGTGAGCGTTAGATGGCAACGCTAACCACGCAGTTATGAGTCAGTTGCTTAAGTAGAAGGTTGGTGTCGATGTCTATAAATAAACGCCTATCAATTAATTCTCTATTGTTTTAATTAATATAAAATAGTTCTGCATTTAGATGCTGTATTCATTTCTAAAAATAACTGTATTTATTTTCTGGTACATTGATGTTATGAGATTGAGATGTGTCACTTTTCGGCGAAGTGATTCAAAGTCCGTTGACGCAATGCGTCAATAGAGTACTTGGGCATGCCCACATTTGACCACTGCCAATTTTCACGTTTGTCACACGTTCTCTAGAGACGATGGAATAGGGACATCTGTATAAATGAAAATTTGCCTGTGTATGCTTGTTTTTTCATCACGAGAGAATTGCTGCACCGAATTTCGTGAATTTTTGGGGTAGTCGTGGAATAGCCACACTTAAAATTTAGACCATGTTTCGAGCACCCGTGAAGATATACCATTATAAAACAAAACTTCCATTGAGATAGCATTATGCAGCCGATTGATTTGCTGCACATTTATTTCAAACAAGAAAAATCAATCATGTATAAAGCACTGATTATGAAACCCTTTCCAATTGAATTGCAATTTTATTTATATTAAATATTTTAATTTATCACAGCACTACAGTAATATATTATATTTGAAAACTTAAAACTTATTGGAAAAAAATGAACTTTATTCAAATGACGTCAGAGGAAATGTAAATCGTCTGATTCTCTATGTAAAATTAATGAATATTTCATTCATATCACTTATATTCCAGACTTCAGAGCAAAGTCATTTTGCTTAAAAAAATTCAGCAATTCTTATACGACTCATATAACAATCATTTATTTACATTCTGTATTTATTAAAATTAGGCTTTGCTGTAGAACTAACTAATCAAAGTTTGATGATTATTTAAACTAAAAAATATTGTAATTTCTTTGGTGCAGAAAGTAGATGCACAGAAAATGCACAAAAAATAAAGCGGATTTAGAACAGATGCAAACACTACATATAAATTTAAAAGAACTTTAAAAAGCACGAATTTAAAACAGGGAAAAAACATGGATCACATATATTATTTTAAAGTGGGTCATGTGTTCTCTTTATATACTATGTGTCGTGAAAGAATTCATTACAAATTCTTTCTATAGGATTCTAATATTATCAGCAATACTTAAAATTGAAAATATAAAAGATCCTACCTCAGATTCCCGGGGAAGCAGTAGATTGATGACAGTATTTGAGCACTTCTATCGGTTTCTGTCGATTCTGAAAATACTTGAGTTTAATTAAAATAAAGATATCTCCAATAATTAGCCGAGTCGGTTTTAATTTTTTAGATTATATAATTTCACTACACACTATTATGTTACATATTTACAAATCATTAATAATCTTTACAGTGATCTTAGTTCCATACTGTTCACTGATCGACAGTTCTTTTTCATCTCTGGCGTTCGTTTCTCAAAGTCCCAGCAACATGTGTTAGGAGTGACGTCACGGAAATGTTTTATGCGCAATATATCTTCTGTAAGTGGCAGTTCTGTCAGCTCACCCAATTCAAAACATCATTAACGCCATCGGCATGGCAGAATATGAAAGTTCGATGTAACAGTTTTTCGACACTCCCCCTTTTGAGTTTCAGTGAAAATTTCATCTGAGACTCAACATCTATTACTGTCTGTAACTTTGAGGCACTCGAACAGTACGTCCTGCTCGTGTAGTCACATAATGGTGGTCAGGTTCCTGTGCAGCGTTTTTACCACCAGGAGAATCAGGCATGGTCCTTTCAGCACCATCTGACCTGGCAGGTTCATCTTGAGTGAGGTCAGAGCGAGCACCATCGTCATCTAATTCCAGTGGGCACAGCTTCCGAACTGGTCGGATGAAAATTCCTGATCTGGTCTTTATTTTGGCTAGACGTACCAGTCCATCTTTGCTAGGATATACGTCTAGAATCCTTCCTAACGGCCAATTAATTCTTTTCACATTGTCAGTCCACACTAAGACAATATCTCCGACCTTTGGGGTATGCACTTTGCTGTTCTTTATGTGGCTCTGGCGTAACTGTCCTATATATTCAATACGAAACCTAGCACGAAGATCTTTCATAATTCTTTTTCGATACACTAATCTTTTGTTCAACTTTTTCCTATCTAACTGGTTCAAATGGTCTAAGTCAGCAACACTATTGTCCTTGTTTTCCTGTAAAAACATTGCAGGAGTAAGTGGACTCAGGTCATTCACGTCTTCTGATACATAAGTTATTGGTCTTGAGTTAAGTAGGCTTTCACAATCACATAAGACCGTTGCCATTTCTTCATAACATAAAGATGTTTTTCCAAGAACTTTTCTCAAAATCCGTTTCATAAGACCAACTAACCGCTCCCAAAATCCACCCCAGCACGGAGCGGAAGTAGGAATGAATTTCCAAGTAATCGGTTCAATACTTAGTTTCAATTTTTCCAGATTGATAGTTTTAAGGAAGTTTTCAGACCCGACAAAATTTGTTCCATGGTCAGAATAGATTATAGACGGTCTTCCTCTGCGTGCTATGAATCTTCTAAGTGCCAACAGAAAATTATCAGTAGAAAGAGCTGTTAGCAGTTCCAAATGAACAGCTCGATAAATGGCGCATGTCACAATTAGAATCCAGGTCTTTTGTCGATCTTTAAGAATTAAAGGACCTGCTACATCTACTCCAATTATCTCAAAGACAGAGGCATCCTTCACTCGATCTTCGGGTAAAGTTCCTTCAGGAATATGCGGTGGTCTTACACTAAACCTTTGGCATACGACACACGATTGGATAACTTTTTTGATAGTTCTTCTACTTTTCAGTATCCAATAATTTTCTCTTAACGCAGACATTAAAAATTGTACTCCAGCATGTCCGAGTTCTTTATGTTTCCAAATTATCAAACTCTTAACCACATTGTGGTTCGTTGGCAGAACAATTGGAAATCTGAAATTTTCTTCATCTGCTCGCATGAAAACTTTTGTCTTGATTCTTAAAAGTCCATTAGAATCTGTAATAATTGGTAGGGATTTAAGTCTACTATTATTTTCATCCAAGAAAACATCCTTTTGTACTTTCCTCAGAATCACAAGTTCAGCTTTTTTAAGCTCATTAGTATCTAACTTCCCAAGTTTTCTATCTCCAGATTTCTTAGCATTTTCGGCAAATCTATATATCCATCCAGTGACTCTTATTATTTTCTGGTATGAGGATATATAATGATAATAATCATCTTTCTCTTCATTTATAGATGATACTATGATCTTCCTTTTCTCTGAATTCACCACCTTCTCATCTGGAATCAGTTCGAAGTCAGGCCAGTTATCCCTGGAACACTTCAACCATAACGGCCCTTCCCACCAATTTCCTTTGATGAGTGTTTTCACAGAACATCCTCTTGATGGGAGATCTGCAGGGTTCTGAACCCCCGGCACGAAATTCCAATCATTGGAGGAAGATAGACTTCTGATTTCCCGTATTCTATTGGAAACAAAAGTAATCCAAGGACCCTCTCTTTTGATCCAATATAAAGGGTCCATTGAGTCGGACCAATAAAATGTCTCAATATCTTCCATATTTAGATCTTTCTTTACCGTGTCTGCCAATCTTGCTCCAATGTTACAAGCTAATAACTCCAATCGAGGTATGGATATACCTTTTAAAGGAGCTACCCTTGATCTTGCTTGTATTAACTGACAGGTTACTCTATTTTCCTTTTCTGCTCGAAGGAAAATACAAGTGGCATACGATAACTTGGAAGCATCACAAAACACATGTAATGTCAGCTGCGCATCATTGAGTTCTAAACTGGATAGTCTTCGGGGAATCCTAGCGTTTTTTAATTCATGTAGTTGATTCTTCCAATTATCAAATTTCTTAACAATATCATCAGGCAATGCAGAGTCCCACGATGCTTCAATTTTCCAACATTCTTGTAGAAGAAGTTTTGGTATTAAAGTCACAGGACATGTAAACCCAATTGGGTCAAATATTCTATGTGCCACAGATAAGATTCTTCTCTTTGTGACGGGTTCTTCATTGTCTGTATCGATGAACAAACATGACAAGGTATCCTTCTCAATGTTCCACGAAAGACCCAACACCGGTACATCAGTTTCTTCAGCATTCAGCCCATGCAAATTTTGTACATGTTTCTTCTCTGAAGAAAACTCGTTGTTCCTCCATCCACGTAGGTCGAATTTCGCTGATGACAGAAGTTTCTGAGACTCGGTATGAAAATGATCTAACTCTTCCATTGTATTGACACTTGCAACGCAGTTGTCAACGTACATAGAGTCTTTGAGTTTTTTAGCAAGATCTTTCAGCGGTTCTGTAACTTGATCCAAAAGGTGAGTCAATACAGCAGCGAGGAGAAATAGGCTGCAGGACACTCCAAAAACAACTCGAGTGTGTCTGTAAGTGATTACTTTGTGAGGATCGCCATCCTTCCACCACAAAAACTGCAAAAAGTTTCTGTCATTTTCGTGTAAGCTTATTTGTAGGAAGGCTTTTCGGATGTCAGCTATTACTCCGATCTTACCCCACCTGAATCTGTTCAGAATTGATGGTATCAATTCTATCAAATTGGGTCCCTTTTCCAGGCATTCGTTTAACGATACAGAATTGCGGGTTTTGGCTGACCCATCAAAAACCGGTCTAATCTTGGTCGTGGCTTGTTCTTTTATCACTGCTCTATGAGGCAAGTAGTGTACGACGGAATTTTCATCGGTAAATTTCTCGAGTCCTGGCCTAATTTCTTCTATTATCCCCTCCTTTTCCCATTCGTCAAATACCTTTTGATAAGCTTCTAACTTGTTAATCGAATTAAGGGATTTTACTGTGTTTTTAAGCCTTTTTTCGGCCAAGTCCTTGTGATCAGATAATGGCTGATGTCCATCTAACCATGGTAAGCATACTTGATATCTGCCTGTTTTTTCTCTGGAAACAGTTTCGTGAAAGTGTCTTAAAGTAAGATCTTGTAATTCTAATTTCGTTCGTTTTTCACTCGGGTCACTAATGCCCAAAGAATCTAAGTTCCAGAGATCAGTTATCTTAGCATTGTTTACATGTAGAGATAGCAACATAAGGGAATTATCTACCTTGCTTTCTCTATGATCCTTGCCCATTACTGTCCAGCCTAAGTGGGTATTTATGGCTACTAAACCTCCAGAAAGATGTTTTACATCCCCAGTAAATAATTTTCCCGCTAAGTCTGCCCCAATAAGTATATGAATTTCATTTCTATTCTTCTCGAACAAACAAGATTTTTCATTTATTTCTATGTCACTAACAAAAATACCAAGGTTTCTTAATTCACTTATGCATTGAGAATCTTCGATTTTAGGAATAGAAGCACAAATTTTTCTTTGATCCATCGCTTCAAATTCACAGTTGTATTTCTTATCGATGCTAGTTAACTTTACCCGATATTTCTTGTGTGTTTCAGAATTTTCTATACCCCCAAAAAGTCCGTGAATTACTGTTTCTTCTCCTAAGCATTTTAATCCCATTTTTTTAGCTACGTATTTGCTCACGTACGATTTTTGGCTGCCAGTATCAATAATTATTCTTACAAAATGCTCCAAACCATTTTCATTAATACACACAATCATTGTTTGTAAATAAATTTCTTTAGAGCAAGACTGATTTGTAAGTACTGTGTTTTCAACTACTTCAGTGTTTTCATTTTTAACATTTGGCTTACTAGCGCAATTATCATTCCTTTTAATAAAACACATTATATCTAAATGCCTTTTTCCACATTCCGAACAGGTTACTTTTACTTTACAATCTCTGGAAATATGATTCATTTTTAAACATCGAAAACATGCACCCTTTTTAATTAAAAGAGATTTCCTTTCTTCAAGTGCTAATCCGCGAGCATATTTACAAGTAGAGCTCTGGTGATATTTACCACAGAATACACATATTTTATTATTTTCTTGAACATCTGAGCTAAATAATTCTGCAGTTGTAGCGACCTTCGCTTTTCCGAACTTCACTTGTGGTAAATTTCTCTCTGGGTCATCAGATCTGTTTATCCTCCGAGAGGGTAGAAAAGATTTATGAGTTTCATGTTGATTCATTTCGGAAATGTAAGTGTTTGATCGTACGCGAGCTCTTAACTGCTTATCCATGAAGCCAATTAAATTGTTTATGGTATAGTCAGCATCATTAAATTCTTTGCTGAAGTCAAAGACTAAATCATATGGTAGTAATTTCAAAATTATGGGGCACAATAAACTACCAAAAGTATCGGAGGAAACTCCAAGGGATTCTAAACTTCTTATTTGTGTTTGGCAGTTGTCAAAAAGTTTTCTAAATCCTTTAACATCATTAGATCGTCTAAGAGGAGAAATATGTAATAAATGATTCATGTGGGCATTTATCAGAACGTCATTTCGGCCGAATCGGTCTTTTAACAAATCAATTGCTTTGACATAATTTTCAGATGAAATAGCGAATCCTTCGACAGTACCCAAAGCAGTGTTTCCTAAATGTGCTTTTAGATAGTTAAATTTGTCAACTTGATCTAAATACTCATTTTTGTGAATTGCGGTTTCGAATGAATTCCAAAACGTCAACCACTAGTAGTGTGTGAATGAGAGAGCTGGACCACAGCCATAAACCCCTCATTAAAACCACACCCACTTTTAGAATGTAATGGTCCTATTTTATCCACACAAATGTGATTACACAATGGTGTGAAACCTCCCATTAAAACCACACCCACTTTTAGAATGTAATGGCTCTATATCACCCATAAAATTTCCACCCACTTTTAAAACCAATGGTGCGAAACCCACCCATAAAACTTCCACCCACTTTTAAAAACAATGGTGCGAAACCCACCCATAAAATTTCCACCCACTTTTAAAACCAATGGCTCGCAAAACCCCCATAAAAACCGGACCCACTTTTAGAATGTAATGGCTCTATTTTATCCATACAAACCCGATTAAACAATGGCTCTCAAATCCCCATTAAAACTACACCCCCTTTTAGAATAGTGATGGCTCTATTTCATCCATACAAATACGATTAAACAATGGGGTAAAGACCTCCATTAAAGCTACACCCCTTTTAGAAAAGTGATGGCTCTATTTCAGCCATACAAATTAAACAAGCAATGGTATCAAAATCAACCATTAGCAAGGTTCTAGCGCAAGCACCTTCCGAGAAAAGTGATGGCTCTATTTCGACCACACCAATTTTCCGGAGCGAGCAAGTGAAAAGTCGTTGGGAGCGAAGGTACCCCCTTCGGCGAGCACCCCCGCGGACGGCCACCCCCTTTTAAATGAAATAGGGCCTCAGAATTTTTTTCATTTAAAGAAATGTATTTAGTATATAAAGAAATTCAAAATGAGTACTGATAGTGGGAATGAAAGTTGGTATTATACCACCGACACCGAATCAGAGAGTGATATTGAAAGTACATCATTTGTATATGTATATACAACACCCAGCCTTAAAACAAATAATATCTATATGATTTATTTTGATAGGTGGGATGATGTCCATAGCTCTATTCAAAATATTGAAGAGTTTTTAAATGAGTATAGATTTTCACCGGAGCCTCGATTTGTTGTTGAGGCTATATACGACACTCCATCACCAAAAGAGCTCTATTTCACAATCCGCGAAAAGTTAGACTCTTATATAGAGGAGGAGGACGGTTACATGGAGTACTTTAGATGTGATATAGACACTATTAAAGAGGCATTCAGAACAGAAGAATGTGTCCTTCGAACTGAGGACTAAAACCATTAATTATCTTTTAATAGTTCGAAAACTGTTAAAAGATTATGATCGCCTACTCCTTTATCGCATAGTGACCGTGAGCCAAGGTATGGACACCATCTTCCAATATATGACGTTTGTCATCTTTTCCTGATAGGGCAATCTTATTGACTTGTATGGAATGAATCTCATGCTTTGTGCTCCTGATGAGATTCATGGTTCTATGCTGTACTTCTTGCTTGAATAGGCAGTTCTTGTAGTCCTCGAAGGATATCCTGTTTTTCACGACACATTTCTTTACTCCTTTCGACTTTTTCACCAGGTCAACCTCAGTTTTACAGGCATACATCTTAGATCTTAAGCCAACGAACTCTTCTAAGATCTTCCCTGCATTTTCATCCTTCATCTTCCCCAAGACCTTTTTATTTACTCGGGTTATACCATACCTATTGTTTTCTGGATAATCTGATGTGTCAAAGTAGTCAGTCAATCCTTTCATATCCTCATAAAAGTCCTCGGTCTGTATGTCATAGATGTAACTGTCAGTGTCCATGTACAATAGCTTGATATCGCCCCCGTATTTAGGCTTCATAAGAT
Organism: Amaurobius ferox; assembly: GCA_951213105.1. Classification (NCBI taxonomy): domain Eukaryota; kingdom Metazoa; phylum Arthropoda; class Arachnida; order Araneae; family Amaurobiidae; genus Amaurobius; species Amaurobius ferox. The sequence continues at coordinate 20,551,333 of OX578152.1, read as the reverse complement.
TATAATGGAAGTCATACATCAGATGCTTCGGTAGATCTAATATACTCATGCCGACGTATATTGGCTTATTAAAAATCACTTTCGTCTTGTTCATATGCACGGCGGCTAATCTTTCGTCAAAAATGGTCCTTCCCTTGAAGTTGGGCTTAGCAACTAGCTTCTCCGCTTTCTGGGGATCGCATACTAGCCTAATATCGAGTCGCTTCCTGATATTTTCCATCGTCTTGCCAAAGACCGAGTTGTTCATAAGTTTGAAGAAGTCTTTCTCAAAGTCGTTGGTTGCCTTGGTCCTCATATCAGTGTTCAGGTCTATGTACCTCTTCAACCAGGGAGACTGCTGAAACTCCAACACTTTGTGCACCTTTTTGAGCTTCACCCCCAACTGCAACAGTTGCTTCAAAACCCTGTAATGAACCACATAATGCTCTTTGTCATAGAGGGTCGTCAGTAGTTTTGGCTGTTTTGAGCCATCGGGCATCCTGCTCTCAGGTGCTAGAGGTATGTCTGAATGGAGGTTGTGCAGATGGGTCGGGTACTGTAGGTCGCAATCTACGATGTATCCTTTGTCTGAGTCATCCTCTACTTGGGTCACATCTGACACAGTGCTCCACTCGAAGCCACCATGCGGTAGGTATTGACTCATGGCCCATCCGTAAAGGTTGTTGGCGTCAAGGTACATCAGGTAGTTAGACTTCTTGTTCTCGTCATAGTCCCTCATGTACTTGTTGTTCGCCCTCCCATATCGGTTACAGCACTGAGAGATGCCTCCTCTGGTCCCCTTTTCTAGCATGAGTATCATGTCATAGTCTGTCAACAGCTCTAGCTCAACCTCTGTGGTTTTGAGCATGGCGTCCCACGAGAGTCCGGGTGCAGTGAAGTACCATGCAGGATCCAACTTATAGGTCTTTAGACAGACATCTCTAAAGTGTTCCATGATGTCGGCTAGGATGAGTACATCAGTCTTCACATACAAATCGGAATATTCACCCAATGTCTTAATGTTGAAGGCCTTCCATACCCTTTTAGCGTGCTCGTAGTCCTCATCCTTTATGTGTGACTCATTCAATTGGTTGTAAAAGTCTTCTTTTGGGGGCAGCTTGGTTTCTTCGCATTTGTCCCAAGAGTCCATGTAATCGTATGGATAGACGCCTTTTCGGGTGACGAGGTCCAGTTTGTCCTTGGGGAAGTACTTGGCTGTCTCCCTGAACTCCTTTACGTTCCTCGCAAGACTGTCGAGGCTAGCGGCCATGAACTTGAATGAGTCGACAAACCTCAACTTTATACCAGGTACCTTTACTTTCTTCCCATCGCCTACAGTTTTTGCCCCGACCTCCTTACTGAAGGAAATGTACCTCTCCTCGTTGTTCGGGATGACGTCGATATCACCTTGGTCTCTACCGAGCTCCTTTATGAAGAGATGGGCGTCGTAGCCAGATAAGTTGTGGATAAACACTGGAATGAACGAAGGCTCTTGATACTTTAGGTTGCAAAGGTTGTGAGCAGGTCCTCTGTAGTTCGATTCACATTTCGCCGGATTGAGAAGATGGTCATGATCTCTAACTTTTCGGAAGTCTGGTTCATCCTTGGGTAAATAGGGTGAAGGTTTCTTCCTGATATCTTCGTCACAGATGTGGCAAACATGGGTCCTTTGGAAATGCTCTTCATCTTCGGTGGTCATTTTGATGGGTTGCTTCTTATCATAAATGTTCTTTATCGCTAGCGCCTCAGTCTTCACTGTATCAAAGAACAGCTTGGTGGCATTGGGTCCTCTGTATGTGATTGGTGCCTTATAGTCTGCGTGTTTATATTTGATGTAGACAGTGAAGCTCATAGGTTCATGCTTTTGATATTTATGTAAGAATGAGCTGTCTTTTGTAGGGCAGCGGGTGTTTATCTTGTTTGTCAAGCACTCGAAGTCTCCGTACATCACAAAGGGTAATCGTAAAGACCTTTGGTAGTTTTTGAACCGCAGAGATTCGTTCTCCTCGGGCATTACAATCTTTACTGGTGTATTCTTCCTACAATCCGTTTCATGAGCTTGGAGGTCCTCTTCGGAGTAATAATACAGCAGGCATCTCTCACAGGTGAATATCTTTCCGTTGTGTTTAGTCACTTGTCCGCTTATCAATTTGGAGAGGTCTTTTATCCAACAGTAATGACTGTTTCCTTCCTTATTCTTTATGTACAGCAAATTGATGTGTTTGTCTTCCTTATTTTTAGTGATTCTCAATGGGTATATATCATTACCTTCGTATGAATATATGTTCACCGATATGTTATTCAACTTTTCGAACCTGTTAAATACTCTATCTTCCATCTTCACTGGAAACTCGATACCTTCGAAATTTAGCTCATTATCATATGGCTTATATTTAGAGACTCTATCTACGTGATTATCAGCTGGATAAATAGCGGACAGTATCGCCCACTTAAAGCACTCGTTATCATTTTCATTTTTCACGTTAATGACTGCCTTTTTATCTTTAATTCTTTTCGGTAAATCAATGTAGGATGATCCTCTCAGTGGGTTGTATTTATTGATCCTCACCTCAAGGTTTTTAATTCTAACAAGCGTCCATCCCGAACCCTTTGCAACAAACTCCTCCATTTCTGTCAATAATTTTTGGATAACCGATCTGTAATAAGCTACCAAATCAGTTGATTCTAAGATGACTGCGTTTTCTGTTTTGAAGTTTTTCTCCATTTCTATAATAGCATCGTCTTTACCCTTTTGATAGTCACAGAGGAATTCGAAATTAACCTTCAAACCATGCAGCCTCTTTATGTGTTTAGTGATGAGTCCCCGGACTAGTGACGCCACATCGTTCAAAAAGTCTTTGGGAAGCATCAGGTTGTGTTCATTTTGGATGTCGTACGTCTTCAAGCGAGATTCAAAGGCTGTATTAACTTTGTGGAGGGTGTAGAGCCTTCTCTCTCGCGTATCTAAAAACAGGTCTGAATCAAACCCGAAATGACGATTGAACAATACGCTTTCTATGTATGCTATGATGTCTGCCCTCCTTCCTAACCTGGAATAGCCTCTAATGCCATGCGTTCGACAAAATTCCCGTAGTTGGGGGAGAGTCATGTGATGTAGTCGATGCTCCACCCTTCCACACTCTGGGAGAGCGGTTGCCTTCTTTGGTATATAGTTTAGGTGCCCTTTAGATTGTAGGTGCTTATTCATGCTTGATCCCTTAAATAACTTACCGCGACACCTGATCTTACGCACTCTGTTCTTCTTTGGCTTGCTAAACAAGTCATTGTGGAAACTGGGAAAGCCGTTGAATGAGGTCGACCATATGATATGATATTGAATAAGGTCGACCAGCTCCAACTTTTTAAGTTTCGAGTAACCTCGAATATTATTTTCACGACAGTAGCCTTGCAACTGTCGAACGGTTTTAGATTGAAAATCCATTTTGTCTTTCTTTAGAACTACAAATCGTTTCTTTAAATGCTTTTATTATTGAAGGGGTAAACTTTTTACGATTCAATTTTTAATGAGTATTTCAATCATTAAAAATAAAGTCATATCTACATCTGTTAAATGAACGGTAAAGGTGGGCCCAGCCACCTTTTTCCTCGGAAAAAGAATTGAAAATCTAAGTTACAATGATGGAAGGGCATGTCATCGATGTCGGTCGATCGCTATCGCTATCGCTATCACTGTCAGCCTGATATATTGAAAAGGTTTCGTAGAGGTTTTGAAAAGGTGGTTTTTTTACCACGAAACCCTCTAATGGTGTACAATAATATAAAACCTTGAAGCCAACATATAATCTTAATAATCTTATTTCATCCCTGGTCAAAATCATACCAACCCTGGGTATATCATTTTTTAAAAATAAAATTGAGTTGTTCGACAAACGTATTAGGATAGATTTCCCGTGCTCAGTAATGTCAGAAACCAAATATAAGCCATCCACTGACTCAAAGTTATCAGTACTCAAATCGTTTAATTTTTTTACAATACGATCCATATTCTTTATTTAAAGGATAAATATATTCAAACTTGAGGAAGGTAACAAAGGGTATCTAAACATTTAATGGTTGATCAACCATTAAAATATAATTATGGTTCATTTTTGTCCAACTCGGGTTGTATGTCGACAGGTTCATTTTTGTCCAACTCGGGTTGTTTGTCGATAGGATCATTTTTACCCAACTCGGGAGGTATGTCGACAGGTTCATATTGTATCACAAATCTATTACATATGTTTGTCAGAAGGATGCAAACCAGCTTTTTAAAATGGAGTTCGTAAAAGGTATCTGAGAGCAAATGGGCTTTATAAGTCATGAGGTGACAAAGATCTATACGAGCCAGATTTTTCATAATAAAATCTTCGTTAAAGGTTTGCCATTGAACAATTCTACCCCATTCAAGGTAATCTGCGAATTCCGTCATAAAATCTTCAGTGAGCTTTTGTTTGACGCAAATGAGTTCCATATCGATTTTGTCTATATGCCGACGAATAAATTCTTCTGAGAGTACTTGGAATTGAGAAACCATTCTCCAATCTAATTTGGAAGCATGTTTATCCAGGAAGGGTTCTGACATTATCTGATATCTGGAAACTACTTCCCAATCTAAATATTCAGTATTTCTATCCATGAAATCCTCTGATAGAACTTGATATTTGGATGTATAGTACCAGTTTAATAGACCTCTGTGTTTTTCTACAAAAGGCTCCGAAAGCTTCTGATACTGAGAGATGACCATCCAGTTTACCAAACCTTCGAATTCTTCGATAAACTCTTCCGATAAAGTTGAATATTGACTTATGAGCGACCAGTTAACATAATTTTTACTAACTCTGATTTGTTCTTCCGACAAACCGCTTTTTGATATTTCGTTCCACGCCATTTATTATATGTACAATTTTTTACGGCAGCTGGAGTGTCCACTTGATTTCTTCAATTTTTAGAAATGGTTGAACTGTGAACTCAGCATCACATCGTAAGAAAATTTTTAATTGGTCATCTTTTTTAACCTCTCCGAGAATTAACACGAATTCAGTGGCTACTTTTATCTTGTGAACGTACTGCTTGTTATTAATGTATAACTTAACAACGATTAATTCATCGATTATCTTTTGAGGATCAAGGTACAATCCCAGTCTAAAAAAACCGTCCCGAGAGAATTTACAATCTGAGTTCAAAGCATCACCGGAAAACTTCGTAAAAATAACGGCATTCGCATTGGTACTAGGTCTAATAGTTATGTATCCTGATGTGGTGGTTGCATAACATACTTTATTGTCAACATATTTTTCCAAGTACTTTTTATTAACCGCATTCATGTCTTCAATAGGGTCGGCGACATTGCCTATCCTTTTACCTTTAGCGTCAATGGGTCTTCTATCACCTAAACTCAGGTACTTCTGATCTAAATCTTCCAGAATTTTTGCTATCTCTTCTCGTAGTTCAACCTTCACCGTGTGAGTGACGGTAGTAGAGTTACGAATTAACTCAGCTTCCAGATAACTTTTAGTAGTTACATCCCGACTCTCAATCGGCGTCTGACAGTTTTTCAAGATCTTATTTTCCATATCGTAGTTACCGTCGTGTGTGAGTTTAAACCCTATGCCTGGAATACCAGGAGGTCCTTGTTCTAATTCTTCATCGAAAAGCGGGTAGTAGGCAGCCATTTATTTAAATATAAAATAATTTTTATAGTCATGGACTATAAAAATTTAAAATGGACTATAAAAATGGCTTATAATTTCAAAGTCTTGATCATGGTAATATTTTGATTGTTAATATTTAAGAAGCATTTCTTGTGCTCTTTTAAGATGAAGTAAAAAACATAATCTTTGGGGGCATCGTTCCTTAACCTCCAGTTAAACTCAATCATTAAGTTATTCGTATCGGTATAGTTTTGATGATGAGAGAGATTAAAGCAGATGATTGGATACAACTTACCAAAATTCGAATAATTGACCATACAACCTGTTTCAGACGTGATGGTGTTGAGTCCAGATTCCAAAAGGGCTGTGTATAATCGATTATAACCACTTTTCTCAAAATCCATCATGTAACTGACAGTTGGCACTTTTACATTGTTGATCATTAACCAACATTCCTTCATATCTAAGTTATCAAACAGCATGTTATTGCGCTTCGAATTTTCGTATCTTTCAGTGTACTGAGGAATTACGTACAAAGATAAGACTTCATCAGAAGTAGCTTTTATGGTATAAGAGCCGCTAGCGTTTTTATAGAAAATATTAGACTTTACAATGCTGTGTTGGTTCCAGTTTATTTCTACATCCTTATTCGATAACTTTAATTCGTTAAATATTGAAGCCGCCGCATTTTTAAATCGTACGTAAGGTAGCCAGAGTGATAAATCTTCTACAACGACTTTATAGATCTTATGTTGCTCGTTGGTGTACAGCATATTTAGACTGTGATTTCTCTGGAACTCAAATTTGACTTGGAACCCCGTGATTACTTTTTTATATTCACGGAAGAAATCAAACACGTACTTTAGTGGGATCCATATAGTTACAACCTTGCTATTTTTAGTGAATTCGCTTCTTTCTGTAAATCCCTGGTTATGGTTCTCATTAATTCCGAATTTTGCGAAAAACTCAGTAATCTTTGTGGTATCTACTAACGCGCCATCATATTTCAAGCGTTCTCTATCAGCTGTGTCCGACGTATCAGTGTAGAACAGCATATTAGTAGCTTCGGCAGAAGAATAGTCAGGCGTAAAATGTATTAAGCCCAACACTTGTCGCATAAGAGCGGAATAATTTATGTTGGATTCAATTTCAGTGGTTCCTAATGTAAACCTGTTAGCATTGATCAAACCACCTCCATTCACGAGAGCTACATTATCATTCACTATGGCAGTACCATCGTTGTTAACAATTTTCAATTTTTGCTGTAAATAACCGTTAGAGTATAAAATGTTGGCGTTGGTGTCTTGAATAAAGAAATGGTAAGAGGCATTTTCCATAGAATTATCACTATTTTCATGCCTTACCTCTCTATATTCGAAACTTTCGATGTCATCATCGTAATAATAATTGGTGCTGTTTAATTCAAATATTTTATTCATTTATTATAATATAATTTTTTTTCTTCTCCTCAATTTAATAGCTATATGGCTATTAAATCGAATTTAGAAAAACTTTAGTCCAGCTCCATGTTTTTTCTGCTTTGATAATATCTCCTTTATTTTATCCTGCACATACTTACCTTCTAATTCGGCCTCCTGCAGGACTGGTACGTCGGAAAAGAACCCTCTTCCTTGTATCTTCTTACTCTTTCTTTGAAGTCTGTGTTTATTCATTTCTTTATTATAGGGCGATAAAATTGTATTGTACTTCTTGCTTATTGAGCGGTATTAAATCACCTCTATGATTGGTTACTTGCATTCTGATTCGGTAAACACTATCCATTCGAACAGGGTAAAACAGAGGTTTGTCAAATGATTTTATAATCTGACTACCTGGACGATTACTGTTTGTAAATGAATAGATGACGTTTGTAGAGTTGAAACCGTTGATATACGCCCCCTCTGCGACATCGCAATGTATATAAATGTTATCGTTTCCCCCAGATAAGTCAGCAATGTACTTTCCTACTTGTTCAAGCTCTTCGTGGATTTTAGGCTCGAAACCTAAAAGTTTATGCAGGTTTTTGGTTTTCGTTAAATCGATCTTATACCCGTGTTTTAACTTAATGGCTATTCGCTGTCGTTCCTCCACTATTCCGAATTGTATCGGCGGATCGCTTCCAAAAAAATTAATCATGTAACGATTCAGCCCCTTGATAGTGTAATTTCCATCTGGTATCGTCAAATTTAACCACTGCTGACCATCAAAGTATGATAATTCCTCATCTTTGATATTGTCCCATGAAACGTACATCGAAAAGGACTGAAGGGCAATCTGTTTAAAGGTGAAAGGTCTAGTGTATTCAATCGTAAAATCTTCTGATTTTTCCGCGTTTTTAGAATCTAATATCAATAGAACCATTTTATTTATAGAGAACATTTTTTTCATTGAAGTCGCTGGGTTCTTGGGTAAAAGAATATAGCACATCTACAACTGGCCTACCCTTGTTTCTTTCACGAATGTACTTCATACAAAAGTAGCCGCATTTGACGGAAGCAGGGTGCTGTAGAAAGCTCGAGTTACACCCGATATTTTTCTTTCCAGAAGTCAGTAGATACTTCTTAATGTTAGGATGAATTTTGTATACGTGTTCTCCAAAAGGATCAAAATACTCAACAAAGTTATTTTTAGGATCGTTATAGTAGCAGACCCAGTGCGTACCAGGTCCTGTGACAATGTCCAGATTAATAATACCGTTTTCAAACCGACTCATCTTTTTAGGCAACAGATCGGAAGTAAAGACGCCCCTAAACCCCTGTTCATGTTTCATATTTTGTTTAATTACTTCGTCTGATATTCCCAGTTTTGATAGACACCCTTTCCAATGGGTCTTTTTTTTACACATCCAGATCCTGAAATTTTTTCCAAAGCTTTCTTTGCTCCATATCCAGCCGCCCCACTTGCAGCACCTAGTGCTAAAGCCTTGGCCCCAGCAATTAACGCAGGTAATAGAAAAGGTAGAAAACCACCCGTTTTCTGGAGCTGCGTCTTACTGATAGTGATACGCTTCCCCTTCCCAATTTGAGCTATCTGTGTTCGAGTTAAATGTATATCTTTGTTGGGGGCTTTTGTCTTATCTATTTGTAGAGATACTTCTTCTCCTTTCTGGTATGCAGATTTTAGCTTAGCAATCTGATGATCGCTTAAATGTATTTTAGTTTTTATGTAATTACTCATTTATTTAATGTAAAATTTTTGTAGTATCGTTTTACTTGCTCGTTGGTCATAGTTCCTTCTCTCAACAATGCATCCAATAAATCAACGACTTGATTGTGTAACTTTTTACTTTTGGATCCTTTACATATCTTATCAGTCAATCGGGCTAAAATTTCCATTTTGTCTTCTACTCCTTTACCGATATAAATTTCTTTTCTTTGCAAGTCTCTGAATCGATCCCGATAATCTCCTAACGTAGTCATATGATCTCTCAAATAATCAGCCTTAGCTAATAAGCGATCTTCTCTTTCTTCATCCTTTTTAGTCATTCGAGACATCTGACTCATAATGTTTCCTTTTTGACGAGACATTTTTAGGTAAGTATCATTTACTTTGCTCATAATTTCTTGCAAAGTTTCCTTGGTCTCATGGTACAATTTTGAGGGTCTTGGAAAGTTATTTTTCTCTAAAAACTCTACATCCAATTTTTTATCAAAATCATAGACTTCTAAAGGCGGTTCAATAGCTAGAGGAATGTGATCAACAGCATCTTTTATAGCCTGAATATTCTCCTTTCGATTAATTTCTTGTTCTTGTAGCTTTTCAGTTACAGGCTTGTGAAAGTCCGATAGTGCTTTCTGGATACCTAATTTTTGCTCTAGTTGTTGTTCGTTGTTTTTTCTAATTTCAGCCTGAAGCTTATAAACTTTAAGTTCATATTCAACTTCCTTTCTTAATTTCTTATTTCGTTCTTTTTGTATAGCATTCATCTTTATTATTATGCAAGAAAAATTTTACTTAAGCAAATTATATTTTTACTGAAGCAAATTTTTAACATTAAATAAAGATGATTCAAATTAAAAATTATACAGAAGCAGAAGAACTTGTCGATGCAAATCAACATTATTTATTACCTAAACACCCTTTCAGACTTCTAATCGCTGGAGCTTCAGGTACTGGTAAAACGAACTTATTGCTGAATTTTATATACGACTATCTCGAATTTGATAATTTGTTCGTTTGTGCAAAAGATATGTACGAACCCAAGTATGGCAAACTGAAAGAAAAGTACACAATGTTTGAGGGCGTGGATATTGACTCGATAAAGTACCCCAAAAAGAAGAAGAAAATTATCCTAGAGTTATATGAAAGATTCGGCAAGAAAGGAACTTTATTCTCCTCTGATACAAAAGAATTTATAAAAGTGGATGACCTGGACCCATCTTGTAAAAATGTTGTTGTCTTTGATGATTGCATGACTGACAAGGACCAGAGGAGCATAGAAGATTTTTTCATCAGAGGTCGGAAGAAAAACGCCTCAATCATTTATCTTTCTCAATCTTATTATAGAACACCCATTGTTATCAGAAGAAACTGTAATTACTTGATATTTTTTAATATTCAACCGAGGGAGATTCAACAGATCATAAGAGAGATAGATGGTAGTTTGACAAAAGAAGAATTCAGTAGATTATATAAAAAGTGCATGCAACAGCCGTATGATTTCTTTATGCTTGATTTAGTTAATCCGGCTCTGAGATATCGGAAGAAATATTTCACCCCTATAAATAAAGATAGAAGAATACTTGCAAAAGAAAATTTACGTATATAGAAAGAGCTACCACCACTACCATAAAATTAGTGTCACTATGACCGTTAGCAAGTTCGTTTTAAGTTCATTGGGTTTATCAGCTTTTGTACTTGTTCCCTTAGCTGCTCTGAGCTTAAGCGTCGGTATTGTTGAAGTTCTTGATAAAGCTTTGAATATTGCGGAAAGGAAAGAAGAGTACAAACAGTCTTACAAGTTTTACAAACAGCTGCTCAATTCATACAAATCGAATACCCTATCAGAAGAGGAAGTGTATAAGCGAGAGGAGGATTTCATCAATAATTTAGTCTACTTACCCAGAGAAAAATATATGAAACAAACCCTGCTGAATGGATATCAATTTGTGAGTAAATAATTTTTTATATATAAATAAATGTGTGGTAAAAAGACTTGCAATAAAGGAAAAGGTGTTGTTAACGCAGCAATTAATAATTTACCGTTTGAAATGCATCTGCCAGGGCATCAATTTACAGGACCAGGAACTCAACTGCTCAGAGGAAAAACTAGACTGAACCCCGATTTAACATACAAAGAATGGAGTAAGCCTATTAATAGGGTTGATGATAGTGCCTATAAACATGACGTGTGCTACATTAAAAACAAAGATACCGAAACCAGAAACAAAGTGTGTGACTCAAACATGATTAAAGAATTGGACGACATTCCCAATCCAAGTTTTCGTGAAAGGCTAGATAGAGCTGTTGTGAAGCCTATTATCAAAGCAAAGAAGGTATTTGGAATGGGCTCAAAAATATATTGTCTCAAATGTAAAACACACACCGACACTAAAGATGAACAGCATGTCACCTCTAAAAACGCTAGACCTATGTTGAAAGGAATTTGTGTGGGTTGTGGTTCTAAGAAGTGCCGTTTTTTACCGCTGAAGGGGTAACTGAGAAGGGTTGCCCCGAAAAGGTTTATTACGATCCCGAAACAGGATTTTGTGGCATAAATGTACTGAGCAGAAAAACTGGTTTAAGTCGAAAAGAAGTCTCGGATTTTTTACACCGACAGGATGTATACACAAAGCATAAACCACTTATCCGTAAGTTCAAAAGAAGGAGAATTTACGTGTCACATATCGACGACCAATGGCAAGCTGATTTACTGTTTGTCTATAAATTTGCGAGAAGTAAGTTTAATGATGGTATCAAGTACTTATTAACAGCTGTTGACTGTTTCAGTAAATATGCATGGGCTGTTCCTCTAAAGGATAAATCAGCAGAAGAAGTAACTCAAGCATTTAAAAAGATCTTCAAAGAAAGAATACCTGAAAGGGTTCAAACAGATAAAGGTTTAGAGTTCGTCGGAAAAACAACTCAAAAATTATTCAAAGAAAATAATATCCAATGGTTCACAACAGAAAATGTTGAAATAAAAGCTGCTATGGTTGAAAGATTTAATCTCACTCTTGGTAATAAAATAAAGCTCTACTTGTGTGCAAATAACACTGAAAGATACATAGATGTATTGGATGTATTAGTGAAGAATTACAACAACTCATACCACAGAAGTATAAAAATGACTCCTGTTGTAGCTAGTCTAGAAGAAAACAGTAGTGAAGTCTACCACAATTTGTTTAAAGAAAAGGTCATACGTAAACATAAATACCAGGTAGGCGATAAAGTAAGAATATCTATATATAAGTCTACCTTCAGAAGGGGGTATCAAGCAACTTTTACAGATGAAATATTTGTCATTTCTGAAGTATTAGAAACCGACCCAATCACTTATAGAGTTCAGGATTTAAATAATGATGAGGTTAAAGGCACTTTTTATGAATATGAATTAGTAAAATATGATAAGAAAGACAATGTGTATAAGATTGAAAAAATCATCAAAAAGAAAGGGGACAAATATCTAGTTAAATGGTTAGGTTATCCTGAGACTAGCTGGATTGATAAAAAAGATTTAGTTAATTAATTTTTAATAGCCGAATAAGCTATTAAAAATTATAATCACTTATCGGGGTCATACCTCAGCTCTTCGTGACATGTTGTTCAAACGTACCAGCTGTTTTTTTTTAATTTATAGGGTAAAAACTCCAATTTAATGCTTCGAAGATGGTTCTGCAGACTTCTTCATTCTGAATAAGCGTCTTCTTGAGTTTAGGTAACTTAACTTGAAGGCGTGAAATATAGATGTCGTAACCTCTCTTCCATAACATATGGTATAAGATATAGTCTTTGCTGATTATGTTTTTTCGCTCTGGGTACATCTCCTCATATTTATGGATAAAAGAAGAAAAGTCGTTCAAAAGCTCTTCTTCTTCAAAGGGTAGGTTATGCGAACCTAACCATTTAGCCAGATTTTTCATTCGATGTTTTCGCCTCTGTTGTTTCTGCATGTTTAAATACATATCGAGATAATTGATAGGGGGTTTATTTGGATTATACCTCAGCTCTTCGTGACATGCTTGGCAAATGTACCAGCCATCATCATTTTGAATTACATATTTGTGTTCACATTCATGAGTTTTCAAGTCTCCGTCTGAGGTAACTTTATTGTCCAGACCTAACATTCTTATTAGTTCCAACATTTCCTTCGATGTTTTGTCTTCGATCATTATATTCTTTTATAAGTTTGACAATTTTTTCAAACTGATCATGCAACTTTTTTAAAGATTTTTTCACTTCTGAAATGTCATCGCTATAAACATCTAATTGAACATACTGATAAAGAATTCTATAGCAATATATCTCAGTCTTAATTTCATTCATTTATCTATATCTTTTGTTTTCTTTAACTCAGATAAAATACGAAGCAGTATTATTTTCCGCTTGGAGAGTTTCGACCTTGTTTTCTACTTCCTGCTTTCATAACGTCTGTAGCGAGCGCTGACCTTGACTAACATCTCTTCCTCTTTAAAGAAGAGTTTTCTCAGAGGTAGCGGTAGAAAAAAGCGGAGATTACGAGAATCAAAGGGAGATGGCAGCACTATATGGAGGGGAATAGTATTTATTTTTCGCGATTGATTTTAAGCATTTTATTCTATATTTTTAATCAGATATACAATAGTGATAGATATTTTGAAGAATTCTTACATTATTAGAGGGTTATAACTTGTTTAAAGTGCTATTTTTGAAGATTTTCGTCTGTGGTGTAATGGTTAAATTAAAGGTATGTTTATATTTAGATGGGTACCCATGGCAAACGGTTAGCGCTCAGACCTATTAACATCTAGGTCCCAGGTTCAAATCTCGACCTCTCCCAGGTTGTTAATCAATCCGGGTTGATGGTTTATTGAACTATACCGAGCCAAAAATGACATGTCAGCTTGCTTTAGTCGTTGTTCCAATAAAGCAGCACTCATCGATAATAAGTGGTGGGCGGGCCCGACGCTAGGCGTCAAAGTCTTACAGTGTTGTCCTTATATGTTGTTTGTAAGCCTCAGTGGCGGTAGGCTCAGAGTGTATTTGGTCTTGAATTCGGCTCATCAAGAAGGGCCCCTTGGTGGGTTGAATTTGAGATTGAATATACTCTGAGCCTACCGGGGGGCATTTTGCAAAAATTTTTAGGAGTTATGGGGTGAACTCTAAACTAAAGTCCACCTTTTGATTCATTAAGGGTAAAGCGCTATCCATTGACATCGACTGGTTCAAGGAGTTATGGTGGCCATTGTCTCAAAAGCAGCATATTCTCGGGACTATGCCGCTTTTAGATTTTCTCACAACACCTCCCACCCAATGATTGTTGTTGGTCTCTCGTAAAAGCTGCCGCTGTGATCACAGCGGCAGCTATAGTATTCGAGGCTTGTCCAATTGTGAAATCACCAGCCTGCTGCCGCTGTGATCACAGCGGCAGCTATAGTATTCGAGGCTTGTCCAATTGTGAAATCACCAGCCTGAAGCCGCCTGAAAATCGGTGTATATTTTTTAATGGTGGTGATACCATTAAAAGAAAATTTATTGTTCAAATTTAAACATTTGCCCTGGTTGTGCTTTCCCGACATCTTTAGCTCCCAAATAAACAAAGTATAGAGGTTTTCTCTTTACGATCTCATTAAGCTCCATATAGTCGGACGCGTTTTTATCGCATCGTTTCGGTAGATACATTTTTGTGCCGTCTTCTAACTCCACTACTAGTTTGTCACCATATTTGGTTTTGACCTGTTTAATTTCCATGACAGGGTATTTTTCGTCGATATTGAGCTCATGCATCTTCTTGAAACTTCCTTCCAATGTACTAATTGCGTTTAGTTTGTCCAACAGTTCCATGGTTTTTGTTCTAATTTACATTAGAATTCTTTTCTTTAAGTGCTTAAAATGTTGTTGGGGTATCATTTTTTAACGCAGATTCTAAAAGGGGCATGCGTAGGGCTCAGCGCTTGTTCGGAATGTATGCATACTTTTGGCAGATGATGGTTGCAAAGCAACGAACCCATGTCGGTTCAATGCTTTTAGAATCCTTAGGGTCGCGGCATGCGTAGGGGGTACCCTTCCGGCTCAGCGCTTGTTCGGTCCGGAAAATTGGTGTGGTTGAAATAGAGCCATCACTTTCTCGGAAGGTGCTTGCGCTAGAACCTTGCTAATGGCTGATTCTGATACCATTGCTTTGTTTAATTTATATGGCTGAAAAAGAGCCATCACTATTCTAAAAGTAGGTGTAGTTTTAATGGAGGTCTTTACCCCATTGTTTAATCGAATTTGTATGGCTGAAATAGAGCCATCACTATTCTAAAAGTGGGTGTAGTTTTAATGGGGATTTGAGAGCCTTTGTTTTTTATAGGGGGGTAAGGAATTTATGGCGGTTTTCATACCATTGATCTCTAAAAGTGGATACGATTTTAATGGAGGTTTTGTAGCCATTGTATTTCTAAAAGTGGGTGTGGTTTTAATGGGGTTTTGAGAACCATTATTTAATCGAATTTGTGTGGATAAAATAGAGCCATTACTTTCTAAAAGTGGGTCCGGTTTTTATGGGGGTTTTGCGAGCCATTGGTTTTAAAAGTGGGTGGAAATTTTATGGGTGATATAGAGCCATTACATTCTAAAAGTGGGTGTGGTTTTAATGGAAGGTTTCACACCATTGTGTAATCACATTTGTGTGGATAAAATAGGACCATTACATTCTAAAAGTGGGTGTGGTTTTAATGGGGGGTTTATGGCTGTGGTCCAGCTCTCTCATTCACACACTACTACCACTGACTCACATCACCATAAAATTTCGGAATTGTGATTTTTGGTAATTTCACACTGATGTGGTGTTCACTTTGTTTTATACTCGATTTCGAGTCTTCCTTAGAGTGTGGTATAATATCATTTTGAATATTCTGATTTAGAGTACGTAATCTTTTCTTTGCTCTAAAACTCCAAATAACTACTCTTTCGCGGTATTCTTCCGCCGATTCAATTTCTTTTTCAATATCATCTGGTTTCAAAAGTTGTCCTAAATCATTATCAACTAATTTAAGAGTTTCAAATTTATCCGTTAATTGTTCCAATAACTCTTCGATTTCATTTTCATTTACTTCTGTTTTTTCTAGTTCAGTTTCTAATTTATTAATGACTTTAGTAACATCCGTTCTTAACACTCCGCGTTTCTTTTCGTGTGCAGTAATCATTTCATCGGCCATCGTTTTCTATCAAATAATTTCAAACTCTTCAAAATTCAAAATTAATTAAAGTGTTCAATCTTATAATTTGTTATCAAAATATCTGCTCACAGATCCCGGCAGGGATGCCATGTCGTGAAAGAATTCATTACAAATTCCTTCTATAGGATTCTAATATTATCATCAATACTTAAAATTGAAAATATAAAAGATCCTACCTCAGATTCCCGGGGAAGCAGTAGATTGATGACAGTATTTGAGCACTTCTTTCGGTTTCTGTCGATTCTGAAAATACTTAAGTTTAATTAAAATAAAGATATCTCCAATAATTAGCCGAGTCGGTTTTCATTTTTTAGATTATATAATTTCACTACACACTATTATGTTACATATTTACAAATCATTAATAATCTTTACAGTGATCTTAGTTCCATACTGTTCACTGATCGACAGTTCTTTTTCATCTCTGGCGTTCGTTTCTCAAAGTCCCAGCAACATGTGTTAGGAGTGACGTCACGGAAATGTTTTATGCGCAATATATCTTCTGTAAGTGGCAGTTCTGTCAGCTCACCCAATTCAAAACATCATTAACGCCATCGGGATGGCAGAATATGAAAGTTCGATGTAACAGTTTTTCGACACTATGGCTATAATTATTATTTTAACTTTAAATTTAAACCTACCAAACATATTTTGCTGTAATTCTTTTCATATATTTTAAAGGACAATTTGAACGTTTTCTAAAATTTTCGAAGCAATTTGTATAATCGTTTAAAAAATGTTTGAAGAATTAGGTACTATAGGGTTCAATGTATTTAACTTTTTCAGCCCGGCTTCAATCCGAGATTAATTTGGTGGTATTATTCATTTACAATCCCATATTTCTCGCAGTTCGTCTCAACAACATACTAAAATTTCATTTTGATAAAATCATTTTTACGGCAGTTATCGTGCGAACGGGCAGACAGACAGACTGAACAAAGTCATAAACACTTTTCAACTATGTTACAAAGTGATTAGCACTTTTCAGCTATGTTGGAAAGTGATAAACACTTTCCAACTATATTGGAAAGCGTTAAAAATCGAACCAAGGCTTCTTCGAATAATAGCACGCATGAGCTCAATTGCAAAGCATATCGTACAGGAGTGAAATATGCGTATCTTTCAGCAGATGACGTCGCATAGCAACCCCTGCCTTTTTTTTACGATAATATTTCAGATCGCAAATATCGTTCTAACTGGCGTTTCAATATTTAATAAATAATAAACTAATTTGAATAAAAACAATATCGAGGAGGTGTTTCCTCTCGATAGCCAAGTACCCCTGTACTAAATGCCATGCAGAATGCCACTTAGATTTTCCGTTATTGACATCTTATTTTATTATTGAAAATTTTGTTGTCTTTGGACGGTAACAAAATGGTGGTTGCTTTAAATTAATATTGGTAAAATTTTCAGTAATCATAGTCTTTATAATACCGTGAAACAGTTTTTTCATAGCCAGCCAATATAATTTAGAAAGTTATAGCTGACGGATTTGAGGTTTTACTGTTTTCAATTTGCTGCGGCCGTATCAGGCGCAGCTTTAATGAAAAATAAATGGTATGAAATAGATGACATTCGTTAGACGAAATAATTTTTATTATAGGATACACTATCAAAATATTATTGGTGCATATACACAGTTTGCAAATAATTTCAGTTTTAATTTTTGGCAATCTCATACTCTGTGGGAAGATGGAATAATGTTGTCCGTTTAGAGCTTAAATAAAGGCTGGCCAAATTACTGTCGTCGAAAACCCAGACCACACGACCGACCCAAAGGCTTACGGTAGCTATTTGTGTGGTCGGAAAAAATTACTGTCGTCGAAAAATTTACATTTCACCTGCCAGGCTGTAAATTAAATAAAAGGAAAATTAGACTTGAAATGGCAAATTTAATTTCATTATAAAATCCACACTGAAAGTTCTTTCAAATTTCTTATTTTTCTGGGTTATTTTAGAATATTCATAAATAGTGACTTTGAACTTAACCCTCTGCTTAAGAAGATACACTCTCTTTCATAGCCGGCCGCCCTTACTGCTGCTCTATGTCCTCGGATGAGCCGGACGGTCTGGGCTTTTGACACTCTCTTTCATATTTATTGTAAATAAACACTATTTCATTGCTCCACGAAAACGTCTAATAGTAAAAGTGGGCGTGACCAAATGTGGGCGTAGTCATGTACACAGTTGATATATGTTTCGGACATTCATAATTAAATTTTGCAGATATTTTTAAAATAATGTTTGTTTTTATAAATGGAATATAATTGTCAAGATTTTAATTTGTTTCAATTTTTATATGAAGCATGGCCGTAGTAACCCTCTGCCTGGCCTTCGATGCAATAAAAGTTTAAGATCCCCACTTTAGGAAATATATGCACTGTCCTCCAAAAGTCCGCCAAACAGTAAATCCAACATAATTCAAGAAGTTCATTACCTAACGACTTCAAACAATTTGGTAAATTTTGGTCCACATTTGCATATTCTAGACGAAGACAACAGCAAATTTAACCCAATAAAATCCACACATATTTTCGTTTGTTCAGAATTTGCATTTTGTTCTTAACTTTTGAAGAGCAGTGTATATATATAAATTGCTCATGCATTTTCATTTATCAAAAATATTATCGAAAGTGACAATCAACTTAAAAATCAATTTATTCTTCCATTGCTTTTATCTTTTATTTATTTGCATAGTATTATAGAACAATTTATTTCTAATTTCATTTATAGTGACATATTTTATGCATACAACAGAGAAGTAAATGTTTTAACTCATTTTTGTTCAAGTATATACGTACCGGATGGTCAGAATTAAACCCCCCCCCTACTCTGAGCTCTCCATAGATCGAACTACTCAGTGTAAAGGCTCCAAAATTGTTGAACATACTATTCAAGACATGGGGAAAGGGATAATGCGAAAAAAAATTAGTTCCAGAAACACCGATAGGTGGCGCTGTACAACAAAAAATATGCTGAAAAGACACAAAATACACATTTGTAACACATTTTATTCGAACGTACCAAACATTCATATCACAAGGACCTTAGCGATGCAGGCAATGCTGTGTATAACGTTATCCATTAATTGTTCAACAATAGCGGTGGCAACATTGTCAACGACATCTGAACAAGTCGATTTGCGTGTTCGATCCGGCTGAACTCCAAGATGTCCAGTTTTCTCGAATAGAGCGATAATTCTCCTGAGAGCTTGTAGAAGTAATGATCCTTTGCGCAAATTCTTAAGTCGACTGAACTCTCGAAGTGCAGCTGCAGCATGTCCTTTGTTTTCATAAAACAGCTTCACAAGCAAAGCGCGTTCTGGCAGGGTGACAGCCATCGCTGATAAGAATAAAAATTTCCCAGTTTTATTCCCTTTTATGCCCAGAACATAGTAGCTGCAAACCAAGGGTTTATGCAAATTTTTGTGCTTACAGTGCGAAATTGCAGTTACAATGACAGTTTAAGTTTCTTCACCTTTTTATCTTCTTTTTTTTCATATCAGCAAAAGAAATTAAAAGGGAGAAATTCCATACCGCATGTGTTTGTTTTTTTATGATTATTTTGTGTCTTTTCAGCATATTTTCTGTTGTATAGCACCACCTATCGGTGTTTCTGGAACTAATTTTTTTTCGCGTAATCCCTTTCCCCATGTCTTAAATAATATGCTCAACAATTTTGGAGCCTTTACACTGAGTAGTTCGATCTATAGAGAGCTCAGAGTAGGGGTGTTTTAATTCTGGCCACCCGGAATATAAGTATATATGTGTATATCTGAAACTAACCGCACAAGTTTAGTCATATGAACTGTATTAAAAATAACAACAATCTATATAAGTACAAGAAAGATCAATCATGCATAAAGCATTGATTGTGAACCACTTTAAAACTCTAATTTTATTTAAACATTTCTAAAATGTGATACATTCAGCGGTAATATTTTTATAATTATCACATTACTGCAATAATTAATTATATTTGAAAATTTAAAGCTTCATCGAAAAAAACGAACTTGATTCAAATGAAGTCGTGTATACAAGAAATCGATCACAGACATCAAACAGACAGATGGACATCACTCCAAAAATTGTCAAAACGTGTTCAGGAGGTCTTAAAAATATTTTGGTATCAAAATCCCGAAATCAAAAGACATAACCATATACTGTAGGTAAAAATAATGTATAGAACTGGCTTTGGAAACTGAAGATATATTCGTCTTTACGAAAAATTAATTATTCCATAATAAAACATGCTTATGAAAATTTATTAAAGAAATAGAAAGTTGTGTGTAAAATAAGTTGTGTTATCAATTAACCAATGTTTTATTTTTTAATTCTTTTACACTCGACGGTTGATGGCCACCTTTAAAATAAATAAATAAATAATAATAATAATAATATGAATAACAATAATAATTATAGTAGTATAACTCTCCGTTATAACCCTCCTAAATTGTCGATTTCAACATTCAATAAAAAAATGAATAAATAGTAAACAGACTTTGTCAAGGGACGAAAATAATACTATGTTTTATAGTACATAATCAATACATTTATTTAATCATGAAAAGGTGGCACAATATTTTTAGACACAACATTCTTCTTTTTACTGATGATGCTTTTTTTTTTTTGCTTAGCAATTTTTTTTCATTCAATCTTTTTTTAGTTTTTAGAGGATCATACAGATACGTCAAAGTTTTGAAATGTTTGTTTAACTCGTTGTCATTCGGCAAGAGTGTTTAGAAAGTTTCGATAGCTTATCAACGTATCAACACTTTTATAATCAACATTATCTACAGCATGTCAACATTTTCTATCCGATTCCATACATCAAACAATATAATTATATAACTGTAAGTGTTATAATTATACAGTATAATTTAAGTAAATAAACAGTAAGTTGTATTAAAGATTTTAAATTACAGAGAGAGTTTCCTTTTACCTTCATGTTTTAAACATTGTAATGAAGGCTAAACTCATTGCCATTCGACAAACGATAATAAGATTCCTTTCCCATCTATGTACCTAAACAAAATACACTCATCCACATACACACACACACACACACACACATATATATATATATATATATAGCATAGTAAAAATATAAAAATAAAATTAATTCCACAGTTATCCAATTTTTCTCCAGAAGTTGGCGCAATGCAGCACACTCTCCTAAAGTAACATACAAGATTCATATGAAAATTAAAATTCTTAAATTATATATATATATATATATATATATATATATATATATATACATAATTGATGAATTTTAATTTACTTGTATTATATATACCTGAGATTGATCATTTATTGAAAAGTTCTGCATAGCAAAAATGAAAATGAAATGAAGTAATTGTTTGATATCAATAGTGACTATATGACAAGCTTTTGAAGATGATAAAGAAAACATTATAAATATCTGGTTTTTTTTCGATGAAATTGTATTATTATGTCTACAAATTATTTTTTCATGACTTTCTTGTATTCTTCTTCCCGCTATATTGTAGTTCCTGTGATACTGGCATAATAGGTAATATATGCTGTATTCAAATGGACCCTTCATTGGCTAAAAAGAGATAAAAGAAACTGCCCAAATCCTTGATTTCCTTAGCAACCTCCTCCGTTTGAAACAACCGCAGATATTTTGCTAAAGGCTTCTTCAAATTTTGCAGAAAAAGAGCATGGATATCTTTCAAACCAGCGACATTGGGATTTGATTCTCAATTTCATCATTTGCAGGAAAGGATAATAATGGTTTGGGTTTCCTCTAATTTCCTAAAGCTTTTAACTTTTGACTGTCGAGATGGATGCCCAATAATAATCCTATATCTATATCACTTGCAAGGGACGACGGTGATGCCCTCTTTTCATGACTAACAATATTTTTTCATCAACTTGTTCGTGTTTTGCATCTTTAGCTGGGCACGGGTTAGTTGCACGCCCTCATAATATCTTCTCTTATCAAAATGGTCAATTTGAAGGGCGTCGGATATAATTAAACTAGTTATTTGTAAGCTTTAAACAGGACAAACTCGTTTCGAAGATAATCTATAGCTTCATTAGATTTTTGGATCTATTTACATTAAAGTGAATATCGAATTCATGTATAGAACACTTAATGTCTCAACAGTCAAATAAAAAAGTTAGAAAATTTCCAAATGAAAAGGTTAGAAAATTTAGAGATTATTTAACTGACAAACACATCGTCAAAAAGGTGGGTTATATTTTCTTTTAAGGCGTAAATTATATATATATATATATATATATATATAAGATGGAAAATGGAAGTTATTAAAGATATTGAAGTGTTATAGCATATATGCGCAAAGCAGCTACATATACAATACACGATATAAATATAAATAGTATAAAAAGAATTTTTGAATTGAAAAAAGAAGAAAGGCTTAGCGAGAAGCTTACTTAATGACGGTAAGGTCAACTGGGGTGTAAGTTCACAACCCCTTACTGCCATTAAGTAAGCTTCTCGCTAAGCCTTCCTTCTTTTTTCAATTCAAAAATTCTTTTTATACTATTTATATATATATATATATATAAATATATATATATATATACAGAGAGTGAGAAAGAGTAAATCCGGGTTAGATGGTCAATCATTGTTATTTGTTTAGTGAGCGGTAGATGGCAACGCTAACCACACAGTTATGAGTCAGTTGCTTAAGAAGAAGGTTGTTGTCGATGTCTATAAATAAACGCCTATCAATTAATTCTCTATTGTTTTAATTAATCTAAAATTGTTCTGCATTTAGATGCTGTATTCATTTCTAAAAATAACTGTATTCATTTTCTGGTACATTGATGTTATGAGATTGAGATGTGTCACTTTTCGGCGAAGTGATTCAAAGTCCGTTGATGCAATGCGTCAATAGAGTACTTAGGCATGCCCACATTTGACAGCTGCCATTTTTCACGTTTGTCATGCGTTCTCTAGAGACGATGGAATAGGGACATCTGTATAAATGAAAATTTGCCTGTGTATGCTTGTTTTTTCATCACGAGAGAACTGCTGCACCGAATTTCGTGAATTTTTGGGGTAGTCGTGAAATAGCCACACTTAAAATTTAGACCATGTTTCGAGCACCCGTGAAGATATATCATTATAAAACGAAACTTCCATTGAGATAGCATTATGCAGCCGATTGATTTGCTGCACATTTATTTCAAACAAGAAAAATCAATCATGTATAAAGCACTGATTATGAAACCCTTTCCAATTGAATTGCAATTTTATTTATATTAAATATTTTAATTTATCACAGCACTACAGTAATATATTATATTTGAAAACTTAAAACTTATTGGAAAAAAAATGAACTTTATTCAAATGACGTCAGAGGAAATTTAAATCGTCTGATTCTCTATGTAAAAGTAATGAATATTTCATTCATATCACTTATATTCCAGACTTCAGAGCAAAATCATTTTTCTTAAAAAAATTCAGCAATTCTTATACGACTCATATAACAATCATTTATTTACATTCTGTATTTATTAAAATTAGGCTTTGTTGTAGAACTAACTAATCAAAATTTGATGATTATTTAAACTAAAAAATATTGCAATTTCTTTGGTGCAGAATGTAGATGCACAGAAAATGCACAAAAATAAAGCGGGTTTAGAAAAGATGCAAACACTACATATAAATTTAAAAGAACTTTAAAAAGCACGAATTTTAAACTGGGAAGAAACATGGATCTCATATATTATTTTAAAGTGGGTCAAGTGTTCTCTTTATATACTATGGCTGTAATTATTATTTTTACTTTAAATTTGAACCCACCAAACATATTTTGCTGTAATTCTTTTCATATATTTTATAGGACAATTTGAACGTTTCCTAAAATTTTCGAAGCAATTTGTAAATTCGCTTGAAAAATGTTTGAAGAATTAGGTACCATAGGGTTCAATGTATGTAACTTTTTCAACCCGGGTTCAATCCAAAATTAATTTGGTGGTATTATTCATTTACATTCCCATATTTCCCGCAGATCGTCTCAACAACATACTAAAATTTCATTTTGATAAAATCATTTTTACGGCAGTTATCGTGCGAACGGGCAGACAGACAGACAGACAGACAGACTGAACAAAGTCATAAACACTTTTCAACTACGTTAGAAAGTGATTAGCACTTTTCAGCTATGTTGGAAAGTGATGAACACTTTCCAACTATATTGGAAAGCGTTAAAAATCGAACCACGGCTTCTTCGAATAATAGCACGCATGCGCTCAATTGCAAAGCATATCGTACATGAGTGAAATATACGCATCTTTCAGCAGATGACGTCGCATAGCAACCCTTGCCTTTTTTTTTACGATAATATTTCAGATCGCAAATATCGTTCTAACTGGCATTCAGTATTTAATAACTAATAAACTAATTTGAATTAAAAGCAATATCGACGAGGTGTTTCCTCTCGAAAGCCATTAACCCTGTACTAAATGTCATGCAGAATGTCGCTTAGATTTTCCGTTATTGACATCTTATTTTATTATTGAAAATTTTGATGTCTTTGGACGGTAACAAAATGGTGGTTGCTTTAAATAATTATTGGTAAAATTTTAAGTAATCATATTCGTTATAATACCGTGAAACAGTTTATTCATAGCCAGCCAATATAATTTAGACAGTTATAGTTGACGGATTTGAGGTTTTACTGTTTTCAATTTGCTGCGGCCTTATCAGGCGCAGCTTTAATGAAGAATTAATGTTACGTATTTAATGACATTCATTAAGCGAAACAATTTTTATTATACAATGCACTATCAAAATATTATTGGTTCATATACACAGTATGCAAATAATTTCAGTTTTAATTTCTGGCAATCTTATACTCTGTGGAAAGATGGAATAACGTTGTCCGTTTA
The DNA here is from genome assembly GCA_951213105.1 of Amaurobius ferox. Lineage (NCBI taxonomy): Eukaryota > Metazoa > Arthropoda > Arachnida > Araneae > Amaurobiidae > Amaurobius > Amaurobius ferox. Next base: position 20,526,448 of record OX578152.1, on the reverse strand, counting down.
GAGCTTAAATAAAGGCTGGCCAAATTACTGTCGTCGAAAACCCAGACCCCACGACCGACCCAAAGGCTTACGGTAGCTACTTGTGTGGTCGGAAAAAAATACTGTCGTCGAAAAATTTACATTTCACCTGCCAGGCTGTAAATTAAATAAAAGGAAAATTAGACTTGAAATGGCAGATTCAGTTTCATTATAAAATCCACACTGAAAGTTCTTTCAAATTTCGTATTTTTTTGGGTTATTTTAGAATATTCGAAAATAGTGACTTTGAATTTAACTCTCTGCTTAAGAAGATACACTCTCTTTCATATCCGGCCGCCCTTAGTGCTGCTCTATGTCCTCGGATGAGCCGGAGTTTTGACACTCTCTTCATATTTATTGTAAATAAACACTATTTCATTGCTCCACGATAACGTCTAATAGTAAAATTGGGCGTGACCAAATGTGGGCATAGTCATGTACACAGTTGATATATGTTTCGGACATTCATAATTAAATTTTGCAGATATTTTTTAAATAATGTTAGTTTTTATAAATGGAATATAATTGTCAAGATTTTAATTTGTTTCATTTTTTATATGAAGCATGGCCGTAGTAAACATTTGCCTAGCCTTCGATGCAATAAAAGTTTAAGATCCCCACTTTAGGAAATATATGCACTGTCCTCCAAAAGTCCGCCAAACAGTAAATCCAACATAGTTCAAGAAGTTCATCACCTACCGACTTCAAAGATTTTGGTAAATTTTGGTCCACATTTGCATATTCTAGACGAAGACAACAGCAAATTTAACACAATAAAATCCACACATAATTTTCGCTAGTTCAGAATTTTCATTTCGTACTTAACTTTTGAAGAGCAGTGTAAGTTGTTCATAAATTTTCATTTATCAAAAATATTATCGAAAGTGATAATCAACTCCAAAAAGTAATTAGTCTTCCATTGCTTTTATCTTTTACTTATGTGCATAATATTATAGAAGAATTTATTTCTTTTTTCATATACAGTGACATCTTTTATGCATACGAAAGAGAAGTAAATGTTTTAACTCATTTTTGTTTAATTATATATGTGTATAAGTATATATGTGTATATCTGAAACTATATAAATACAAGAAAGATCAATCATACATAATGCATTGATTGTGAAACACTTTCCAACTCTAATTTCATTTAAATATCTCTAAAATGCGATACATTCAGAGTTAATATCTTTTAAATTATCATACTATTGCAATAATTGATTATATTTGAAAATTTAAAACTTCATCAAAAAAATGAACTTGATTCAAATGATGTCATCGAAATATAAATCTCCTGGCTCCATGTATAAAAGAAGTAAATATCTGATTCATACATTTTTGTTTCATTCATCACAGTACTACAATAATTTATTCTACTTAAAATCATAAAACCATGGAGGTAAATGTAATTTAACTTACTTCATAATACTTCATCGAAAATATCTGCCATTAAATTGTCTGCTTCACTATGTAAAATCAATGAATGTTTCATTAATATCAATTATTGCAGATTCCAGAGCAAAAGAATTTTGCAATAAAGAAATTCAGCAATTACTTTACAACTAGCCTAAACTGTTTATATTCTTCATCAGTGAAAATTAGGTTCTGTTGTAGAAATAATAAAGTTTGATGATAATTTAAACTGAAGTATATTGTAATTGTGTTATTTCAGAATACAGATGCACAGAATTTAAGTAAAATAAATCGGTTTTAGTACGTATGCAACAGTAAAGAATTTTAAAAATGACGATTTTGACACAAGATGGATACCATATTTTATTTTGAAGTGGGTCACGTGAGTTCTTCAAGTAATGGCCATGTGATATCTTCATATAAAGGGTGTAATTATTATTTAAATTTTATTTAAAAGACTACTGAACATATTTTGCTGAAATTTTTTTTATATTTTTTATGGGATAATTTGTATATATCCTAAAACATTCGAAGCAGTTTGTGAATTTGAAATTCCCTTAAAAAGTGTTTGAAAATGAGTTCCCATAGGCTTCAATGTATTTCATTGTTAAGGCTCTAGTTAGTTAAAACACATTGTAGAAGCAAACTACTTTCAATGGTTACGTGGAAATACGAAGGGGGTCCTTAATATGACGTCGCAATTAAGAGTTAATGCAGTTTCTTAAGGACTAAATTTCAATTAATAAAAAAGAATGTCAATGTAGCAGGTGGAGGAAAATCTAAGATACAAACAAACATGACATTTGGTACAGGGATCCCCGAGGTTCTGCGATAATGTACCACCAGAAAACTCTTTTTCAATTCTAATTTGTTAATAACGTTTAAAGGCGAATTCCGGCCCATATATCGCTATTTGCAATTAACATTTATTCTACTATAAATGAAAGAGGCGACCCAGAAAATTGCACATCCATTGGACGAAATTTCATACAATCATTTCGAAAAATGACCATTAAAAAACTACTACAGAAGGACCTCAAGCAATTGAATTATTTTTTGAAATTGGAAAAAATATAATATACAGCTTATTATGTTTAAACATATTACAAAAATATCTATATTAAATGTGATTTATTACTCAAGCAAGTGAAATGATGAACCGAACCGTGATTTGCGCTATTTTCAATATATTGCACGTTCTCTTTATTCTAACATTGAAAAAAAGGAATGCCTTATATCAAAGATTGTTATCAAATATACTTCTAAAGTACTTGTAATCTGAAATACATGCATAGTGTTTTGAACGCGTAATATTCCTTTTCATCCAGAGTCTATTTTCCCTCTCCTTACTTTCTTCTCTTCTGATCTTGACACCATAGGAAATATTAAAAAATTATTTTTTCCATACGATTAATTGATAGACTTTTTTTACTTTGAAAAAATATATATGCTTTTCTTGTATTTAAAGCTCCCCGAGATTTATATTCTGAGACAGGAAAATTGACGTGCCATCCAACGTTTATAATTTAATATTAGCTTCTAAATATATCACAGTCAGACCACTGTGAAAAAAAAATTCCTCAGCCCATCAATTGATTATTTATAAATTTTTTAACCCTGCTATCTCTTAGAATTTTTTAATTAAACGAACGTTTCTCCATTTCCGAGCTGAATCTTTTCTGGAATCTTTTTTGGATCTATAGGATAGTACCTGCAATCTATTTTATTCCATCGGTCATGCTTATTTTACTATTGATAGATCTGCGGCAGCAAAGGCATCTGATCAAAGATGCTTGGAACCTGAACCCGAATTATAAGAACAGAGGAGAAGCTAGCGTTTTCTCAGTGATTATAATGTCGGTCTTGTAAGCAACAGGTCCCTGGTTCGAGGCTCGGCGACGCTCAATCGCAACAATGATGACTGGACGTTTGAAACACGCAACCTTCCTCTCCAACGATTTCGCCTCTCAACACGAGATAGCAGCACCACACGGAGTCAGAAGCCTTGACACTACCTTCCTGGTTGACCACGACTGACCGTCACGCCGAGGCGACACGCCTCCCGGCCTTCATCATCAGCGGAGGGAGTGTGCGGCAGCAAAGACATCTGAACAAAGATGCTTGGAACCTGTACCCGAATTATAAGAACAGAGGAAAAGCTAGCTTTTGCTCAGTGATTATAATGTCGGTCTTGCAAGCAACAGGTCCCTGGTTCGGGGCCCGGCGACGCTAAATCGCCACAGATCTAACGTGTTCAGTGATGGACCTTATGTTACAAAGTTATTGCGATGCTTTAGGACTTCCCTAGGAAGTCTGTCTGCACGTGACTTCATCCACAAAAGCCGACAGGACATAACCGTTCGGACACACGATAAAACAGTCTGTCGGGAACAAGTGGTGTCGTCAGCTGACGATTTCCTGTGATGAACACCGGTTTGATATTTAAAATGTTCTTACAAATTTATTGTGGTGCTTTAAGGAAGTCTCTGTCTACATGTGATTCAATCCAAGCAAACCGTCTGTCAGCAGACATATTTCTCAGTTCAGAGGAAACTGTACTTGTTCAAAGTTCTATCACACGTGGTGTCATTCGCTGACGATTCCCTGATGAACACTGATTTGATATTTTAAATAAATTTTCCTGCAAAATGTTAAATGTATTGCACCGAAGAAAGAATGCTTATTTGAAGTCATTAAAAAAATCTACAAATTTCACTTGTAACAAATATTAGCTAGTATTTTTAAAACAGAAAAAAAAATAAAATAAAATTTCCCACCATCCCATAAATGTGAATTTCCAACCTTATATCAAAATATTAATCCACATACTTCAAAATTAAGTATCGATATATGTCTAGTACATGAGAAAAATAATAATTGCTCAACTACGTGCTTCTCATTGGATAGGAGTATTCTTAAAAAGCTTGTTGACTTTGAGTTTCGGAAATCTTAACCATAACCTTTCCAGACGAAGAGTACATCCACTTTTAACTTTAACAAAGAGGTATTTTATTTCGGAAAGTTTTGTTTGTATTACATTAAATAAAAATAAAAAATCGGTGGTGGCTGATTCAAGCAAAAATATTTCGGTTCGATGGATACAAAATGGTTTTGCTTCGCTTTGTAAACTAAAACTGTTTAATAAAACTCTATAAGTTATTTGTTGTTTCCAGACTTCTCTGTTTCATTTAAAACACGTACATTAAATGCTGTTTATAACGATATTCTCGGGACAGGGAACACACATCGTTATAGACAGTTTATCGCGATAGACAAGGATGAACCTGTTATACTTTAATAATGGAAGTAATTTTATTTGGATGCAATGCTATTTTTAATAATATGATGTTAAATTATAAATGATTAATTAGCTAATAATTGTTGTGTATAATGATAAAAATAAAATGAACTAGAGCATGGCTCTCAATTCGACTTTCTCATGCCAGTATTCAATTTTTTTCTCAAATTTTGTAAGAAAAGAAATTGAGAAATCGGTATTGTGTGTCCAAATGATTACAACAATAGCATGTTGTCCTTCACTTTAAATGGCTTAAAAAATATTTCTATTGATACCATACTTGAGACAGTATTCCCCAGCGGGGCGACTTTCTCTCCAAGGGAGTCTAATGAGGTCACGAACAACAAAATATTATCATGGCTTCTTTTCACAACAATGATTAAAACTGCAATTAATCACAACAATGATTAAAACATGATTATGTCAAATTATTTCTTATGCTGCCATGACAAAAAAATAAAAAATTTCGAAGTTTTCCTTCGAATAAATAAAAACATTCTATCTATTTGTAGATTTGTCGACAACAAAGACGGATATAAAGTTTCGTGAAAATCTATCAATATTTGTGCTTGCTGTCGTGTATACAAGGGATCGATCACTGACATCAGACAGACAGATTTACATCACACCAAAAATAGTCAAAACGTGTTCAGGAGGTCTTAAAAATATATTGGTATCAAAATTCTGAAATCAAAAGACATAACCAGGTATTGTAGGTAAAAATAAAGTATAGGACTGGCTTTGGAAACTGAAGACATTTTTGTCACTAAAAACTGTAAATTATCCTACAAAAAAGCAAGCTTATAAGGATTTATTAAAGATGCTGTTATTAAAGAAGTATTTATCTTTTGCACTCGAAGAAGCCAAAATATGTTTTCATTGTGTGTTTGTTTTCGTCTTTCATACAATGGAAATGAACAAATAAGTCAGCGTCGCCTGAAACCTATATAAGCACCCACTCAAGGAGGTAACAGTAAAGAGTTAAAACTTCATACTAGGAAAGCGTTTATATCATTTTAGACCATGACTCAGGTGGCGCGGAGATAAGATAAGTAGTCCTGCATTGTATATATTTCTATGGCAAAAGGCCTAAAATATGTACTTAAACTGTCAATTTTGTAAAAATAAATTATCAGATCAGTGCAATGTAGAACTGAACCAATAAAGAATATTCATGCGTATTCAAATTGAATTTACCTTTCAATTTATTTTAATCTCCTTCTATTTTGCACTCTATTCTACAACTATGAAAAACTACTGGTTAATTATACACATAATTAGGGAAGTCTTAATTTAAAAATAATCAAAAATACATATATTAAATACAATGCTTTACTGTTGCGGCAATTAACAACAGCAGCTGCTTTACTAACACTATCGCCACCTAGCTATTATTCTCAAAGTATTATGTTATTTCCAAACGTTTCATCCATTACAGTTTTACTTTCTTTTTTATAAATCCATGCACCCGCTACTTGAATCATACTGATACAGCTATTACTGATACGGCTAATTTCCTAAATACCTATATTGAACAAAAACCATTTTATTTTCGGGCACTGTTTTTCCCATGCTCAACAATACCAACTGTGACAGGAAAATTTCTTTCCCTCTATCGGTTACTAAGAATACTTTAAAATAAAAAAGATCTTTAATATTAACACCTTTACTGACGTACATTTAAATCACAGAAGATCCAGGGCACTTTCGAGCGTCACTACGTCCTTCATCAGTGACAATGTAAATCGTTTAAGATGTGACGAACATGAGCACTTATACACAACCCGCAACCGTGAAATAAAATTTACAAATGGATAATCGGAAATTACGATATCAATAACATTGTAGTTAAATTACACAGCATATACATAAATAACTGTAGATCATAACAATTCAAATCAATAAATAAACGTGTTGTTAAAATGAAAGAAAACATGGACTAGATATCCAGAAAATTGTACAAAAGTTTAACGCGCAGAGAGTTGAGAATGAGAAGCCAGATGAAACTGAGATTTTGAAGAGGATTGAAATTACATAAAGAGTAGCGATAAATATGAATGAAAAAGAATTCCAAAAGTAAAATATTACGAGGGTTATTGCAGCTAGACAACAAAAAAATTATCAAGGATAAGGGTAAACTTATCATTAATAGGAAACTGAGAAAGAGCAGAAGACAGTTTTTTATTTTTAATATTATGAGCATGTTCAGATAAACGAATGACAGTAGTACGCTTTGTACTACTAGTATGCGATATATTTATTTTCAGGAGATCCACGGGGGGCAACTTACACCCCAGCCTTACACATTAAAGTAATCCTGTCCTTAAATTTGTCAGTACGAATGCTGCTAAATGAAGAGATAAGTGTAAAATAGGCAGAATTAAACTTAAATTGTAATCAAAATTTAACCAGGGAATGGAAAATCACTGGATGGAACAGAAGACTAGATTTGTATGACAAACCGACATAAAAAAAGAAGATCAGTTATAGATCAAATAAAATTTGAACGAATAGAGGAATAGATTTTATAAATGAAATCAGACGAATTACTTTATAGCCGCTTTGTTACATAGACTTTTACAGGTTCGCTTAAAGCTTTATAGAAAATTAAAAAATAGAATAGTAAAAATCACTTATTGGATTACGAATACATTACTCCTTATTAAGGTCAGAATCTTCTGAGTTAGATATCTTAGAATCTTGTGAGTCTTCTTCTCCGATACAGAAAGATAAGAATGAATTGCTCTAAAACACATGTATTTGAATGTATTTTCGAACAAATTTCCAAATATGAAGGTATCTAAGGCAACCGAAAAAGAAGAAACTTAAAGTTTAACTTTATAATTAACATTAATTATTATTAAGCATTAAAGACATGGCCGTTGATCTCATAAAGTGGAATTAACATTTAAACGTACATTGCATTGTTGTTGTGCCGCAATAAACCCTCCAATTATTTTTACCTTTTGTGTAAGTCCTGAAAAGAATTATTAATTAGTAAAACGCTAAATTGAACACACCATTTATTTTTACCTCCAATTATTTTTACCTTTTGTGTAAGTCCTGAAAAGAATTATTAATTAGTAAAACGCTAAATTGAACACACCATTTATTTTTACCTCCAATTATTTTTACCTTTTGTGTAAGTCCTGAAAAGAATTATTTATTAGTAAAACGCTAAATGGATCACACAATTTAAACTTAAACAATATCATTTATTAACAACATAAATTTTCATTAATTATTTTAGGGAGGGGACATATGTTAAATTGATCACACCATTTATCAATAACCTCAATTTTCATTAATTATGTTAGCGGAGGGGACATATGCGACCAGAATTATTAGATTCACGATCGTGTCTAGGACCTGTGATAATCTGAGCACACACCTTCCAGTTTAGTCTTGGGCTTATCATCTTTCAAAGGCTTGCCTCTTTCCATCACTTTGGAACCTCTACGGGACACTCTACAAATCTGTTTTTTTTTCATTTTTCTCTACTCGTGCTCTAGTCAAAATCGTGATTATTTCTGGCATGCTTTTAAGTCAAAATTCGATCATCTTCTCGTCATGTCTAATCTCCAATCTCCATCTCTTCTTCTCGTTGTCTGCATCTGATTTCGTCTACAACTGCACTCGTTGTCTTTCGTCTGCTACAAGCTGTGGTTCCCTAGGCGGGTGGGTGGGGAGGGGGCGGTAGCTCCGCCTTTCTTCTTTCTGGCGCTCATTGGTTCTTCTTAACCCAATGGCATCATTTCACATTTAGCAAGGCCCCTCTCAGCCCCTCTGGAATGGCACCCCTAAATTTATAGTCTCTTGACCTTTAGGTTAACTTCGTCATAAACCTCGGTGCCAGCCAGACTACAGCTTTGTTAGCCGTTCTGGGCATCATAAATACTACAAATAAAAGTGTCTCATGTGAGAACAAATTCTGGTCTCAAAGTATCAGCTTACGGATTTGGTTCGAAACTCCTTGAAAAGACCGTTCTTTGGTTTTCCGATGGTCTTAAATTGGAAACTTCAATTACATTTTCGATTGCCACATTTTCGATATATTCGATTGATATTTTCGATTTGGGTGAAAGGCGTCCAAAATTGCGCTTCAACACAAAATAACTAAAATATCATTCGAATTAAAAAATCTCATATGAACAGCTTATATCTTTTGCTATAGAGTCAAATTCATTTTTTTGTTCTTTCTTTGCAATTACAAGAGCAGCAAATTGCAATTCTTTGCAATTTTTAATTCATTAATTGCATAAAATATAACGAATAATTATATGAAATTACACTGAATATAGAGTTTTATTTCAATTTTCGTTTACTTTTAGCGCCTTTACGCATTTTCAAATGCAGCATAGTAAAAATATGAAAAACTAATGTGGTGAGGTGAAATTTACACATAAATACAATAAAACTTAAACACATAAATACATTAAGGTTACTCACCAATAGTTTCACACGGCTCAACCGCGTATGTATAGTGGGGTCCGATTGGACCTAAGTACATTGCATTTGCTAAAATAAATAATCACTCCCTTTTTTGTGGCCATCTAACAATTTATTTACAGAACACATGAAAGCTCAATTTAAAAATTAAATAAAAAAATACACAGTTACAAATGAGTTCCCAATTTACCTAAGCTTGACCTCGGGGTGCACAGTTTATTTAGCATTAATTTGTATATTTTTTTATTATCCAAACTTGTAATTAATTACTTTTTTTTAAGGAAAACAAAATATAATTTCATTTTGGCAAAATATCCCATTTGGCATAAAGTTGCCTTTAACACTGTAGATCACATCAAATAAGTTTAAACATTCATATAAACATTTTAAAATCAATATATAATTTCCATACCTTCATTCATCAGAATGACACCGAGTGCTGGGGGCTATCCCTCTGCACATTGGAAGGGGTGACACGATTAATTGAAGGTTAGTTCATTTATTTGGACAGTTCATAAAACAAAAACCACTGCCTGTCTGAGCAGCTCGGTTGCGGATCAGCAGGTGACGAAAATTTAGCCAAGTATTAATTCGGAGATGGGCGCACTGTCTACATCCCTTCTCCTCCTCTTAACGTCGGCTTCAGCCCAGCGGAACTTGAGAGAGCTGCGTACAGGCTTTACCAAAGAGTTAAGATCAGATACGTTTTTGTGGAGATTGTCTGCTGCTTAGGAGCCCGGGATAGGTACCCCTACAAGACTCCGTCCACGTACTTTCGTAGTGAAGATTTGACTGAAAATAGTCGAAACCGTTCTAAAATAGGTGTTACTAAGCTCTGCCACAGCTGAAAATGAACAGAAGCTGTTTTTGGAAAAAATATATGCGCTACCCTAGAGTCTGTTGCCCCTGGTTAGGTAAGATGCACCGATTCAGTGAACTTGCAGAAACTGCCGCACGACAAGTGCCGCCTACTTCGTTGCACGGATGCGTTCCTCATACAAGTGCTCAAAGGAACCCAGGAGACCTTTCTCCATCAAAAATCAGATTGCGTCTGAAACATTTTTCATTTTCTAAAACTTCCAGAATTTTAAAAACAAGGGGAACGACAAAAATAAAAAGGGAGGAAGTCCCCCAATTCCCATTCGCTGTTTCCCAAGCGCAAAAAAAAAAGCGGTCCAAAAATGCTTCACACAATTGGTTTTCGAAGCGACGCTCATTTTTTATGCGCTCCACTAAAACACAAGAACCAGAGGGCTTTCTGCAAACCGGGTGGTCCAAGGACCGGACACCGACGCGAGCCACACCTGACAGGGCTATAAATTTTCAGAGATTTGTAGCTCAACTTTGACATTTTGCTGCAATTAAATCTCTGAATATTTACAATCCATGTCAGTGCGCACACAACCCAACGGCGCCAAAAAAATCCCAATTCCGTCTGTGCAAAGGCCTAGCTATATACATAAATCAAAAGCATTGTGAGCTACAAATCTCTGAAAATTTATAGTCCATGTCAGTGCTCACACAGCCCAACGGCGCCAAAAAATCCCAATTCCGTCTGTGCAAAGGCCTAGCTATATACATAAATCAAAAACATTGTATACATTTTAATTACATCTAATCTTTCCCCAGGGTTTTGTATAAAAATATGTGATCGTAATATCACAACTAAAGTACCTCGAGAACGATTAGTCACTAGGGTTGTGGAGTTTATCTTATTCTTTTCGTTGTTAAAAGTTATGTATAAAACAAATTTAATTGATACATTTAAGGATACGAAGTGATTACTTTAGATTTCGACAATTTTTGAGGGCTATTATGCAAAAAAAATGCAGGCTTTTTCTTTCCGAATCATACCAAAATCTAATCAGCTGCAGGATAACCCACAAGTAATTTATCTACCAAATTACCAAATAAATGAAACGTGGTCAATTAATTTTTCAGCTAGAGTGGATATATACATTGCAACCACAGACATACAGAAAGACGTTACGCTAAAAATAGTGTTTTCGGGATCTAGAGGAATCGAAATATATAGATCCGTAGAAAATTCCTGTTGCGATTTTCGACACGATTTCAATACTTGCTCTATACATTACTATGCAGTGTAAGGAAAGTAAAAAATCACAGCGAGACATCTCGTGACCTGACTCGATCTATCACTATACAAAATTACATTGCTGGGAGTCCCTAAGATTTTCTTTGACACAGACAACAGACGAACAAACAAGCATATATATAACATTTTGTTATTATACATATTCCTGTGAAAGGTATGAAACATTTATAACGTAAAAGTTTAAATATGGAGTTTTTTGTTCCTTCTTAAAGTATTTTCTATGTCACCATTAAAATGAAACGATGCATTTTCATTAAGAAACTGTCTTTGAAAGCAGTCTGGAAATTGAATATTTTACAGTGTATAACTTTTTATTATACCTTGTCTTACATTTGGAAATGAGAAAATAAATTTCAGTTTTCTATTCACTAATTCTTTACATGTTTCAGAAATGTGCAGTTGTTATACCTAGAGCACTCGGTGTCTTTAACGAAAAGATATATTTTCATTTGATGGGTTTCTTTTTTCTCATGGACTAATAACACATATTTCTAGACATTTCATACATGAATTCTAAAATTTCATGAGTATCAAAAATACTCGGTGAATTCTTAGTTGTGAAATATATGCCTAAAATCGGAAAAGTTCCATTTTCTGTATCCGATTTATAATTGAAATACTTTGTGCATCACGAAGATATATAATCGTGGAAATATTAATTTATATAACAAATAAGCTAAAGCCAAGTTACAGGGTCTAAATTTTTATTTTAAAATGCACCAAAACGAAAAGAATAAAATTTATATATTTTCATCTCATGTAATAGAAGTGGGTGGTTACAACAAAATTTTCGTTATAATATGCTACTACTCTAAAATATCACCATTAAATGTATGGAGTTATTTAATGGTTATATTAAATGTATGGAGTTATTTAATGCTTATATTAATTAACTCCAATATGTATAGGACTAATATTATGTATAGGATATAACTAAATATTATGTATAAGATCAATAGTTATACACATTTAATGATGGTAATAAGTCCATATATTTAAACGGTAATTCCATAATATAATGATGATATTATAAAATATACGCAATTATAAAGAAATATTAGTTTTATAAAATTTCTAGCCATCGAATTTTATTGCATGAAATGAAAATATAATAACTTTAATTTTTCGTTTTCATGCATTTCAAAAGAAAAGAAAATCTGATGTGGGCAGCAAATGAACACAGACCGAAATTGACTTTCTTTTTCTTTCTTTTATAATTCATTGAATTTAATTTAATATCACAAAATACCACTGATACTGATTTGAAATGACACTATATTCGCAATTTCATTTTAGTTTTCGTTTTCATTTGGCGACTGGACGTATTTCCAAAGGCGACGTGGCAAAAATACAAAATTTAGACACTCATGTATACACTATATGAATGTTTAAATATCGCAACGTGAAATGCTGCGCAAATAAGATATAAAAACCAGACGGTCATTTTGCAAACTAGTTATACATTTTCTTTTTCAACTAGAAGGTATGCCCGTCATTTAACGGAATTTAAAATATGCAAACTCCCATTTGGGGGTCATTTCTATCAATTTGGCTACATTTGCGATATCCCGCCAAATATTTTGCCAAATGTCACGGAAGGACAAACAGAGAAATTGTTTCTTCTTATAATAGATTTTTATATTCTTTCCAAGATATGGAATTTTCATCAATTTAGTGACATTTTCGTTAATTTTTGCGATGTTTTGTTTAATTTTGAGACATTTTAAAATTTCTCTCAATTTGTCGCCAAGTGGAACGGTTAAACTGACAGGCAAACGCAACTGGAATATCATTACAATGCTATGCCCTTTCTAAACACTTTATTTCATTAATTTTGTGTTACATTTATCAATTTGGCGAAATTTTTAGCGATTTGCCGACATTTTCATCGATTTGGAGACATTTAGTAAAATTGGAGGCATTTTAAAAAGTCCCCTAGTCAGATGGTTGGACTTAACAAAAAACGCTATCGAAACATCATTACAATGCTATCCGCCTTAAAATTAACTTCAATGATTTGGGGCCATGCTTATGAATTTGGCGTCATTTTTATAGATTTGCCGATATTTTCTTCATTTAAAAAAAAAAAGTCGTTAGACTAGCGATATCTCGTCATATTCGCCGCCAAAATGTTCACAAAGATAGATAGACAAACAGATAAATCAAGGTGCTTATATTATTAATGTGAGCGGATCAAAGAGTGTAGTACTTGCTATAGGCCTTAGCACATGCTTGCTTTTGCTTAAATAAGTAGCAATAATAAGTAAGTAATAATAATTACACCTAGTGAGAGAAAGGAGTAGTAGAATGAAACAAAAAATGTTGACTCGATAAGACGAACGATAAAGCCGAAAAAAAGATACAATTATAAGAGATAAGCCAAAGACAATCCAGTTCAATGCTAAAGTTATAACTGGGAGATATATGGTAGCAAACAAATCAATTACTAGAATACCTATTGATCTGAATGACCTCAAAGAAAACCAGAGCCGAAAAATTTAGAAGAAAGACAAAAGGAAATGATATCGATTACTGGTCATCTAGCAGTGATTTGCTTTAGAATATTTTTATTTCTTTATTTTTAACGTAATGTTTTGTTCTTTCAGCCGATGATTTGAAGCAATCTTAGTTTATCTATATTTGATAACCAGAATTGACAAAAAATTAATATATTAAAAAATTCAATTATTGGGGCATCTAATTCTTAAGAAAAAGTAAGAAACCTTCAGATAGGTTAAAAGCAAATCTGATTTATGTTCTGTTTTAATATTACTTCAGCAACAGTTTACGTTGTAATATATGCATTCATGGCTTGCTCACTAACTCACGCTCTGTAGTGCACAAATTTACACATTGAAATTTTTATTAAAATAGCTTTAAATCTGCAATTAATTATGTAAATATTGATTCGTTACAAAATGTAAAGTAAACTCTCTCTGTACCAGATCTAAATTCATTTAAAACTAATAAACTGGAACACAATAACACACTGCTTAATGTATTTAAATCTATTCAATTGCTTAATGCATTTGCAATTCTTCCCTCTTCAATGATTCAGACGGGAAAGAAAGTTTAATGTACCAGCTTAATGATGCGCATATTAAGAAATATGGATATGCATTACACGAAGCCATTTCGAATTTCTTTTGAAAATAAGCGACGACTTAGTATCAAAGATAATATTCAATTTCGTGCACTTTAATGGGAATTCATAAAACTTCATTATTTTGATCTAGTAATGCACTGCAGCGTTGGAGCAGACTTTCCTATGACTGTCCTGTGATTTTCAGATAAATTTAATATGTTCTGTTAAATGCTCACAAATGGATTGAGTTCTGGCATGCTGTGTATAGGACAAAGCTATTCTAAAATAGTGCGTTATTGTTCACCATACGTATAAAATATGCAGAGTTCCTAGACAAATCCTTATGCACCTTAATAACTTCGTAAGAAAAGGTGCTTGAGTGAACACGTTAGGTCTATGTAAAGTACCCATGCCTTTTCGAATAATAGGGATTTCAGTTCTGGTGGATAATTTAAAAACGGATAAATTAAATAGTGGATAATTTAAAAAGGAGGAACTCGGCAACAAAGCGAGATAGAAGAAAAATGTGAATTACAAAGTTGTAGAAGATTCTCTAATGAGTAGGAATAGAGATAAAGAACGCACGAAAGGAGAATATGGGAGGCGAATATGCACGAAAAGTTTAAATCGTGAAAAAACATATAATAACTAAAAAAAAATTAAATTAAGAAAAAAATTATACAAATAAAAAATTTAAATAAAAAATTATTTAAATTTCATGGCCATATAATGCTTAGATTTCCTGCTACAAACCGCACAGTCCCACACAAACATCTTCTTTCATTATGTACTATAAAATGTGATGTCTATAGAATATATCACCCGGGAGTTAAAGCAGGGATACATTGAATTCATTAATGCAAAAATATCTAAATAACTAAATTGTATTCATATAAATGACAGTAAATATACAATCCGTGTACACGGGAGCAATGTTCGTGATACAGACTCAGCCAAAATCAAGTAATATCCTTATTTCTTTAAATACCGAAATCCATTCGGACATCTCATAAATACCCGAAAATACAGCGTTCATGATGTGACCCCATCCCCAAATTATCCCCTTAACCTTACCTTTGAAATGTCTTCGATCCTATGCGACTAAACAAAATAATTAAATAAATAAATACATAAATAAATGATTTAAAGGGATACATTTACTTTAAGTTACGCCTATCTGCCGAAACTATGATCGAAAGTAAACCTCGTTCCTTGTCTATGGTAGATAATGCGAGGCATCGAAACTCTTACAGGTTACTTCGCTTTAAAAATGACCAAAATATAAATTACTTATGAAATGAAAAAAAAAAATGCTAGAATGTGAAGACACATACGGGGCTTGTACTCTAACTATAGATTAGTGCCGATCTTAATTCTTCGGATGCGGTGAAGAAAACTTCAAATTACATAAAAATATTAAATTTCGATGCATTTCAACATAAATAAATAAATAAATATGGAGGGATTATTCTACGGATACAGTTGGAACATCGTTGATAACAACTTTCTTCAATCTTCCCGATGGTGTAAAGATGGAAACTCTGTGATAATATTTTCGGTCACTAACGAACCGATTTATGTGAAAATCGTAAATATCGCTTAGAAATCTTTCTAAAACATAAAATAACTGAAAAGCTAATACGAATTAAATAAAAATAATAATGCCGAGGTACACTTGTGTACGTTAAAAAGTAACTGTGTATCATATCTCATAGCCTTTCCATGGTTAGAATTTCCGTTACACATATTCACAAACATATACACATACAGACTTCATCTTTTATTATGTAAGAAGTTAGTACCGAATGCATGTCGACCAACTTTCCAAATGCTAACATCTTATATCCAATAATATTCAAGTAATTACAGACAGTTCCAGTTTCTGTTATGTTTCTTACTTCTCTTCAATCCATAAGTAAAATTTACATTTATATATAATGGAATTCGTCTGTCCTGGAGAAATTTTAATATTTAAAATTTTATTCTATTGAATTCCAGACTTTAGAATGTAAAATCATTTCTGATATTTGTTGTTTTCCGTCTGAATGACTCTGTACTTTTGATTTCCAGATGAGAAATTGATTTCAGTATTGAAATGGAAATATATAATGATTTTAAATAGTCTGTTTAATGATTGTTACGAATACCATTTACTTTCTTCGATATGTTGAAAATAAACTTGATGAAAACAATTTCTGTGGTACTTCATTTCTAACTGATTATGTTTCATTGTACCTCAAAATTCGCTCTTAAATATGCTATGGAAGTTCCTGTTGTCCCTTAGACCTTCCAGGTGACGTATCTTCATAAGGAAGGGGAAGTTACAGGATATGGTAATAGCTAAATAACTAATTTGTTGAGATAAGAATTAATTCAAAGTTTTAAATTTGATATTTAACAGCTCAAACTCACTGGAAATGTGTTGTCACGCGGAACAGTTCCTTCCAGCAATTTTTCAACAACACCATATATTTCAATGGAAAGAAAGCTTGCCGCCAAATTGCCGCTATTTTTTCGAATTCAGCAATAAAGATTACTCAATTTCTGAGCTAGAACCAATCAGAAGGCGATAAGATTGGACGTCACTCCGCTACGCTTTTCTTCTTCTCGTTTTCATTAAAAATGGTGATGGAGACTGAAAGAACATCTCAACTAAGTTGGAATCTGGAGATGGGAAAAAAATTAATAGAACTTGTACCGAATTACAGACACCAGTGGAATATAGAAGATCAAAATTATACTAATAAAAACACTAAAGAATGCTTTCTGGAATGAAATCGGCGGCATTAGAGAGGAGGGGGACTAAAGTATGACTGAAAGGAGGAATTGACGAAGTTCGGCAATAAAAATTGCCCTGTGTAATAACACCATAGTCACGTTTGCTAGAAATAATTCATAATTTGACAAATTATCCTTCTTTCAGCTGGAGGTTAACCCTGATACAACTCTTGAGTAGCTTATTCATTAATTTAAACTCTATTTTCTTTTGGATATTGTTTAGCCCCTAGTGGAAAAAGCTTTGTTTACCAATGTATCGTCTTTAGCGTTGAAACTAATAGTCTCAGTTGAAAATTGATTCTGTTAGGTATTGCACAGTAGTCAAGATTCAACCTTCTATGTCCTCTGTAGAGAATTCTTGCGTTTCTGAGAGACTTTACCCTTTTCCTCATTTTGCCTACCCAGGGAGGAAAATCGAAATTCCGCCTCTGTTCTATTCAGTCCAGAGATCGATATTATAAATATGCAGCGATTCAGCTTTTAAGATCACCAGGGGGCTTCTGGAGGATCTCAAAACAATGACAAATCTTAGACAATTATTATGTGGATCAAATTGTTTTACATAACACTGAACTGTCTGATGAATCACTTTTTATAGCATGTTCTTAGACTCGTTTTTTGTTGCAAGAAAGATTTCGTATTTCAATCTATATATAATTGCAAAATCAACTCGCTAATTGATTGGACTTTGCTAAAGAATGATCTACATACAGTGTGTAACTGGTCAATATTAAAGAGACTCCATTTAAAAATTTCCACGTGTGTGTTCTGAGTTTTGCTATTTTCCATAATATCCACAAATAGAACTGTAATTTAAACAATTTCCCTTTATCTCGGTGTGCTCCTTTTATTGATTTAAGTGTCACTTTTGAAAATTTATTTAACTTTCAAAGGCATATTGATAACACCATTAAAAGAGTCTACTAAAGACTTCCATTAGACGAACTCGTTTTTATCAGGGATGGTACTTTTGTTTTTACAATACTTTTCTTAATCTTATTTTAGAATATTGTTCAATGATCTGGGATCCTATTTGCCATCTGCATTCTCAACAAATCGAAATAGTCCAAAATGAATTTTTAAGTACCATTAAGTACAGATTTTCTGGTTATTAGCCATATGATATGCATATGAGTCAAAAATTTAATTCAATGTCTTTAAAAAAAAAAACAGTTTTTTTCATAGCCAGCCAAAGTAATCTGGAAAGTTACTGTCAACTTTTAATTTTTTTCAATTTGCTGCGGCCTTATTAGGTGCAAATTTCTAGAGTATATGAAATTTTGCTGCCATGATTCAATTAAACGGAATAATTTTTAATATAGTATATACTTTCAAAATATTATCGGTACATATAGACTGTATGTAAATAATTTCACATTCAATTTTTGGCAATCTTATACTCTGTAGGAAGATGGAATAATGCTGTCCGTTTAGAGCTTAAATAAAGGCTGGACAAATAACCGTCGTCGAAAAATTTTACATTTGACTTGCCAAGCTATAAATAAAGTAAAAGGAAAATTAGACTTGAAATGGCAGATTTAATTTCATTATAAAATCCACACTGAAAAGTTCTTTCAATTTTCGTATTTTTTTTTTTTTTTTGGTCATTTTAGAATCTTCGTAAATAGTGACTTTGAATTTAACTATCTGCTTAAGAAGATACAATCTGTTTTATATTTATTATAAATAAACACTATTTCAATGCTCCACGAAAACTTCGAATAGTAAAAATGGGCGTGACCAAATGTGGGCGTGGTCAGGTACACAGATGATATGTGTTTCGGATATTCATAATTAAATTTTGCAGATATTTTCAAAATAATGTTTGTTTTTATTAATTGAATATAATTGTCAAGATTTTTAATTTTTTTAATTTTTTATAGGAGGCATGGCCGCAGTAACCCTTTGCCTGGCCTTCGATGCAAAAAAAAAAAGAAAAAAAAATTAAGGTCGAATATATGCACTGTCATCCAAAAGTTAAGCACCAAACAGCAAATCCAACATAATTCATGAAGTTCATCACCTACTGACTCCAAACATTTTGGTAAATTTTGGTCCACATTTGCATATTCTAGACGAAGCCGTCAGCAAATTTAACATAATAAAATCCACACATATTTTCGCTAGTTCAGAATTCGCCTTTTATTCTTAACTTTTGAAAATGTTTTTATCAAAATCCCGAAATCCAAAAACATAACCATGTATTGTAGGTAAAAAAAAGTGTATAGAACTGGTTTTGGAAACTGAAGACATTTTCGTCTTTACGAACAATAAATTATTCCATAATAATACAAGCTTATGAAGATTTATTAAATATGTTGTTATAAAAGAAGTATTTGTCATTTGCATTCAAAGAACCAAAATTGTGTTTCCATTGTGTGTTTATTTTCGTTTTTCTTACAATGAAAACTAACAAATTAGTCTGCGTCGCCTGAAACCTAAATAAGCACCCACTGATAGAAGTAAAAGTAAAAAGTTAAAACTTCATATTAAGAAAACGTTTATATCGTTTGAGACAATAACTCAGGTGACGCTGAGATAAGATAAGTAGTCCTGCTTTGTATACATTTCTATGGCAAAAGACCTAAAATGTGTAGTTAAACTGTCAATTTTGTGAAAATAAATTAGCGGCTCAGGGCAAAGTAGAACTAAAACAATAAAGAATATGCATGCAAATTCATGAATATACATTTTGATTTATTTTATTCTCCTTATATTCTGTACTCTATTATGCAACTATAAAAAAACTACTGGTTAATTTTACTCATAATTAGGGAACCCTCTTTTAATTTAAAAATAATCAAAAATACATATACTAAAAACTACGTTTTCTGTTGTGTCAACGAACAATAACAGCTGCTTTACTAACACTAACGACACCTTCCTATTATTCTCAGAGCATTATGGGATTTCCAAACGTTTCATCCATTACAGTTTTATTTCCTTTTTTTAACTCCATGCACCCGCTACTTGAATCATACTGACGCAGTTAATACTGACCAACTAATTTCCGAAACACATATATTGAGCAAAAACCGTTTTCGGGCAAAGTTTCTCATCTTTTCCTTTTCTGAACCAGGTGTGACAGGAAAATTTCTTTGCTGATATCGGTTACAAAGAATACTTTAAAATAAAGTGTTTGGTAAGAAAGGTCTTTAATATTAATACCTTTTCTGACGTACATTTAAATCACAGAAGATCCAAAGCAACTTTCGGGCGACACTACGTCCTTCATCAGTGGCAATGTAAATTGTTTAAGATGTGACGAACATGAGCACTTATATACAACCCGCAACCGTGAAATAAAATGTTCAAATGGATAGTCGGAAATTCCAACATCAATAAAGTTGTAGTTAAATTACACAGCATATACATAAATAACTGTAGATCAAAACAATTCAAATCAATAAATAAACGTGTTGTTAAAATAAAAGAAAACATGGACTAGGTATCCAGAAATTGTACAAGGTTTCAATGCGCAGAGAGTCGAGAATGAGGCGCCAGGTGAAACTGAGGATTTGAAGAGGATTGAAATTACAAAGAGAGTAGCGATAAATATAAATGAAAAATAATTCCAAGAGTAAAATATTACGGAAAAGAGTAGTAGACAGTTTTTTTATTTTTAATATCATAAGCATGTTCAGATAAACGAATGCCAGTAGTACGCTTTGTACTACTAATATGGGATATATTTTATTCAGAAAATCAAAGGGGGACAACATACACCCCAGCCTGACACAGGAAATTAATCCTAACCTTAAATTTATCAGTACGAATGCTACTGAATGTAGAGGTAAAAGTAGAATGGGCAGGTTTAAACTTAAATTCTCGGCAAAATCGAACCATGATATGAAAAATCACTGAATGGAACAGAAGACTAGATTTATATGACAAACCGACATATAAAAAAAGCAAGATTAGTTATATAGAAAATAAAATTTGAACGAATGGTGGAAAATATTTATAAATGAAATCAGACGAATTACTTTATAGCCGCTTTGTTACATAGACTTTTACAGGCTCACATGAAGCTGTATAGAAAATTAAAAATAGAGTAGTAAAAAACAATTATTGGATTACGAATATATTACTCTATATTAAGGTCAATAATTAGAATCTTGTGAGTCTTCTTCTCCGATACAGGAAGATAAAAATGAATTGCTCTAAAACACATATATTTGAACGTATTTTCGAACAAATTTTCAAATATGAAGGTTTCATATACAGATTTGGTTCGAAACTCGTTGAAAATGCCGTTCTTCGGTTTTCCGATGGCGTTAAATTGGAAATTTCAAAGATATTTTCGATTGCTATATTTTCGATAAATTTGATTGATATTTACGATTTGGGTGAAAAACGTTCAAAATTGCACGTCTACATAAAGTAACTAAAAGTTCATTCGAATTAAAAAATATCTGATGTGAGCAGTATATGTCTTTCTCTACAGAGTCAAATTCGTTCTTTCGTTCTCTTTTTTCTTAATTCATTAAACTCAGATTAATTGCATTAGAGAAATAACGACTAATTATATGAAATTACACTGAATATGCAGTTTTATTTCAATTTTCGTTTACATTTAGCGACTGGACGCATTTTCAAATGCGACATGGCAAAAATATGAAAAACTAAAGTATCTCGAGAACGGTTAGTCCTAGCGTTGTAAAGCTGGTCTTATTCTTTTCGTTGTTAAAAATTACGTATGAAACAAATTTCGTTGTTACATTTATGGATACGAAATCTTTTAGTTTAGATTTTGGCAATTTTTGAGGCAATTATGCAAAAAAAATGCAGGTTTTTCTTTCCGAACCATACCAAAATCTAATCAGCTTCAGGGTAACCCACAAGTAATTTATCTACAAAATTACCAAATAAATGAAACATGGTCAATTAGTTTTTCAGCTAGAGTGGATACATACATTGCAAACACAGGCACACAGAAAGACGTTACGCTAAAAATAGTTTTTTAAGGTTCTAAAGGTATCAAAATATATAGATCCGTCGAAAATTCGAGTTGCCATTTTCGACAAGATTCCAATACATGCTCTATACATTATTATGCATTGTAGGAAAGTTAAAAATCGAAGGTATATCTTGAGCTGACTTGATCTATCACTATACAGAATTACATTTCTCTGAGTCTCTAAGATTTTCTTTTACACAGTCAACAGACAATCAAACAAACATATATAAAATTTTGTTATTATGGATATTCCTTTGGAAGCTATGGAACATTTATAACGCAAAAAGTTAAATATGGAGTTTTTTGTTCCTTCTTTAAGAATTTTCTATGTCACCGTTAAAATGAAACGATGCATTCTCGTTAAGAAAATGTCTTTGAAAGAAGTCTGGAATTTGAATATTTTACGGCTTATAACTATTTATTATACCTTGTCTTACATTTGGAAATGAGAAAATAATTTTCAATTTTCTATTCACTAATTCTTTAAATGTTTCAAAAATATGCAGTTATACCTACCGGTGTCTTTAACCAAAGATATATTTTCATGTGATGTTTTTTTTTCTCATATTTGGACTAATAACATATATTTCTAGAACTTGAAGCATTTCTTACATGAATTCTAAAATTTCATGAGTATCAAAAATACTCGGTGAATTCTTAGTTGTGAAATATATGCATAAAATCGAAAAAGTTCCATTTTCTGTATGCGATTTATAATTGAAATACTTTGTGCATCACGAAGATATATAATCGTGAAAATATTAAGTTATATAACAAATAAGCTAAAGCCAAGTTACAGGGTCTACATTTTTATTTTAAAACACACTGAAACGAAAAGAGTAAAATTTTTATATTTTCTTGTCATGTAATAGAAGTGGGTGGTTACAACTAAATTTTCGTTATAATTCGCTATACTCTAAAATATCACCATTGAATGTATGTAATTATTTAATGATTATATTAAATGTATAGGATCAATGCTTATACATATTTAATGGTGGTAATAATTCCATATATTTAAACAGAGATTCCATTATGTAATGGTGACATGGAGTATACGGAATTATGATGAAATATTAGTTTTATAAGATTTCAAGCCATCAACTTTAATTGCATGAGATGAAAATGTAATACATTTATTTTTTCGTTTTTATGCATTTCAAAAGAAAAGAAAATCTGATATGGGCAGCACATGAACACAGACTGAAATTCACTTTCTTTTTCGTTCTTTTATAATTTATTGAATTTAAATTATAATTGAATTTTAATTATAATTTAGTGAATTTATTGAATTTGTTGGCATCCGTTTAGCAGAACATGCTCGCGATATCAAATCTGGTAAACTTTCTACGGCTCTTGCTCAATATGTGGCTAATGATAAATTTCTTCCCGTTTCTGAAAAACTTTCCTTTTGTTTCGTTGTAACAATCCACGTAGTATTCTTCTTTATGAATCCCTGTTTATTTATATTTATCGTGAATCAATTTGTAATTTTGATCTTGTTCGAATTTTAAGTTATGCTTGGCGACTCATTCTCGACTCTATGCAATTCAAATCTCTTAAAAGTTATTTGTGACGTCATTCTCAGGAATATCATGCTTGACGTTTTTCAAAAATTTGCATTGATTCTTTTCTTGTAATATTTTTAAATTCGTAAGCGTTTAAACTTATTTTGTAATTTCAGTGTATATTTCTTGTATTATTGTAGCAAGTTCACTTACCAATTATATTTTATGCACATTTGTTTTAAAATGGTCTCTCTATATATATATAAACATTCCATGCTTTTACACTCATGTAGCCACTGATGAAGGGCGTATATACGTCCGAAAGCGCTCTGGCAGTTTTTAACAATATTTTGTACGTCTTTTAGGACGTTAAAAAGACCTTTCATTTTTTAAAAAACGTTTTGCCCTCTGATATGTTTTTTCATGTTTATGTTAAAATTCAAAAATTTCAAAGGAATTTTCCTTTTACAGACATTATCCTTGAAAGCACTTTTTGCATATTTAAATTAGTTAACTGCCTAAATAATTCTTAAAACACCTTGAGACCCTCTTTACAGTTCCTCTTAAATATTAATATAGGAATCAATTTTATTTTCTAAAGTTCTCTATCGCATTACGCATACTAAATTTTCGATGGTTTTATTTGGATATTCACTTTCTAACAAAACAAAGGAAAAGGATGTTTGATGTAGTAGGTATTTATCGATTGATAAAATAAGTTTTTGAAGAACAACCATTTTTATTAGGCTGTAAACACAATTAATTTCTTTCGACAAATTCATTTTAAATTCTTATCGTCATTTTCACTTTCTCATACGTAGCACTGAAAAAGTATTATTTTCACGAAAATTTTCGATTTCGAGATCTTGACGGCAGTATATGATTTAGGACCTCCTGAACACGTATTGACTGTTTTTGGAGTGGTGTCTGTTTGGCTGTCTCAGTTCGATTTTCTGCATATACGTTAACTACCACAAATATTAATGGATTTTCACAAGATTTTAATATTCCGCCTTTCCAACGAAAAATCTAGAACTAGTTAGAATTTTTTTGAAATTCCATAAAAATTGGTTCGAAATTTTATATTTTCTTAACATGGCAGCATAGGAGAAAATTTGACATAATCATGCATATAAAGAATATTTATAGCTCAATGGCCAGGAAACTTGGCGATCACGAAATAGTTTTAATGATTGTAGTGAAAACTAACCTCTATACATTTTAGGTGTTAGTGGATTTATTATACCTCTCGGAGAGAGGGCAAGTTACCTCCTCGTTGGGTGCATTATCAAATTCGGTATCAATCGAAAGAGGTGTTCAAGCATTTTAAAATGAAGATTAACATGTTATAAATGTGATCATTTGGAACATTATAGATTTTTCTAAATTTTCCTATTTGAGAAAAATCTACCATTCCACATTATTATACCATCAATGATAGTAGAGATAATTCAAAGACGTCATAAGATAGAAAATAACATCTTCTATAAATACATATGCAAAAAATGCCCAGTGGGACCGTTTTCATATCAAATTGAGCACAAACTTAAAAATGTTACAGTGACAACACACAGTTTTGATGTTATAAACAAATTCTACATTCCGAGTTTATATATCCATTTTTGTAAAGTCCCTGTTGTTATAACCGGAGAAACTAAGTTTTTAAATATGGAGACAAATCGGGGATGATCACCATACAGAAAAGCGTGAGCTGAAGAACAAGGTTATTGTTGTTTGATAAAGACTGTTTGTTGTTTCATTCGCGTTTATGTCATTTATTTTCTAATGGAAAAATGACGTAAAAATTATCCTTTGCTTAACATAAGGCTCCTATATATACAGGCTGGCGCAAGAGCGGCCATTGAAGCTCCTGTGGGAGCGACGACTGTGCTTGGCGAAAACGAGGGTTACTTTTCCTTGCCATTTATCGCTATAATGGCGCATTTCTCTGCGTCTGTTTTTCAAGCTACCGACTGTCAAACTCTGATTTTATCTGAGAGTCTCGAAATATTTTATGCTTTTAAAACGCGCATTTTGAATGTAATATTTTACATAAAATATTATATTTCTTATTTTGATTAGAATGAAAAGTGTTATTAATCAAATTTTGCATGCAATACGCTTTTATTTTGAGTATTTTGGTAACAATTTACCAAAAATGTGTTTAAAAATAGTAAAAGTTCTAAAAGTTTTTTTAAACAATATAGAAAGGTCTACGACTGTTAACATTTTTACACCTATTTTGATAATACTCAATAACGTATTTTAAACAGACATGATTTATTTCACTTTATTTATTTGGAGTGAAAGGGAGATGGGTGTGTATATTTGTCTAAATTTAACAAAAATTGGAAACTCCCAACGCTATATTCCAACGGTGTTCTGCGCAATATTTTTACAATATGGTGGTGGAAGACTTTCGTTGATAAACCTTGCTTTATCATTAAAATTAAATTTCTGATTTTGAAAAACAATGGGGTGGGGGGCGTTTTGATATGGACGCCAAAAGCCCTTCGATAATGAAGTTGAAACAAAATACAGTAGCTACTTCAGCATACCGTATCATATTTTTATTCATTATCGGTGCAGAATCAGCTACAAAAAGCTATTGTTCAATTCAACATTGTGGGTGAATTTGTAAGGTAAATTATTGATCTTCTAAATGGATTTAAAATTTAGCCTTCACATGTAGAAATATCTTAATATAGATAGCTTATATCTATTTTAATAGAGAATTGACTTTCTAGTATTCAGTTATTTTGAGAAATTATTTCAAGCTATATCACAGGTATGCGATTTTTAATGTTATATAAATGCCATAGTATTTTAAAGCTTAAGTTTAACTATATTTGGCAAGATAATATATCAATAATATAAATAATATAAAATGGGAAAATCAATGAGCTAAAATAATGCATGCAATTCATATTACTACAAGCAAAATAGTTATAGCATCTGCAGAAATGTTAAAAATCTCTGGCAGCATAAGTCTATGCTAACTTAAAATGAGAAATAGGCAATCAAAAATATATTTGATTGTAACGTTCTAGTATGTACACTGAATACTTAATTATAAAAAAAAATTATTAATTTTATAAATGCTTTGGAGACAATCAAAATAGCAAGTTTTTACTTTTTTTTTTAAATGCAGCTTTCACATATTTCTACAAACAATTGTTAAAATTTTATATCAATGCACATATTTTATAATTGAAACACAAAACAGTCTTTAAAGCACAATAATTATATAAAAACACAAATTTCAAAGTCAAATCTTACTATCTTGGCGATAAGTCATCGATAAACCCACGCCAAAATGCGATAGCAACCCTACAATTTGATTGCAAGGAAAAATCCTATTTAACTATTATAAAAAATTAATTTATTGAAAGTTCAGCTTTAAGAAACCAATTTTCAAATCTTCTTTTCAAGATCTTAACATACATTTACTTTTAAAAAGACAAAGGAAGCATAAAATATGAAACTATTTACACTGCGCAATTCAGGTGAATGTCCAGGAATCTATCCATTTCTTCGGCAGTTTATAAAGCCATATTTTCCTTTTCTCGGGATCTTGAGGAAATTTAAACATTTCCAACTTCTTCCTCCAATGATTAGTGCCATTTATTATACCACAATCACCCATTTTATAGATAAAATACGTATCAAACATGAGACAAGTAACGTACGCTCGCCATTGAAATAGCATAGGCAGACGGTAACAGACAGTTACGGCAGGAGCTTCAATGGCGGTTGCGCCAGCCTGTCTATATAGGAGCCCTAGCTTAACATTATTGAAATTTATGATTTTTCAATGATTTTGTTTTCAAAATTTCATTAAAACATTTAGGCGTCCTTTGGACATTCGATTGGGTTTAAAATTAATAGGATTCCAGTATACAAAGATTGTAATATTTGTACCAAATTTTATTCAAAACTCTCCATTCTCTCGTGAGATATCGAATCCATAGGCTATCGGACACACACACTTTATACTGTTGGGAACGCGTAACATTCCCCTTCATACGGAGTCTATTTTCCCTCCATCTTACATTCGTTTCGTTCGAAGACAAGAGGGAGAAAACAACCGTAAAGACAATCTTTCCCATGACGTCAATCTAGGGTTGCAACTTTCGTAATTTTGATGACGGATTGCCCGATTTGGCGATATATCGCCAATTTGGCGATATTTGATGACTTCACGAGAAGTATTGCGAAATAACGATTATTCTACGAGATATGAGAGATTTCCAGAAGTTTCTATGGAGAGTATAAAAGGTAATTTTTGACAGCGAATAGAATAATACTAACCTCATTATTCTATGAGGAATCCTTCTCGAGATATGTAATATATATATATTTTTTAGTTTCAAGAGTAGGAAGATGTAAAATGCGCTAAGTTACTGTTTGAAGTTACTATTAGATTACTATTAAGTTACATGAAAACTGTCAATATGAAACGTGTATCCATGTCATTCTGTGCAATTAAACTTAATTTAATGGAGTATAAAAGAAGTGAAGAAAAATAAATTTCAGCCTGTAGGGAAAGTCCTATGTCGTCTACATCAAATATATTAGTTGTGGAATAGAGCAAGTTTTCTTGCTGTTATTGCATATGTCAACAATTTCATAGGAGCGCATAATGACCGCATAATGGCCAGATGCCCATAATACAGATAACGTTACCTGCAATCTGAGCGTGATCGTAACATTCGGAGCGCCCTCTACAGGTGGGTCCTGTGACTATGAAATCTTTAAAGGGTCATTTAAAAATAATCATGGCTAATCTATTACATTCTGTTAGTGCTAATCCATATTTAGACATAACGCATATATTATTACAATTATGTGTCCATATTTGTTATTTTTAAAATTAAATTATGTATAATTTCTTAAACAATTTTAGTTTAGTTGCAACAGGTCATATATAATATTCTTTTACGAGTAAGAAATTTATCAGCTTTGGTCAAACCCAAAAATCGACCAAGTTATGCTTATGTTTCAGAATGTAAAACTGTACATATATTAAAGTGAAATATTGTTTATGTACCAAAAATATTTTACAAACATATTATACATAAAATATGATTTCGTTTAATCTACATGTCGAAAGTCTCCTAAACATGCATGTCCAGAAAGCTGATTTAGATAAAGATGCAGCAAATCGAAAGAAATAGAAGAGCCAATATTCAAGTTGCGTCATTTTCAGGTTTTTTCGCGATTTTTTATTATAAATTTAGATGTTTGCTCTTTGCTCTGTCATTACTTTTCTGCGGGTTCGAAAATTCGTATTCCAGTTTCCCCACGAAAGGCCGCGTTTCAAGCATCCCTGAATTCGAATCGAACGTTTCTGGGGATGTCTAAGAGTGCAAGTATGTTAGTGTGTTGAAGACCAAGACCGTCCGACTCGTCCTGAGGACTTGAGTATCTATTTGGACGGTAGTGTGTGGAAGACCCAGACCACACGACTGACCCGAAGGCTTACAGTAACTTTTTGTGTAGCCGGAGTATGTCAGTTAGTGTAAATGTGTGAGCCTGTGATAGTGATATTTCACAAACGAATGGAATGTTTCGAGCGTAATTTGGTACGATTATTATAATCAGTGTATGCTGGAACCCTACTCATTTTAAACGTGATCGAATGTTAGGAAGACCCCCCCCCCCCCCCCCCAAAAAAAAAAGTTTGAATGAAATGTTGAAAAAATCAGGATCATTAAAAATTGTAAATGCATAGCCATTCCATACGTAATCATTAGAGAACGAATGGCACCAGCTTTAGAGTGCTAGCAATACATGTTCTTCAGATACAGCACGTTTAGCATACATTTATCGAGGCAGTTACATAAAATTAAAAAACTAATAATAAGTATTGTAGGTATAGTTAAATAAGTTGACCCTCGCGACAACATATTGCCAACTCGACGACTTTTTGAAAATTTCGCCAAATTGCTTAAAATTCAATGTATTTGTCAATCCCTGTAGCTTTGGGGAAATTTATATTCTTAATTCGAAATATAGCGCGTTTTATTGTTTGAGGAACAAATACGTTTTGTTAAGGGGTCAAAATTGTCGTAAATTAATTGCTTTTTGTAAAAGCTTATAAAGAAACATTTGTTTCGACATGGAGTGAGCGAGAAATAATAATACTGGTTGGGAGAGGTGCGTGGCTTGTTTGTATTTATACGACCATTTAGCGATGATAATTTGTTGTTATACTAATGAGATACCTT
Organism: Amaurobius ferox; assembly: GCA_951213105.1. Lineage (NCBI taxonomy): Eukaryota > Metazoa > Arthropoda > Arachnida > Araneae > Amaurobiidae > Amaurobius > Amaurobius ferox. The sequence continues at coordinate 20,496,593 of OX578152.1, read as the reverse complement.
TCCAAATTAACCAACAAATAGATCCGATTTCATATCAAAATTTACATTGGCAACACACAAATATCATACATGTCATAAACAAATTCTACATCCCAAAACGAGCCCACATATACATTATTGAAAAGTCCTTGTAGTTATATCCAGATATATATATTCCTCTTTTGAATATGGAGATAATTCGGAGACCATCAACATGTTTAAAACCGTGACTTGAAAAATAAGATATTATTGTTTGATAGAAGTGTTTTATAAAGTGGAGAAATTGATACTTTTCTACAAGAATGTTACTGTTTTTTCTGATTTCTCACCCCCTCCTTTTTAGACTAAAACCGTCCAACCTACCCCAAGGTATAAAGTATCTGTTTGGACGGTCGGAATGTGGTACCCAAGTTACAGTTTAACCCAGTGCGGGCGACATCTACAGGAATGGTACCTTCCCTCTCCTACCATCAACCTCGCGAAAAGAGGACCCATATATTTAATGTGCCCGTATACCCTGTGTGAACGGGCAGAGCCAGTAGATTGGGCAGAGTTTGAAGAGTTTAGGTAGAGCCGGGAATCGAACTCGGGTCATCAGAGTGAATTACCCACTCGCTAACCACTGGGCTGTCCCACCCCTTGATTTCTCATCTTGTGTTTCAGAATGTCAAACCTTCTTTAATTCGTAAATTTACGGAAATCAATTTCAGCAGTGGACTAAAAATGGACGTGACCTGACTTAACACAAAGAAAATTTTTCTTTACATTAATGGTGTATCCGCTTGTAGAAGCCCTCCTATAACACTGAAGCTTTTTTGCCAAATTTCCACAATTTCCTGGCAACAAAATTTGGTGAGAAATTTGGCTTCATTACAAAAATATAGTCAAAATCTCTATCAACAGTCAATAAATACAGGAATTCAGTTCAATGAACTTGTTAATCTCTGTCACTTTGGAAAAATTAATATTTTTGATTAAAAACATAGTGAATTTCACTATCTGTGAGACAGGTACATTTTGTTACAGGTCTAGGATTTCGTAAATCAATTTTATGATTTACATGAAAACTTTGTTTAAAATAAAAATATAAATTGAAAATTTTAATAAAAAATTAATCAAGTTTTAAAAACTAAAAAACTAAAATATTGAAAAAAAATATATTTAAAAAACATTTTTAATATATCTACATTTTATAATACACTAAAAGGTGGAAAATATTATTTCCAATTGAAAATTTTTAACTATTTTTGTCTGCAGATAAAAGAGTGGTTGGTTGAGTATAATTTTAAATGTATTAGCTGTTGAAATTTATATGTAATTAGAAAGCAGATAGTTAGTGAAGTTGGCTGATTAAAAGTTGATTGATTACATATAATTTTCAACAATTAATAAAATGGAAATTATTTCCACTTTTAATCTGCATACCTAAGTTGCTAAACATGTTCAAGAGAAAAATATTATACCCTTCTTTTATAGAGTGTTATAAAAATGAGTGAAATATTAAGTTCTATAACAAATAAGTTGAAGCCAAGTTACAGGGTCCACATTTTACTTTCCTTATATACATAATGTATAACGAAAGTATTGCGGCCAAAAATTCAAAATCGAATTTCCGACGGGAGAGCACGTTTCAAGCATCCTTATCTTGAATAAAGCATTTTTGAGGTGATATCTGTGTGTGTGTGTGTGAAAGTATGTGTGTAAGTGTGTGTGTGTGTGTGTGAGAGAGAGAGAGAGGGAGTGTGTGTGTGTTTGTGTGTGTGTGTGTGTGTGTCTGTTAGTGCAATGTACAGTAGTGGCCAACATTGTGGAAACCTTTTGGAAAAGTGCATTTTTGAGGTTTGATTGCCCATAACACCACTTTCTTTTTGTACCAATACCATAACATTATATATCAATGGAAAGCTAATTTCATCCAGATCGTAATGCAATAACGTTTATGAATTAGTTTTTAATAGAACAGCATTTATAAAGAAGAAAAATGAAATATATAGAAAAAATGAGATATACAAAAATTCTCACCAAGTCAGTTAATACTTAGTTGGGTAACCTTCAACCTTAACGAAAGTATTGGAATCATGACGAAAATCGTAACTCGAGTTTTCGACGGATCTACACGTTTCAAGACCTCTAGAATACGAAAAAACTATTTTTAGCGTGGCATCTGTGTGTGGGTATGTGTGTCTGTCTGAGTGCCGCCTGTCGGTCTGGGCAGTTTTTGTATTCATTCTAACTAAAAAACTAATTGATCGGATTTCATAAAATTTGGTAGGTAAGTCACTTGTGGGCGAATCTGGTGCTGATTAGTTTTGGATGCGATTCGGAATAAAAGAACCCTCCTTTTTTGCGGAATGGCCCGCAAACGCCTGTATCCACTCTAGCTGCAAAACTAATGAACCGAATTTCACAAAATTTGGGAGATAAGTCGCTTGTGGGATATTCTGGTGCTGATTAGATTTTGGTACGATTCGAGAAAAAAGAACCTGCCTTTTTTTGCAAATTGGTCAGCAGAAATCGTCAAAATCTAAAATAAAAAACTGCGTATGCACAAATATATCCATTAAATGCTTGTTTTATACGTAATGTTTAACGAAAAAAGTAATAAGACCAACCCCTTTACACTAGAACTAGCCGTTCTCGCGATATTTATGTTTTTCACATTTTCTCTACGCTACCTTTGAAAATAAGTCCAGTTACTAAATGAGAACGAAAATTGAATTAAAAGTTAATTAAATTAAATTAAAATAAAGAGAACATGGATATAAATAAGTCTGCGGGGAAAGTCATGTGCTGGCCACATCAGATTTTTTAGTTCTGCAGCTGTTATAATTTGAAACAAGATTGAATTATTGCTTCTGTTAATTGGGTTTAATTGCTGGGTTGCTTCTGACTAACGAGTATCTTTTGCCGGCTCTATAGATTTTCAATGGGATTAAGGTCTGGGCTATCCCCAGGCCATTCCAGCAGTTGAATATAGTGATCTTGAAGCTACTTTTTGCACACACGAGCAACATGACATGGCGCTAAATCCTGTTGAAATATAAATGCCTCATTATCTTGTAAAACATCACTTGAAGAAGGCTGCAGTTTGGGCTCAAGTATTTCATTTACGTATCTTTGGGCATTTATATTCCCACTGATTACACAAATTCTGCCCACACCTCTTTATATCATACAACCCCAGATCATAACTCTAACTGGGTGTTTCACGGTAGGTGTAATGCACTCAGGATGTAAATCTTCTCCTTACGTATTTTACGCCATCACTACCAAACAGGGAGATTTTGGTCTTATTACTCCAAATTACACCGGCCCATTGTTCCGTTGTCCACTTAACATGGATTTTTAGCCCAGTTTAATCTTTTCAACCAATGTTTGAGAGATAAAAATGGCGTTTTTCGTGGAATTCTAGCACAAATTCATGCAGTCTGCGCCGAACAGTCCTTGCACTCAACTTCGCATTGCATTGTGCCATTTCACCCAATATACACCGAGATGGTTTTGTCTGTCACCTAGACACAGTCTCTTAATTCTTCTATCATCACTTGCTGTTGTGCACCTTTCCTGCCTTTACCAGTCTGGTTTTGTAGTGACTGAGACTCCCTATACATCTTTAAGAATTTAGAAATGCCACCTTTGGTTAAGTTTCCCCCAATATTTCTTCTAATTTCTTCATAACAGTAGCCTTGTTCACTTAATAGTACTATTTTACATCGCTTTTTGGGTGAACAGACAACTTTGCGCCATTTATTTAATTATATTGCGCTTTTCAAGCTAACTAAATCAACACAAGAAAAAAAAAACCAACTTGATAGTAATCACATAACACACATATAAGTGTCCTGTGACCTTTTGGTTCATTGCCAAACCAAGATGACACCTGATTGGCTCCCTAAACACTTATGCTCATTGGCTACATTCAAATGAAGGAAAGTTACTTGATATAAACCTTAGCAAGTTGTGCTTCTTCTTTATGGTTATTTGGCTATAACGCTTGATAGAATACAGGTAATTGAGCAAATGTTATTGCATTACACTTTTGATTAAATTATCTTTCCATTGATATATAATTTTATGGTATTGGTGGAAAAAAATGTGGCGTTGTGAGCCATCAAACCTCAAAAACACACCTTTTCCAAAAGGTTTCTACAATTTTAGCCACTTCTGTATGTATCCACTCTAACTCAAAAACTAACTGGGTAAATTTTACAAAATTTGGTGGATATGTCACTTGTGAGTTACCCTGGTGCTGATTAGATTCTGGTATGATTCGGAAAAAAAAGAACCTTCATTTTTCCTGAAATGACCTGCAAACGTAAAATCTCAAATAAAAGACTTTCTATGCTCAAATGTATCCATGTTTGTAAATGCTTGTCTGGCATGTCATTTTTGACGATGAAAATAATAAAACCAATCCCATTACTCTAGGAATAACAATTCTCGATTTATTTTAGTTTTTTCGTATTTTTGCTACGCTGGTTTTACGTCCAGTTACCAAATGTAAACGAAAATTGAACTAAAAGTACAAATTCAGTGTCATTTCACATAATGATGTCGAAAACCCAGACCATCCGACTGATCCGGGGGCTTACAGTAGCAGTTTGAGTGGCCGGGAACGTCACATGATGTATACTACTTTGTGCTATTAAATTCAATTTAATGAATTAAGTAAATAAAGAGAAAATTATTGTGAGTCTGTAGGAAAAGTCATCTGCTGACCACATTAGGTTTTTTTTACTGCCTGTTATAGGAGCCTCATTTAGTTTGAGCTCAATCTATATAATAATTGTCTAACGTGTTTGTGGCTTTGAATATCAAAATCAGTAAATCAGTTTACCTAACTAATGTAAAATTCAAATCAAAATTTCAAAAACTTAATTCTTACCTTGAGCAGAATTTTTAAGCTTTTTGTAATCTAGTGATCCAGGTGAAAACACTGTGACCAACCACCACACATTTGACGTCACAAACAGTTTATTAGACGAGCACACATATACATATATGTATTCACGATCTTTTACTTCACTTAATAAATTTAATCCAGAGTACTTTATTATTAGGTTTCATGGAAGCTTTCATTTTGAAATCATTCTAAAAGTAATTATTAGGGCGTAATTTTTGGCTTTCTAAAAAGAAACCCTTTCTTTTTTTCTGCGTCCACGCACACCGGCAATCCATGGAATTTTTTTTTCATCAATAATCAAAACAATGAATAATGTATCTGCTACCGCTAAAGTGCAGAAATCAGTTATTCTACAGATTATTTAGGTAATGTGCAGATTAACTAGGGTGATCCGTTATACTGCCGAAAATTGTTTCATTTCTCAAATTACTTAGGTAATCTGCAAATTACCTACTAGGTTAATTACCTACTATAAAATTACTACTACAAAAAATAAATTACTACTACTAAATTACCTACTATACACTCGTTAAAGTGAAAATAAGATCTAAAGAGATTTGCGAAGGATCTTTTCTTCATTTTACTCACCAATTCGGTGCTTGCTTGCATACTAGGAGCTAAATTTATCTGCTTTAAAAACAAATCACGACACAAATTCACAGGCTAACAGACAGAAACGAATTTGAAAATATAATTAGCTATGCTACGCACTGGCAGTCGACGCAAATTATGAGCAATAAAAAGAACCGGCGACGACAAGACGCTGGCGGAACCAAACTAAAAGTGGAGGAAGAGGGGGAAGGAGTAGGGAAAGGAAATGAGAGAAACAAACTTCTGAGCTTTAACGATACGGAAGCCGTTAATGTGCACATTATCTAGGTAAAATGCGGAAAACTGTTGACTCCGCACGTTAGCGGAGCAAATGAGTTAATCTGCAGATTAAAGCTTTAATCAGTTAATCTGCAGATTAAAGCTTAAATGAGCTTTAGCGGTAACATATCCACTCAAAGCTGCTCGCGGCAGCAAGCGCCATCTATTGAACTCTACAATAATTAATGAAACGTCAACAATATCGTCCTGCATTCCCCATAGAGGACCTAAATTTCTGCACACTTATAATATTGACCATTGTGCAGCATCTGACGGAGCAGTACTTTTGATTCTCCTTGAGAGCGGAGAAAATGTTATGTTTTAAAGTATTTCCAGACTCTCTATACGTTCTCCTAATGACCTAGAAGGCTGTCTCTTCGCACATTTTTATAGCGACTACAGAACAGAATATACCAGAGCTGAGTTCTGATCCTCCATCGGGGTGGGGTAGAGGGAGAAATGATGTTCTTTTTTTTAAAATGTTTTCTAGAACCTCCAAAAGTCTTATGGTGACTAACGAGTAAAAGGCTGTATTTATGACCCAGATCGGTGGGGTGGGCTCATCCGATGCTTTAGAGCAGCAAAATCCCCGGCTGGGAAAAGAGTTAACCCCCACGTGAGTAAAACCTTCATACGAGTAAAAGGCTTTATTTTATTACTTTCCTTATATACAATAATGTATAAGGAAAGTATTGTGACGGGGTCGAAAATTTAAATTCGAGTTTTCGACGAGAGAGTAGGTTTCAAGCATCCCTGATCACGAATCGAGCATTTTTGAAGTGATGTCTGCGTGTGCGCGCGCGTGTGTGTGTGTTTGTGTGTGTGTTTGTGTCAGTGAGTCTGTGGAGACGATAACTGACGAACGAATGGACCAATTCGAATGAAATTTGATACAAAAATTACAATCCGTAAACACTGGAAGCTTATTGTTTTTATACGCAATCGAATGTTCAGAACCCCCCTGAATTTTCAAGAGAAATTTTGAAAAAATCGTCAAAAAATAAAAATCTCCAATAAAGTTACACAAATGTACATTTCTTATGTAATTTTTCATTAGTAAACGATTGAGATAAATTTTAGTACGCTAACATGAACCGCTCTCGAGATATTGCACATTTTTCAAAAAAATTATCAAAAATAAATCATATAAAATAGAAAAAAAATTTCCTAGTGCGAAACATGTTCTTTCCATATGTAATACCATGCGATAAATTGGGTGACATCATTCTCGTGGATCTAGCTCGTTCCATTCATGAAAAAATATACTTTGAGTAATACTTTTGTATTTGAACGCCAGTAGTCATTTATCTGCTGTAAGAATAAATTATTTCTCCTTCCATAACGCTTTGAGAGATTGTGACGAATTTGGTGAAATATTGCCAACTTGGCGACTTTTTAAATGTTGCTAAATTAACGAAAAACTCACTAAATGGATAAAAATAATGCTAAATCAATGAAAATGACGACTCATTGACGAAAATTCAATATCTTGGAAAGAATATAAATATCTGCTATAAAAATAATCTATTTTTTTTTACTGTAAAAGTAGAAAATTTATTACATTATATAAGGAAAGTCAAGTGCTGCCCACATCAGATTTTTTATTTGAAAAAACACAAGCTACAGGACAAAGCCCCAGTAACAGTACGATAAAATATAATACAAAATATACAGATTAAAATAAAGTACTTTAAAAAGCAAACTATTGAAAGCAAGTGAGTTTTAAAAGTACTTGCATATGAATAAATACATCAAAATATAAAATATTTACAACAAATTATTTTTAAAAGCCATTTCCGATGAATAAAAAACATCGAGATTATCGGGGAAGTTGTCAACTTTACAGAAATTATTAGTCGCACAATAACAACCAATATTTGTACCAAATATCCTTTCAACGAATAATCTCATGCTCCTGTTAGAATAGTGGGGAACATGAAACATCTGTTATTAAACAATTCTGTTATTGAACAAATTCCTGAAGAATGAAAATAAAATGAAATTCCTTCTGTTTTGTTAGCTTTTAACATTAAACATATCACGAAGAAAAGTAGCAGATAAGGTATAACAAAAATACCAGTTTTCTTCTAATAAAGATATTTCTTATCTTTAATATCTTTAGATATTAACTGTGGGCCAAAGCTTAACTGAGCCAATTTTAATGCAAAACTCTATTTTCGAGGCTAAGCCTGAGCTTCATAAGCACACTAATATCCATATAATGTTAATTAAAACGAAACTTATTAAATTAATTAATTTTGTTTTAAGGTTGTTGTTTATCCTGTCTTTTACAGGCTTAAATATTAGTCTATTAGAATATTTTAGAAGACATAATTCAATGAAATATATTTCATAAACAAGTGGTTACACGTTGGTTACACGTTGCTGGGTTAAAGTGATTACACGTTGTTGCAATACAACTGCTTAAGGAAGAATTAATTGAACGATATGTGTAATTAAACAGTCATATCACAACCCTTGATTGGGTGGGTCACCCACTTGCAAATTATAAAGAAATTAATAAATTTAAAAAAAAGTTAAATGCTTAATGAATTGGGACCGCATAGTTTGGAATAAAATTTAGAATATAAATACAAATCGTTGTGAAATTGCAAGTTTAAATTAATAAGTACTTTCGCCTTAAATTTTACTAAATACACAATTTTTTATACATGTTAAATTTGATTCTAAAATCCTTACTTGTATCTCTTTCTCCACAAATTTATAATTAACAATAACAATTCAAACATATACATATATAGGTATATATATATATTAGAAAAATATCTAAAAATAAGATATACAAAAAACACAATCATAACACTTCATAATATTAAATTGATAATAGCAGGTCGGTGAGATATGGTTGTGCGGCATTGCTTGTGGACTTCAAGAATTCTGTTGAGTAATCAGGTTAAGTTTATTTCCATCTTAAGCCCCTATTTTGCTTCATGGTCTATATACTTCGGGATGTTTCATAGATTTCATCGGACGGAGGAGTGCTTCAGGAAGACAGAGGCACCGGGAGTGTTTCTAGAGTAAAAGCGCTTTAACCGGGAACGGGGGGTCACTATCCCCCCCGGCCTTTTTTCTGTCGTTCCTGTAAACACTCTCCTTTTTTTCCCCCTTTCCTTTGTACCTCCCCCCCTTTTTTTCAATTTGATGATGTATTTACTATTATATATATATATATATATATATATATATATATATATATATATATATATATATATATATATATATATATATATATATATATATATATATATAAGTTTTAATGAATTAAATGTTATATACCTTTCCGTGATCTGATGCTAAATTTTCACATTGTCATAAGTTATAAAGAAAAAATCACAACAGATGCTTTTCATGTATTTGCACTATGTCTTTATTAAATAAGATATATTTATATACATAAAGAAAAGTTTAATAATGGATTAAATCAAAGATAACAAATCGTAGATTAAAAAGTCATTTAATAAACACTATCCTTCATGACGTACAAATACTAAAAAAGGCCAGATCTCTTTCGGGTATCACCATATCCTTCATCACTGGCTATATAAATTTTGATCCTGTGCAGATTTTAAGTTACGCTTAACGACTCGTTCTCGACTCTACGCTTGTCAAACCTCTACATAGTTATCTGTGACGTTTCATTTTGATGTAATATATGCTTTCCTGGAATTTTGAGCATGTTTCATTTTCTTTTCTGTATTTGTATTTAATACTTGTTTAATCTTAAAATTTCCTGTTTACAATACAATTTAATGTATTTTTGTAAACGTTTAATCTTAAATATCCTGTTTATAATACAATTAAGTTATCATTATTCCGTAGTTGATTTATGCAAATTTTGTCTGTCGATTTGGTCTGTATATAAGCCTGCTTGCACGGTAATTTTTATATAGCCACTGTATGGTGATACCCGAAAGCGCTCTGGTCTTTTTTAATATTTTTACGTCATAAAGGCTGGTTTTTATTAAATGCCATTTTAATCTATGATAGGAAATATGTTTAACAATAGATATTTTATCGCGATACACCTACTCCCCGATCTACAGAGAATAAAGAGATGTCCTTGTTATTCATGACCGCTTCTAACTTAAAAAATCTTTTGTTCAGCACATCACTCTCCTTACAAACTCAAATTCAGTTTCGCTTTTTTTCATTCACAATTCATTAAATGCAGTTCAACTGCAGATAATGACCCAAATAATTATTTTAAATTACTCTGAATTTGCTGTTTTAATACAATTTTCTTTTTCACTTGGAGACCGGATGCATTTTCAAATGCGATGTGGCAAAAATGCGAGAAAACTGAAAATAAAGCAAGCATTTTATTGATACATATGAGGCTATGTAATCTTTTATTTTAGATTTTGATGGTTTGTGAGAGCTTATTCGCCAAAAAACAAAAACAAAAAAAAAGTTATTTTCTTCAAATCGTTCCAAATTCTAATCAGCACCAGGGTTATTTACAAATGATTTATCTCCCAAATGTCGTCAATTATTTATTTAGTTAGAGTGAATACATATGATTTTAGTCAACCACTTCGCAGAAAAGGTTGTTAATTTTCTTCCCAATCATATTAACATCTAATCATCACTAGGGCAAGCCCACAAGAGGCTTATCTACCAAATATTGTGAAATTGGGCCACTTACTTTTTAACGAGGATAGATACATACCATTGTTGTGATCCATTTCGAAAAACAGGGCGGGATTTTTACTTCCGAATCTCACCAAAATGTAATCAGCACCAGGGTAACCCACAAATGACATATCTACCAAATTTTGTGAAATTGGGCCATTTACTTTTTAACGAGAATAGATACATACCATTGTTGTGATCCATTTCGAAAAACAGGGCGGGATTTTTACTTCCGAATCTCACCAAAATGTAATCAGCACCAGGGTAACCCACAAATGACATATCTACCAAATTTTGTGGAATTGTGTCAGCTACTTTTTAACAAGAGTAGATGAATGCCATTTTTGTGAGCCATTTCGCAAATAAAAGCAAGATTTTCCCCTTTCGAATCGCACCGAAATGTAATCAGCAACAGGGTAATCCAGAATTGATTCGTCTACTAAATTTTGTGAAATTGGGTCAGATAATTTTTTAACAAGAGTAGATATATGCCATTTTTGTGAGTCAATTCGCAAATGAAGATAAGATTTTTCCCTTCCGAATCGCATCAAAATGTAATCAGCACCAGGGTAATCCATAAATGACTTATCTACCAAATTTTGTGAAATTGGGTCAGTTGCGTTTTTAACAAGAATAGATACATGCCATTTTTGTGAGGCAATTCGCAAATAAACTCAAGATTTTTCCCTTTCGAATCTCACCAACATGTAATCAGCACCAGAGTAACCCACAAATGACTTATCTACCAAATTTTGTTTTTATCCATTAGTATTTCCAGCTAGAGTGGATGCATATATTACCCAGACAGACGCACACACACAGACGTCATGCTAAAAATAGCTTTTTCCGGTTCCAGAATTCCCGAAACGTGCAGATCTGACGAAAACTCAAGTTGCAATTTTCGAAACGATTACAATCTCTCCCCTATACATTACCATAGGGAACTTAAAATGCATAAATTAGAGAATGTGATGTGGACAGCACATGACTTTCCTTACAGACTAAAAGTAATGTTCTCTTTTATGTCTTAAAGAGCGTCTTTCTTTCCTGAAATTGTGTCTGTTTAAAGAGTTTTGTCTATCCAGACAATCTAGAAGCCTCAGATAACCTAGAAGGCTAAAATATTTGCACACTTTCAGTATTGACTACGGTTCGGAACTTACCACACCTGGTTTTTCAATTTACTCCTTTTAAGGTGTAGAAAGAAAGGTTTAAAAATGGCTCGAAAAGTCATTTTAGACCCACCAGAACCATTCCTTGTGATCTAAAACAGTATATTTCAAATATTTTTGATCGCGAAACTTTTTTAAATTTCAGATTTGATAGCGCAACCCCAAAATCATAAAAAGGCCATTATTGTCTAAATTATACATTCAAATTTAACACGTATTTCTTAATTTTTAAGAAAATTTGTACGAGACTATTAACATCTGTAATGCTGTCTCGAAACCCCTATAATACTGTAGCAAAATCCCTTGAATACTGTGACAAAATTCCTGGAATACTGTAGCAGAATCTGGAGCACTGCGGCGGAACCCCTGGAATACCGTCGCGAAATCCCAAAAATTCTTTGGCGAAATCTCTGAAATACTGCCACGGAACACCTGGAATACTGTTGCGGAACCCCTGGAATGCTGTGGCGAATACCCTGGAATAATGTCGCGAAATCCCTGGAATATTGTCGCGACAGACCTGTCGCTCTCGATTTCGTAGCGGCCATTAGAGATGGACCAAAATGCAGGTTGGCGCGCTCTTGGCGATGGTCTGGTTTGGTTTGAGCGCTTGGCGATGGTCTGGTTTGGTTTGAGCGCTTGGCGATGGTCTGGTTTGGGTCCAAGACGATTTTCAATGTTATAACCCTGTAGCATGCATTGTAGCGTGGTTTGAGTAACGTGCCGAAGGACTATTTGTTAAGTGATTAGATCATTTCAAGAAATGGATTGCCAAAAGAGAACTGGTTGCGTTACAGGGTATGTAATTTATTTTTATTAAAATTGAAATAATATTTGTTATCACCATCCTATATACGTGTTCATTATAGATATACACGCGTTTATACGTATACACGTGTTCATCATACGAAATTAGTGCTGTGTTATTACTGCCGATTAGACAAAATTCTAAGAGGTAGTGGTATAATTAGCTAAAAATATTTTATAAAATGTATAATAATTGAAATTTGATAGATTTTTCTTAGAGCTAATTAAGTTGAATGTGATATTGTATGTACATATATTTATGTAAAATTTTTATTAAGTGCCTTATGGTGGAAAATTCACCCCACCCCCGGGTAATTAATGATTGAGTTCCACAACTTTGATAGTGCATTTATGTAAATTTGATATTTACTATAAGAACATTTTTATATTTTTAAAAAAAGTCTATTATCACTATCCCGGAACAAATTAAAGATCAAGAAATTTAACAATCAACACGCTAGTATACCTTTTAGACTGAAAATATTATATAATATTTCAGTCTTTTGAGTGTGTTAACATGTATTTTTTTGTGCATTATGTTTTACAGTGATACAATACAATGCGTCTATTTTTTAATCCATTTCATGATTATTTTAATTAAATTTATAAATATGTTTATTTAAATTTACTTAAACTAATGAATATATTTATGTTGCAGATTACAGCATTTTTAAGTCCTGATCATTTCTCCAGTTTCAAAAATTATAAAAGTACAGTCCTGTACATATTTTTCCCTGGCCGCTTTTGAAAAAAAATTTCGCCAAGCGAGCAATTACGCGTCAAATCTGGAAGACGTACTTTGTTTACGTCGTAGTTCAGTTCGTCCAACTCACGAGCACTAGTGCCTATGCGTCATCTCATGTTAAAAATGTTGCCATAGGATCCTATGGGAGTGAGCTTTCTGAACATAGTATTCTGTGACCGTCGCGTGATCTCAAGGATTCCGCGGAACACACTTTGAAAAACACTAATCTGGGTCATATTTTGTCGCACTTATAATATGGATCAAAGGATATCGCTACATTAAGTAGATCATATCAGGATATCGCTACATTAAGTAGATCATATCAGGATATCGCTACATAATGTAGATCAAAGGATAAATCGCTCCATTAAGTTCTATATAGATATATAGAACTGTAGCGAAATTTTTAATTTAGTCTGAGATAAATAAAAGGCCTAGTCAAAAAGCCCTCTGGTAACCTAGAAGGCTGAATCGTTGTACATTTATAGTATAGATCCAAAACCTAACATATTCGAATTTTTCATACTCCTTCCTGGGGTGGAGATCATGTTTTTTTTGTTAATGTCTTTCGAGGCCCTCCAGCAGTCAGTCAATGGCTTAAGACGCTAAATCTTTGCACACTTTTAACATCTACCACTGGATTCAATGTAAAGAAGCCTGATTTTCTATATCTCTTTCGGAGTGAACAAAAAGTGGTTAAAGTCTTTCAGAACCCCCCCCCCCCTAGCGGGAACATAAAAAGCTGACACTCCACCACAACCCAGAATCTAACTACGGCAATTTTCAATTAAGACGACTATTTCTGATGCTAAGAACCATACAATGTTAAGCAAAATAAACTTATTAAAATGCTGAATACAAGAAAGTCTGAAACTCTGCCACAACCCAGAACTTAACTAGAGAAATTTTCAATTAAGACGACTATTTCTGATGCTAAGAACCATACAATGTTAAGCAAAAACACTTATTAAAATGCTGAATACATGAAAGTCTGAAACTCTACCACAATCCGATATCTAACTAGGGCAATTTTCAATAAATACGACTAATTAAGAACCATACAATGTTAGGCAAAATAAACTTATTAAAATGCTGAATGCATAGAAGTCTGAAACTCTACCACAACCCAGAACCTAACTAGGACAATTTTCAATTAAGACAACTACTTTGGACGCTAAGTATCATATAATATTAAGCAAAATAAACCTAAAAAGTTAAACTTAAAATAGACTTAAAACAAAACATAAACTTAAAAATTAAAAAGCTAGAACAAATTACTGGCGTTGACCGTGTTCAAAATGACCACATGTTACTTAAATAACACCTACACTACTCAACACTTCACAATTTTTTCAAATCCTTCCTAAACTGTAGCGAAAGTTCCTATGCGCACTGACCGCAAAGCAAAATAAATAAATAAATAAACAAAGATAAAATAAATAAATAAACAAAAATAAAATACATCAATAAACTAAAATGAAATGAAATGAAAATAAATAAATAAAATAAATACACGTTATCTTAAAGCAAATCAATAAATAAATACCGGGTACTCGAGAAAGATAAATTGAGTTTATAACTCTAAAAAAATAATAAAAGAATATCCACACAAAATAAAAGCATAGTCATTCACATACAATCCGTGACAACCAATGAAACGATGTCATCCCCAAATTATATAAAACAAGAAAGATCAATCATGCTTAAAGCATTGATTAAGAAACACTTTCCAACTTCAATGCAATTTTATTTAAATATGTCTAAAATATAATACATTCCTCGGTAATATTTTAAAACTTCTCACAATAATACATTGATTTATTATAGTTGAAAACTTAAACATTCGTCCAAAAAAATGAACTTCATTCAAATGACGGCATTGAAATATAAATTGCCTGGTTTGAACATCTCTAAAATGTGATATATTACTCGGTAACAATTTTAGAATTATCATAATACCACGATAATTTATTATATTTAAAAACTTCATCGAAAACAACTGAAATTCATTCAAATGACGTCATAGAAAAAATAACACGCCTGGCTCTCTCTAAAAAAGCAGCATTTCATTCATAAATAATTTCCCATTCATGTCATTCATCACAATACTATAATAATTTGTTTTATTTAAAAATTAAGACCATGGAGCTATAAGTAATTTAACTCTATGCTTAAAACTTCATCGCAAAAAATCGTCCTTCTCTCGGTAAAGTCAATGAGTTTCTTTCATATCAGCTATGCAGACTCCATGTGCTAAATTCTTTTGCATTAAAAAAATACAGCAATTCCTATACAACTCATCCTACATATTCTGCTGTTTACATTTCACATAAGTGAAAAATAGGCTTCGTTAGAGAAATAATCAAAGTTGGATGCTCATTTAAACTCAAATATATTGTCATTGCGTTGTTTCAGTATGTAGATGCACAGAATTTAAGCGAAAATAAAGAGGTTTTACGACGAATACAACACTCAATATGAATTAAAAAGAACTTTAAAAATGACGATTTTGAGACAAGATGGATGCCGTATTATATTTTGAAGTTGGTCACGTGATCGTTTCATATCATGGTCACGTGATCGCTTCATGTAAGAGGTGTAATTATTATTTTAATTTTTATTTGAAAAACTACTGAATATATTTCGCTGAATTTTTTTTTATATATTTTATGGAACAATTTGAATATTACCTAAAATTTTCGAAGCAAGTTGTGAAATTTAAATCCGCTTAAAAAATGTTTGAAAAATTTGGTCCCATTGGGTTCAATGTATTTCATTTTTTCAACCCGGGTTCAATCCAAAACTATTTGGGTGATATTATTTATTTATATTCCCATAGGTCCTACAGACCGTCTGAACAACATACTAAAATTTCATTTTGGTTAAGTCCTTTTTACGGCAGTTATTGTGCTAACGGACAGACAGACAGACAGACAGACAGACAGAATGAACAAAGTCATAAACACTTTTCAACTTTGTTGTAAAGTGTTAATAAAAGCATGCAATCTTTGTCAACGACGGCAACAATTCTATCTCCTTCTCCTCTACCTTTAAAATGGGTTCGATCCTGTGCGACTTTCTGAAACTCAACTTGAGAGAAAAAGATGATACGCAAGATGACACTTCATAGAAAATTTTAACAGTTCGCTCAGTTGAAAAATGTATAATTAATCTACGGATGTGTTGAGGAAATTATTTTTTGTTTTGGAGTGGTACGTGATATATTTCGCGACTGCTGTTAAATCATAAATTTTGGATTGCAAGTCAAATTTTTTAAAACGCAATATAAAAGTCGGGGAGGTATAAAACGCACGAAAAGTATACGTTCTTTTAAAAATTCACGAAAATTCATGTATTAACGTATGGATTCCGTTCAGACATTGTTTGAAAGAGATATTTTTTTTATCTTTCCGATGGCGTCAAGATATAAACTTCGTATTTAATATTTTCGGTCGCTAATGAATCGATTTGTGTGAATATCGTCCTAAATAGTTGTAGATTTGTCTAAAACACGAAATAACTAAAAAGCTAATTCAAAATTTAAAATATTTACGCCTAGGGGCACCTACTCAGGTTCTGAAGTACCTGTGTACCAAATTTCATGGCAGTACGAAGCTTAGATTTTCCATTACAGACAGCAAAAATACACAGATAATCACACAGATAGACACACACATCGATAACTTCTTTTTATGTAAGAAGTCCCAGCTTAATTTATTTAGAGAGATAGTTTTCCTGTTTTTGATCGGTTTAAATACTAATGTAGATTATACAGTATAGATATTTCACCTTTTATATGCTACAAATATATTTCACATCCTTCAACAGTATGAAATAAATAAAATTGTAGAAGACATTTTTTTTGTTAAAATTATGTTTTCATTTGGAACTGGAGATTACAATAAAAGGGAACATTAATAATTTATAATTTATTGTTTTTAGAGCACGGCATAAAATAAAGTTATTCCATGCCCTGATAAAATATGTTTTTGACTGTTAACATAAGAATAGTACAACAGAGAAACCTTCTTGGATAATTTCTAATTTGATGTAATAAAACTTGAAATTTTGTCAACACATATTATAAAAAATATTTCGTAACTATAGAATGAATTTATCAAATAATTACCGATTTTCATTAGAAATATAAATTAAATTTGAACTTCTTTTTTAACCCAAATGCTACATACCTTTTAAATAATAGCAGTCGATATAAAATTTGATTTCCGTATTTATTCTAATCTAATATTTCTTAAAGAGCGGATTTTCCAGCATTAGGAAGCCACGTAATTGCTGAAAGCATTTGAATTAAAAGGAGCACGATCATTAATACAATTTTTTAAATTAAAGTAATTCCTCTTTCAAAGTTGTTGCAACTTAAAAGAACTCAAATATTGTCCTGATCTTAATTAGATTATAAGCTTCAGAGAGATTTTCTTTTGAAGAATCAAGGCTTTTGGAATAATTATATATTAACTTTGTAATGTATCTCAATATTAGTCGAGCCAGAATATTTTAAGCCAAGTTGACTATCACCATAGATAAATATAAAATCAAAGGAAGAGATGCGAAAAAAAAATCTGATGTGGGCAGCACATGACTTTTCGTGCAGACTTATATCCACGTTCTCTTTATTTTAATTAAATTTAATCCACTTTTAATTCAATTTTCTTTCTCATTTGATAACTGGACTTATTTTCAAAGGTGGCGTAGAGAAACGGCTAGTCCTAGTGTAATGGGGTTGGTCTTATTCTTTTCTTTGTTAAAAACTACGTATTAAACAAACATTTAATAAATATATTTCAGCATACGTAGTTTTTTATTTTAGATTTTGACAATTTCTGCGGGTCATTTTGCAAAAAAAAGGCAGGCTAGTTTTTTCCGAATCATACCAAAATCTAATCAGCACTAGGGTATCCCACAAGTGACTTATCTACCGAATTTTGTGAAATTCGGTCTATTAGTTTTTCAGCTAGAGTGGATACAAGCTTTTGCGGTCATTGCGCCAAAAAGGCAAGTTCTTTTAACCTGAATCTTACCCAATACTAATCAGCACCAGATTCGCCCACAAGTGACTTACCCACCAAATTTTATGAAATTCGGTCCATTAGTTTTTTAGTTAGATTGGATAAAAAAAATCTGCACAGACAACATATAGACACGCACACACAGACATTACGTTAAAAATAGTATTTTTGTATTCTAGAGGTCTCGAAACGTGTAGATCCGTCGAAAACTCGAGTTGCGATTTTCAGCACGATTCCAATACTTTCCCTATACATTACCATGTATTGCAGGGAAAGTAAAAATTTAGAAACTCATATATAAACTTAGATTTAAGTTATTTTGGGCGTTACTTATATCTACATTCTCGACTCGCTGCGTGTTAAACCACTGTTCAATTTTCTGGATATACTATAGTGCTTTTTTCTTTGTTTCTGACGACACTTTTATTGGTTAACCTGGATTTTCTGAACTTTTAGCATTTATGTATCTTGTAATTAAATTATGTTTTATAAATATATAGATTTTAAAATGGTCAATATGCAAATCTTATCTCGAATTTTTAGCCTGTATATTGGAGCTCATGTTCATCACCATTTTCTTTGCCAATGATGAAGGACGTAATAATGGCCGAAAACGCTCTGGTTGTGGAAATTTTCTATACGTCATTAATAGTGATTTTTAATAAAGGCATTTTAATTAACCAACTTTGAATGTCTTTATTTTTAATATTTTTGCTGAATTGACGTGTTTTCTATACAATTTTTTTACTTATGTTTTTTAAGATGAATATTTAATACCGTCTTCTAATGTTATACATAATAGCTTGATCTCACATCAACTCCAATAGGAGTCTAGGAGTCGTTCGAAAATTCCCAGTCGTTCCAAAATTTAAAATCAAAGGAAGAGATGGAGAAAAAAAATATACATACTCAGATTGAAGTTATATTGGACATTAATTATACTTTTTTAGATGGAAGTTTAATAAGGTTTTTAATGTCATACATAACAGCTTGATCTCACATCAACGAAACAATAGGAGTCGTTCTGAATTTTCTAGTCGTTTCAAAATTTAAAATCAAAGGAAGAGATGAAAAAAAAATCCACGAACTCTGATTTAAGTTATATGGGACATTAATTATGCTTTTTTTATACGAAAGTTTAATAAGGTTTTTAATGTTATACATAGCAACTTGATCTTACATCAACGCCACAGTAGGGGTTGTTAGAAAATTTCCAGCTGTTCCAAAATTTAAAAATAAAAAAACCGATAAGAAAGAAAATCTACAAATTCAGATTTAAAGTATTTTGAACATTAATAATAATTTTTATAGATAAAAGTTTAATAAAGTTTTCTAATGTTATACATAGTAGGTTGATCTCACATCAACGTCACAATTGAAGTCGTTCCAAAATTTTCAAAATTTCCAGTCGATTCAAAATTTACAACCAATGGAAGAGATTGGAAAAAATCTACAAACTCAGATTTAATTAATTTTGAAAATTAATTACATTTTAATAGATGAAAGTTTAATAAAGTTTTCTAATGCTATACATAGTAGATTGATCTCACATCAGTGTCACAATAGCAGTCGTTCCAAAATTTCGATTCATACAGCGAGAAAAGGAACCAGTGTTAGTGGAATAGTTTTATCTTATTAGAATATTAGGTTTCACCTCTCAATAGCAGTTATTTGTCATCCATAATCAGGAGCATTTATATCTGCCCAGAAATTGTACTTGGCATTACCAGGGTTTTATGCAGGGTTTTATGCTCTGATTAAAATTATATTGGAACATACAGCTAATTTTTGAAATCCCAACAAGACTTTCATGATACACCTGCTTACAAAATAAATAAATAGATAAATAATTTATGACGATTGTGTAATCCGGACACAAGTCTTCGTTTCCGATTTATCAGTAAACTAAAATATATTTTTAACACCAACAATTCAATTGATTAAAAAAATATCACTAAACTTAAAAACATGTACATAAAAATACTAATATTTACTTATTATTTTTAAATTTTTCAGTGAATGAAAATGTTGCCGTGCTTTTTCAAGGGTACTTTCTAGTCTATATAATAAATGTGTAACGTGGTTTTTTTTTCCAGAACCTCAAAAGTCATCTGATGACCTAGAAGACTGCATATTTGAAAAAGTATAGTCAGGGCATGACTTGCAGTAAATAGGGCCCAGGACCTAATTGCATTTAGGGGTGGGTCCTTACTAAACATTACAACATTTACTTATTTCGTCAATAGTAAACAAATACAAACGGAATAATGGGAATCTGAATCATACAATATTTATTTTTCAGGGATTTATAATATAAGCACCTTGTTCATCTGTCTGTTTACCTATCTATCTGTGGGTGACGTTGCTACAAAATGTAGCCAAACGTGTTTCAACCATAGAGAAACAATTCAATTTAGGTACTAACCCAGACTAACAGCACTTTCATAACCCTCCACATGAACGCTAAATTTTTTTCGATTATCATCTATTGACTTTCCACGGTCACTGATGCTTAAATTCAGCGTTTATATTAAAAACAGGAGCGTTCTTCTTAGCTACAGAATTAAATTTTTGCTTGAACGGGGTTCGTTTTTCTTTTACTTTTCTTCTTATTTTTTCCTTTGAGCGATGCCAGCAAATTTAAATTTATATTCAAAAGATTGAATAGAAAAAAAACAGTTTCTGACATTCAAAACAAATGTTATTTCACAAACGTGTTGGCCAAGGGAAAATGAAGATAATCGAAAAAAAAAGAAAGAAACGGCGGTTAAGCAGAAAAAGAGTAAGAGGATGGCAAATACGTCAAAGTCAAGAATCTTTGGAAAAAATTCGAAAAGAAATGGCGGAAGCATATAGGCTGCAAATTGAGCAAGAAACTCTACAGCAATCTCAAATCCATCGCCAAATTAATAAAAATGACGCCAATTGGGGGGGGGGGGGATTATTTGCAAATTTTGAATTCCGCCGTGACGGACATACCTTCTAGTACGGACTAATTTTCTTAAAGTTTTCATATACGTCATTGATATTCTCATTTATTTTTAAAGCTTTTAAAAGTTTCAATCCATTTAACATATATTTGGGGCCCCTTAAATGGTGACCGCGGTGGTGTGTGTGGGGGGTGGGGGGTGGGATCATGGCTTCGGTGGCTGGTGCGTAAATAAGGACCTGCTTATAATATCAACTATGGTACAGACATAACGGGACCAGATTTTCGAATCATTCCTCTGGGGGCGGGGTAAAGGCTTTATTTTTTTTGAAAAATCCTTTCGAATTCTCCAGATGTTCTTCTGGTGACGTAGAAGCAATGTCATCGCCAGAAAAAAAAATTAAGAGGGGTTTGGTAATAAAATATTTCGGTTCCCATTTTTCCAAACATCATTTCTAAAGAACGTCAATGGGTTTTGATGAGTTCTGGGGAAGGGGGGAGGTTATGACCCATAAATGCCCCCG
Organism: Amaurobius ferox; assembly: GCA_951213105.1. Classification (NCBI taxonomy): domain Eukaryota; kingdom Metazoa; phylum Arthropoda; class Arachnida; order Araneae; family Amaurobiidae; genus Amaurobius; species Amaurobius ferox. The sequence goes on along the minus strand of OX578152.1, from coordinate 20,474,984 downwards.
TAGCGACGCCACTGCCTAGAAGGCCATGCACACTTATGGTATCGTCTACAGGACAAAACTTAATGAAGCCGGATTTTCTATTTCCCTGTAGAGTTTTGCGGACCCTTCAGAAGCTTCTTAATGTCATAGAAAGGTGAATATTTACATTTTTATAGTGTTGTTATAAACGTATGCTCTAGAATCGTGAGTGTCTACGCAGATACAAGAACACGTCCAAGTTTCTGGATAACTAACGTTTATTCACAAGCACAAAGTAAATAGGAGCAATATGTAATTAAACAGCTCTTAAATGCTCCACTAATTTCACAAAATAACTTATATTATTCACAGAAAGTTGACGAAAATCACAGTCCAGTTCGTGTCACGTCGATTCGTCAACTCCCCTCTCGCTGAGTGATAACTTCTTTTTATAGGTTCTCTCTGTAGAAATTTCTAGAATTATCTAATATCTCGTAGAATAATCGTTATTTGGCGATGTTTCTGAAAGTTTCGGGAACTCGCCAAATATCGCCAAATTGGCGATAAATTGCCAAATATGGCAACCCTTCTTCTCGCTCGAACTTCTGCCAGCCATAGAGTCACGTCTGGGAAAGCATGGTCTTACCACTGTTTTCTGGAGAAAACAGTCCGATAGCGCCGTTTGGTCTGCGACAGAAATGAAAGAAAAGAGGAGATACGCCAGAGACTGCGGAGAATATTATACGTTCGCAACAGCATCAACTCCGGGCAGAACCCATCCCAGCCGTTTTTTTTTTCTTTATAGGGGCATTCGAAATGGAGTTCGAAAATTCTTTCAAGATCTTCCAGAAGCTATCCGGTAACCAATCAGTGGTTCTACACAATGCACTATATACACAAAATACACTAAATTAGTACTTTTCCTTGAACTATGGTTTATATATACGTCAATTATGTTACTTATCAGAACAACATTAATTATTTGTGTAACAGTTGATTCGTAGCAATTCGAACATGGACCATCGCGGCCTTACCTAGTTGGAACTTATCCCCTAAAAGCATCACAGATTTTGGTCCAGCTCGTTGTCGGAGGTCTCACGTAGTAACAGGTGTAAAACGCGGGCTTACATCCTCTGTGTCAGTTTAATTTGCATTTTTGGACATTGCATAGGTTTACGTCAGGAAAGGCACTTTCCCAGGATTCGAAATGAAAAATTTCATAAACCGGAATGCCAAATCACAAAATATTTGTGATTTGGCGTTCTGGACACACACACACACACATATATATATATATATATATATACACATGTGCTCTTCATATTTACATTTGCTCTTCATACAGCTTTCAGTAAGTGATTGATAAGTACAGGTAGTTAAAATATACAAGTCATTAAATGTCTTAGAATAAATAGCACATTATAAATATTCTGCAACTTAGGGCATTTTTCAAAAGGGGAATATTTTATTGCTAACAATCAAATTATATGATTGTTTATCATATTTGACAACATATAAACCTATTCATTTCATATTTCTACAAACTTAGCAGCATAAGCTAAGTAGTAATAAATGGTATGTTTTTCTACATTAAATTATATACATCTGCTTGTTTAATTTAAAATTCTTGGCTTAACAATCCTTAACAGTTATTTAATTTAAGATATATAACAAAGTATTTTTTCTTCAATGTAGTGAAGTACTGCCATCTAGTGTTACTGAATTTATTTCTATAGATGAATTAAAGTATAGAATCTCATTTGATGACTGGTTTGTTATTTTATGGAGTTAATTGCAGTACTGGTTTGAAAATTTATATGATGATTGCATGAACTTATTTATATTACTAACTCTGAAGCTGGCAATAGTGGAGACGTTTAAGGAAATACTATTCAGCGAAATTCATGTATAGCTGCGGAAAAAGAAAACGCCCCACCCTCTGTTAATCGAGCATCGTTTATCGTAGAGAAAATTGAAAGATATCATTCGATTAGGAATAACATCCTCTACAAATTAATGTTCGTAAAATTTGCATAAGGAGCCGTCTTCATATATAATTGCGCACAAACTTTGAAAATTTCAAAGTCAACATCCAATTTTAACGTCACCCACAAGTTCCAGACCCCTAAATTAGTCCAAATTTAAATTTTCACGACGTTTCTATCTTTATATCAGAATATATTCAATATTCCGGAATGTGAATTTTCGGGGATCAGCTCCATATTGAAAATCGCAATTTGAAGGGCGATGTTTCGTTGATTGACCACAGCACTGCTGCAATAATTTTGCCCTTGGTCGTCTCGTCAAGTTGCCGAGGCATCCTCGCTTCAAGTGCCGAAGCATACGTATAATATATAGTCGAAACAAACGCATTTATAACAAACCCGACTTTCAAACATATATACCGCAGTAAAACTTTAAATAAGAATGTTATTAGGTGCGATAACTCTGCTTTGTAATACTGTTAAACCAGCGAAAATAAATTGAGAATAAAATTATAGAATTATTTTACCTTTGAAGAGAGAGAAGTTCTTAGGTTGTGTGTGTGTGTTGTAATAACTATTATACTAAATCGCCGTTATGCAAATTCGTCTTCTGATGTAAAGCTACGTGTTTTGTTGTTTAGTATCACATAATTTTATAATTTATTATTGTATTATATAAATATTTTTTATTATAAATTATCACATTTTGTGGGCGATTTCAACTCGCTGTAGCTCCGGAACTATTAATCGACAGTAACATAAGTAGATCCCATTTATAACAATACAAGTTTTCACCCTTCAATACAGTAACAGAATTACGTTGATTAGGTTACATCTATAACACTGCTTATACAAATTTTTTATTAAAACTTGCCCGTTAATTATTAAAACTTGCCTTAAATGTCCGTTTTCTTAAATAAGGATTAACATACAATTAATATAACTTTTTCAAATTAGTCATTTTTTAAACAAATATACGACCCCTAAAATCATCATCATGCTAAATATTTAAACATTTCGAAATAACTAGAGGGAGGAAATACCTGAAATTTTACATAAGCATATGAAAAGTCTTTGTGAATCTATGTTTATCAAAACATGTTCAGGTCTGTATTCATATTTTTTCGATTATTGATTTCATTATTAATATTTCACACAACCAATTATTTCCTCAAAAATAGAAATCACGTAAATGTGTTTGGGTTGTTTAGTAGTAACGTCATACAAATAATCAGCGTGAGCAGATAATTATTACAGAATATATGAATGGAAGTCTTGGAAACTAATTTAACATTAAGAGCTCAAAACTTTATATACTCATAAATCGGAAACATTTCATCTAAACAACTTGAAACTTAATATCCGAGGTTAATTTTTAGTGTCATATTCGAAATATTGCGTCAAACTTGGGTGTTGCGATTGAAAATTTCAAAGTTTGTGCGCGATTAGATATGAATACGGCCCCTCATGCCACTTTTACGCACATTAATTTGTAGAGGATGTTATTCCTAATCGAATGGTATCTTTCAATTTTCTCTACGATGAACGATGCTCGATTAACAGAGAATGGGGCGTTTTTTTTCCGCAGCTGTACATTTGTGTAAATATTTTTATTTCATATAATCAAGACTTACATTTATTACATTCCTGATTAGTATACTTTCAAATGTTTATATCAATTTGTATCAATCCTATGCAGCATTGCTTAGCCTTATAATCTTTATGAATTTAATACATGAAAATTATTTAGCCACTGGCAAGAAATGAAATATAAAACCATAATCGGTGCTTGAAATCGAAATAAGCGTTTCAAGGGTCGAAATCCTCTAACTCATCCTTGTCTGAAGACAATTTATTAGCTACCATTTCAAATCGAGAGTTTAAATTTCAAACCTGCAAATAAAATTTGTAAAACCTGCCCAAATGCGGATCCTACTCAACTAGCCATCTTTGAAGAAAACCGTACTTCCTGTAAACTATTTAATTGTGTATAAAAGGTTAACTGCTCTGTCTGCCAGATGGCGTATGCGGGATAGACTAGCACTCCATTGCATATTAGATTAAATGTACATCGCAATCACACAAGGAATTTCGATAAAAATCACTCTTCAGAAAATCAATTTAAATATGAACATTTTAACACACACGGTTTTGATTTTTTAATTATTTATATTTTGGATATAATTCCTAATTCTTCTAAACAAATTTACTTTGGAAACAAATTCATTTTAAAACATAATAATGATTTTCTATATGGATAAAATCAAATAATTAATGGTCATAATCTCGTGAAAACAGATTTATTTATTACCTCAATATAGATTATTGTATCCTCAGACTTATGATGTCATTTATTCCTTCCTTTCTATTCAATGTAATTTAAAATAAACTTGTATACTGAACATATGCATATAAGAGAATTTGACTCTAAAAATAGATGGTAATAAATGTCTTAGTTGCATATATTTTTGTAATATAGGAGAATCCGAAAGTTGCACATGTCAAATTTTAAAATCATATAATGTACCTAGAAACTGAAATATAATTTTTACTTTCCCTGCAATACATGGTAATGTATAGGGAAAGTATTGGAATCATGCTGAAAATCCCAACTCGAGTTTTCGACGGATCTACATGTTTCGAGACCTCTAGAATGCGAAAAAACTATTTTTAGCGTGACGTTTGTCTGTGTATCTGTTTGTCTGTGTGTCTGTCTGTCTGTCTGTCTGTGCAATGTATGTATCCACTCTAACTCAAAAACTTATAGACCGATTTTCATAAAATTTGGTAGATAAGTCACTTTGGGTATGACCCTGGTGCTGATTAGTTTTTGGTACGATTCGTAAAAACAGAACCCGCCTTTTTCTGCTAAATGGCCCGTAAAAATGTAATGTATCCACTCTAGCTAAAATAGTAATTGACCCAATTTCACAAAATTTGGTAAATAAGTTACTTGTAAGATACTCTAGTGCTGATTAGATTTTGGCATTAATCGAAAAAGAACAGCCTGCCTTTTTTTACGAAATGGCCCACAAAAATGTCATGTATCCACTCTATCTAAAATACTGATTGACCAAATTTCGCAAAATTTGGTAGATAAGTTACTTGTGGGATACTCTGGTGCTGATTAGATTTTGGTACTATTCGGAAAAGAACAACCTGCCTGTTTTTTATGAAATGGTCCTCAAAAATCGCCAAAATCTGAAAAAAAAAGCTACGTATGTTCAAATATATCAATTAAACTCTTGTTTTATATTTAAATTTTGATGAGGAAAAGAATAAGAACAACTATATTACTCTAGGACTAACCGTTTTCGAGATATTTGAGATTTTTCGCATTTAGTTATGTCACTTTTGGAAAAATGTCTAATTATCAAATAAAACCAAAAATTGAATTAAAAATGCAAATTCAGTGTTATTTGGCTGAATTAAACTCAATCTAATGAATTATTAAAGAAATAAGAACATATGAATTTGAGTCTGCAGGGAAAGTCATGTGCTGTCCACATCACATTTTTTTGTTTGGTAGGTAGCACTAATATTCTCAAAAATGTATTGGATATATTGTCTGCTATTTTTAATAAGCAGTCATTATAGACATATTTTTTATCAATCAGAGAATATGGTGTTTCTCCAGAGGGAAATAATTTTAGAACAATATTTCTTTTTATTTTAAAACAATATTTTCTTGCCATTCTTATGAGAGTCTCATTGAAGAGTCTCAGCAATGCAGTCTTTATTTCTGACTGTTTATCCTGAGTTAAAATGGAAGACAGACTTACCTGTTCTCACTTTGTCTGTAATAGACCCAGTCTCTCATAAATGCTTTACATTGTTAGGGGTTTTAGAGCATGAGTATTTTTTCAGAAACTCTTCAATAACTCTCTCATAAGAATGGCTAGAGAAATTTTGCTTTAAAATAAAACTTCTTCCAGTCTCTGGAAAATGTTATGTTCTTTGATTAATAAAAAAAAGGTCTGCAATGATCGTCTGACATATTTAAAAACAACAGGCAACATTTCTAATAAATTTTTGAGAGTATATTAGTGCCACTTATCTGAAAAAAATTCTACTATCTTAAATTCTTGATATATTATATGATTTTGAAATTTGATGTTTGTAACATTTAGATCAATTGTACAATTACTGACATCCACAGTTTTTATCATAATTATTATTAATTCTGTTAAAACACTATATAGTCTAGAATAGATTTTTAGCAAAGTAATTTTACCCTTCAGTTTTCCCTTATACAGATTCAGTGATCTAATTCCAGCAATATCTATGGAATAGCTATATATAAAATGGCCTGATAAATTTGGAATTTCTATGACTTAATCGAAATTTCTTCATTCCCCCAAAACATGCTATCAAGTCCGATAAAAAATAATCTGTGGGTATCCGTGGTATAATTATTAGCACTGTCTCATCCAATCAGATTAATTACTCGCTTTTTTTTCTGTAAATATTTGGGTAAAATTTTATTTATATTTATATATAGGAACTTTCAGACTTGCAAGAAGAGGTTTGGTTATTCAATTTGGTTAAGCATATATTTTAAGTATTATATAACCTCACGTGAGCAAATCCATTATATACATGTCCTAGTTATAAGCCAGATTTATAACTAGGACAAGTTAGCCTATAGATTTGGATCGCACGGGTAGAGTTATATTATTTTTTGGTATTACATTTTATTCTGGTTTATGCTAAAATTCTTTAAAAAAAATATTGCAAAATAATATTAACATTAAAAAGTTTTTTAACTGTATGCACTTGCCATTTGCAGGGAGTATATGTGTGGTAATGTAATTAACACAGTTACACATATTTAGTCTCTTATTTCAGATTTTGTTAATATGTGTGGTCTATTTTGATGAAAAATGTCATTTCGAATTATTCCGATCATACAAAAATATATCCAGAAACAAAATAATACATAAGTGACTTGATATTACATTAAATTTCCAATTATTGAGCCATTCTTTCCTAATTTGGCTATTTTCATTTTAAAATGACACCAATTTACTAAAAATCAAAAATGTAAAATATCTTAAGTTCAAGATCTGGCACTTCCCAATTGTGCGACACATAACAATAAATCACAAATTTAAACACTTCATATTCCTTATATTTGTTATTCAGTTTTTTACTTTCCCTGCAATACATGGTAATGTATAGGGAAAGTATTGGAATCATGCCGAAAATCACAACTCGAGTTTTCGACGGATCTACACGTTTCGAGACCTCTAGAATACGAAAAAACCATTTTTAGCTTGACGTCTGTGTGTGTGTCTGTCTGTGTGTCTGTCTGTGCAGATTTTGTATCCACTCTAACTAAGAAACTAATGGACCGAATTTCACAAAATTTTGTAGGTAAGTCACTTGTGGGCGGGGCTGGTGCTGATTAGTTTTGGGTACGATTCGGAATAAAAGAACCCGCCTTTTTTTTGTGAAATGGCCCGCAAAATCTTGTATCCACTGTAGCTGAAAAACTAATGGACCGAATTTCACAAAATTCGGTAGATAAGTCACGTATAGGTCACCCTGGTGCTGATTAGATTTTGGTACGATTCAGAAAAAAACAACCTGCCTTTTTTTGCAGAATGGCCCGCAAAAATCGTCCAAATCTAAACTAGAGAACTACGTATGCTCAAATATATCCATTAAATGCTTGTTTAATACGTAATTTTTAGCGAAGAAAAGAATAAGACCAACCCCATTACAGTAGGACTAGCCGTTCTCGAGATATTTTAGTTTTTCGTATTTTCTCTACGCCACCTTTGAAAATAAGTCCGGTTACCGAATGAGAACGAAAATTGAATTAAAAGTGAAATAAATTTAATTAAAATAAAGAGAACATGGATATAAGTCTGCAGGGAAAGTCATGTGCTGCCCACATCAGATTTTTTATTTTGTTAAGTAGCAGCATTTATCAGGAATGTATGGTAAATCTGTTTCTTAATCATGATATTTATTAATACAAGGTTTTGCTTTAGTTACAACATTGCTTGGCAAAATTCGAAATCATCCCCCCCCCCCTTTGGCATGTTTCTATTCTGTTTGCCATACTTGATTGCATTTTAGTCATTTCAGCTAATCAAAATATTAAAGATATTTTAAATATGTTGCACTCTTCCCATAAATAAACACTTGTACTAATAAAATGAAAAACAAAATTTTTTCTCTATACATTTACATGTATTGGAAGACTAGTCTTAGCCAGCTCGATGGCTGAGTGGTAAGGTCACTTTCCATGTTAAAAGTATTTTAAATATGTTGTATTCCCTCACATATAAACCCTTGGGTCTAACAACATGAAAAAACATATTTTTTCTTTCCCTGCAATACATGGTAATGTATAGGAAAAGTATTGTAATCACGCCGAAAATCGTAACTCGAGTTTTTGACGGGTCTACACGTTTCGAGATCTCTAGAATACGAAAACACTATTTTTAGCGTGACGTCTGTGTGTGTGTCTGTCTGTGCAGATTTTGTATCTACTCTAACTAAAAAACTAATTGACCGAATTTCATAAAATTTGGTAGGTAAGTCATTTGTGGACAAATCTGGTGTTTGTTAGTTTTGGGTACGATTCGGGATAAAAGAACCCGTCTTTTTCTGCAAAATGCTCCGCAAAAGTCTGTATCCACTATAGCTGAGAAACTAATGGACCGAATTTAACAAAATTTAGTAGATAAGTCGCTTGTAGTTTACCGTGGTGCTGATTAGATTTTGGTACGATTCGGAAAAAAATAACGTGCCTCTTTTTGCAAATTGGTCCGCAATGATCGTCAAAATCTAAACTAAAAAACTACGTATGCTCAAATATATCCATTGAAAGCTTGTTTTATACGTAATTTTTAACGAGGAAAATAATAAGATCAACCCCACTACACTTGGACTAGCCTTTCTCGAGACATTTAAGTTTTTTCATGTTTTTTCTACGCCACCTTTAAAAATAAATCCAGTTACCAAATGAGAAAGAAAATTGAATTAAAAGCGAATTAAATTTAATTAAAATAGAGAGAAAGTGGATATAAATAAGTCTGAAGGGAAAGTCATGTGCTGACCATATCAGATTTTTGTCTATGTATTTATATGTATAGGAAGACTATTCATATATATATATATATATATCTTAAATAGCTAGCTTGCAGATGAATAGTAAGGATGTCTGTCACCGGGACCAAGGGCCACGACTCTGATTTCCGCATGTAACAGTTGTAATACTATCTTGACTAGATGCTTGTAGTGGTTCAGAATTTCATTTAAACTGTAGGTCTCTGCCTAATTAGCTGTCAGATGAGGTTAAGTTGACCGGAGTGCCACAAGCCAAGCCATGGTTAACAAAATCGTAATTCATCTTATGCACGCGAGCATATACAGCTATTAAGTTTTTTATTGATAAATCAAAAGTACACTTTATATTTTTGTAAAATATATAGGATTTTGTTTCTAATTTTAGTACTTATTGATACTTATTTGTGACTAAAAATGCTTACTGGAAGTTTTATAAGTAATGATACAGCATACTTCCTAACTTTAGTCTATTTTTAAAAATAAGTAGATAACTAACTTCATTCTTATGAATAATTTTCTAATTTTTTTTTTACTTTCTCTGCAATACATGATAATGTATAGGGAAAGTATTGGAATTATGCCGAAAGTCGCAGCTCGAGTTTTCGACGGATTTACACGTTTCGAGACCTCTAGAATACGAAAAACTATTTTTAACGTGACGTCTGTGTGTGTGTCTTTCTGTGTGTCTGTCTGTCTGTTTGTGTGTCTGTGTGTCTGTGCAATGTATGTATCCACTCTAACTCAAAAACTAGTAGACCGAATTTCATACAATTTGGTAGGTGACCCTGGTGCTGATTAGTTTTTGGTACGATTCGTAAAAACAGAACCCTCTTTTTTTTTTTTTTTTTTCAAAATGGGCAGTAAAAATTTCTAGCTAAAATACTAATTGATTACATTTCACAAAATTTGGTAGATAAGTTACTTGTTGGATACTCTGGTGCTGATTAGAATTTGGAACTATTCGGAAAAGAACCACCTTTTTTTATGAAATGGCCCGCAAAAATTTCATGTATCCACTTTAGCTGAAATACTAATGGACCAAATTTCCCAAAATTTAGTAGATATGTTACTTGTGGGATACTCTGGTGCTGATTAGATTTTGGTACGATTCGGAAAAAACAGTCTGCCTTTCTTTACGAAATGACCTGCCAAAATCGCCAAAATCTAAAAAGAAGCCTATGTAGTGTATGCTCAAATGTATCAATTAAATTTCTGTATTATTCGCAATTTTTGAAAAGGGAAAATAATATAACATACTCCATTATACTTTAGACCTAACCGTTCTCAAGATATTTGTGATTTTTTGCATTTTTATTACGCCGATTTCGGAAAAATGTCCAATTACCAAATAAAAACACAGATTGAATTAAAAATGCAAATTTAGTGTTATTTGGTTCAATTAAACTCAATGTAATGAATTATTAAAGAAATAATGAATTTGAGTGTGTAGTGAAAGTCATGTGTTGCCCACATCAGATTTTTTAATCTTCTAATACGTCAATCATGTTTGCTCCCGGACGCCCAATTTGCTGCCCATGTCTTCGGACGAGCCGGTCGTTCTGGGTTTTCGACGTCAATCATGTTTAAATCGATCATAAAAAGAAATACTATAAATAAATTAACAATAGATACAGTTGCTATAAATGATATGTAGATAAGATTATATTATAGATATATATTAATAATTATAGATATATATTAATATAGATATATATAATTATATAAATATAATTATAGATATATATTAATTCTAATCCTTAATAAAAGCAAGCATATGAAACTAGATGACTACTCATTTTCAAATGCCTGCTTTCATTGAAGTATGATGTATCATTTATAGTCACACGAGCTATAGTTATATTCATTGTGGATATACAGATGTGCCTTGCATTTTCAATCACATATTTTCATACAACTCAGCTATATGTGATAAATTTCACATTGGGATAAAAGTTACTCATTACTTTTACTATTTCATTTGTTTTGTATTTTGATATATTGTTTTGTTATATGCAGGTTTTTAGTACCTTGGTTTATTATGTCAGAATTTGAGTGCAAAAATTCAATATTCAGTTAAGTATTTGTGTGTTGTTGCTTACATATGTTTTAATAATATGCTAAAATTTTGACAGCAGTTTGGAAGGGGGGAGGAGGGGAGGTTGCATCACTTTTCATAGAAAATGACATTTCTAAAATAAATAAATTAGTAAGAAATTAATAAGGGAAATTTTCTCAATTCATCTTTTGAATTTAGCAGGAAAACACCAGTCTCTATCAAAATCAGATCGATGTTAATTGCATGAATAATCAAATTGCAAAAGTTTTTTCTTTCTTTAATTTATTGTTGAGTTAGCTACTTTTATATATAAATGAAGCTATTTGACCTGCACAGAAACACAATTTTTAAAGAAAAAATTTTGAGAAATTAGGATCCTAAGAATGTCCTAAATTGAGATTTTTACTGCATTCTTAGCTAAGAGTATCAATACCAATAATAAACAATTAAGCAATTAAAAATACTTTTAGGCTTAGCAAGAAAGATCTGTAGGTCATATGTATCCTGCGTGGGTACACAAAAATGGCCTATATCTTAAACGAGTTTAATACTAATGTTCTAATTGTGGCTACCTGTTCGTTTTCCCAAATTTGTTCTGCTTTGATGCTAATTTGAACTTGCTACTAAATACTCATTTTTGTACAACACACATAATTTGTGCTTCAACTTAAAACCATGAAACATCCAAAAGCATCTATATCCATTCTACGGCATAAAATGCCATGTAATTTAAGATTATTGTATGCATACATTTAAAAGTGTATATTCCAAATATTCACATTTGTAGTTTATAGGTTTTAAAGGAACACAAAAAATATTGGGAAGAACAGTTTAACAAAAGATCATTTAATGGAAATATTTTTAATGGTAGATGATACTTTTAGTGAAATGAATAAATTTTATTGACAGAAATAAAAAAAACGTTTTTACTTTTATTGTACACATTGTTCAAAAAAAAGGATTTTTAAATTTATTATTTTTATTCTAAAAAATTACTAAAAAGGTCTTTTTTTTTATTTGCTTTAATTTACAATTCAGTTATGCCACATAATTTAGGACATTACTGTTCAGTATATATTTAGATTGTACCACATGTCTAGGGATCCAACTACCTCATCCCTATTTGGTTATTGACTATTATATCTATGTATGTGCAAATCGCCATTACATCTATTCATATAGTAAAATTAAAAGTACGAAACATTTCAGCAATAATTTAATTTCTCGCGACTACTACATTTTCACATACACAAATGCAGTGGTCCAGAGAAATTAAAATATTAGAATTGTTTAAAATGTGTGCATGATTGTACGTTTAACATTAAAAAAATATAGAATAAACAACTATTAAAAAATTACGCAGATCTTAAAATTAACAAATAAATTAGAAAAATAGAATACTATTTCTAAAATTCCTATACTTCAGAAATTTTTAGGAGCTTGGCTGAGCATAATTAATGGTGTCAATTTTTATTGCTAAAATTTTTTGTACTTCAATTGTACACAACCATTAGATTTACATAAGCATAGATATGGAGTATCAGCCAAATAGTTGCATAATCAGTCATTGTAAAATGAATATTTTTCAACATTTCTACTGTTTTCATGAAATGTAATAATTGAATTGCTTATGTTTTAACAAATACATTTTGCAAATTCACAAAAATAGCAGATACTATTCTAATAATAATGACGTATCCTACAATTCAATATATCTCGTATTACGTCAACCATTCTCGAACTGAGCTAAGATTGAGAGAAAATTCTACAATTCACAAAATACCAAGCAAATAATATTGGTACTGTAAAAGAGATTCCTAATCAGTTCCGATAGGTTAGTAATAGTAATCAAATCGAAGATATGTTTTAACTGCTGCGCAGAAAACAGCAAATCACATCAAATCGTTGGTAATTCCTTAAAGCAAAAAAAAAAAATTAAGTAAAAATTATTTCACTCAGGAACATACCTCTAGTATCTGCAAAAAATACTTTATTACATAAGATACGATATATTTATATATTTACATATAATGATTTTTAACGAATGATATTTACAGTGAATATCTTTCACAAAATGATATTTACATTGAATATTTGCATCAAAAGACATTTACACATCATATTCTTCATTTTCGCATCTATATCTGCGGCGGCAGCTTCTCATTACGTTCCAGGTGTAGAAATATCCTGCAATGTAAAAGAACATGAAGAAAAACATGAGCATGATGTTGACACCCTGGTCCTTCAGTTTTGTGAGGTGATCAATGACCAAGAATATTAGAATGATGGTAATAAAGAAAAAAGTTAAAACAATTCCACTTGTGACATTGACTACGATGTCATTGGCGCAGGAGCAGTTGGATCTTCTATCAATATGTTCTCGCCTACAGAAGGAAAAAAACTAATCGTCAATAAAACAATTTAGTCTGGTTAAATATCCTTCACATTCACTCATTGGACGACAAGACATGAATTTAATTTTTAAGGATATTTTTGAATTGGAATTGGATTTATAAACCCAAAATATCTCATGAATGACGTATGTTTTCTTACTATAAATGATTGCATATTCGAATTTAAAACTAAATACATATATTTCATGTATAATTTTTAAAGCACAGTTATATATTTTTTGTAATTTTAAGATCAAAATGAACTGGAATGTGTCTCAACTCGACTTTCTCATACAAGAATATTTTTTTCAAATTTTAAAAGAAAATTTTGAATATTTGGTATTGTGAGTCCAAATGATTAAAATTATACCCTGTTATCCTTCACGTTAAAGTGACGTCACTAACAAAAAAGAAATTATATCGCAACTATGCTTCACAACAATGATTGAAGCAATAAAGTGTCGTGATCATTCATCCATAAATAAATCAGTTTAAGCATGATTATGTCATATTTTGCCCTATGCTGTCATGCTAAAAAAATTTAAAATTTCGAAGTTCTACTCCGAATTTGAAAAAAAAATGTATGTAGTTTTAGATTGATTAATAACAAAGTAGGATCTACAGTTTCATGAAAGTACATTAATATTTGAGGCCGGTGTCGTGTAAACAAAAAATCGACCACAGCTAGACAAACATCACTAAAAAGAGTCGAAACATGTTCAGGAGGTCTTAAAACATGCATTGGCATCAAAATCTCAAAATTGAAAATTTTCGTGAAAACGGTACTTGCTCATTACTGCGTATAAGAGAGTAACAATTCTCTCTCTAATCTAACAGGCCTCTGACATTTATCGATTCACACAATGGTATCGAATTTTATTCGAAAAGCTAGACTGAATTTGTTCATATGACATCTTAATCCCAGAAAGTTTATAGGTGGACGTGCGATTTTATTCAAAATCGGCAGTTCTCTTGCCCTTTTCGATTGAAATATTTATGCAGAATTTTAGTCTCCCGTCAATTTGTTTGCGAGTTAACCAGATTAAACTCACAGATAAACACAAAATTCAAAAAACTGTTGGTCCTTTCCCTTTCCGGGTCCCACCCGTGCGCCTTCTTATGCTGAAACCCATTATTTTATGTTCAATAAAAGTTTCAAAAGAGGAAATTTCCAAATGTAGACAAATAGCCTCGAATTGTATGGACTAGAGCTGTAGAGTATCGAGGCTGCTTAAATCGCATTTCCCTTTTTAATTTAATGAATTTTTTTATATTTTTTAAAATAAATATTTAAATATGAAATACATTCCCAGTACTGAAACAGGCATCCACGGACCGGTTTCGCGCTTATTATGTGCTCATCAGCATGGAATAGCTAATTTCCGCAATAAACTTGCTTTAAGTCACACATTTTAGGAGATTTTATTGGAACTGACAATTTCAGTCCTTCCGCGTGGCTGACATAATACAACACACATTTATATACTGGAAAAGAATAAATTTTTTGAACGTCATTTGGAGGCGGGTTTCGAATTTAATAAACTTTCCTTTTGCAAATTTGTAAGCCTTGCGCTAAATTGTATACAAATTTTATGCAGACCACGTTAAAGGACTAACACTCAATTCTACTAATATCGCTATAAATTATAAGACTGAAATAAAAATATCAATCCTTTTCAGATATCGTTATTCTTTGAAAATACTTTTAAAAACTTATTTAAATGTTCCTTTTTTCAAGTTGACAACAACTTAATGCGGGCGATGCATTGGATGCAATTGGCGTCTTTGCAATTTAAAATATTTTGATATCATTAACATCCATAATGTAGTTATATTTGCCAAATTTCTCAATAGACATATACCATCACTTTTCCGTAATAGAAAAATCTTATGTGGCCAACACAAGACTTTCCTTACCTAATGCAATGAATTTATAACTTTTACAGTAAAATAATAATGTATAAGTTCCACGGTACTGTGTTTTTATCGTTGAATCGTACATTTAGCGATTTTCCGGATGAAAACATGTACAATTATTTCAAAGTACCCAATTAACTTATATTTCGTGCAACTCTAAATAAACAATTATCGATATTGATCGCATCCTCAATAAGCGATATAGTCAATATATTAAAATATTTCAATTATTAATTCATCAATCAGGCGTCCTGCTCTTTAATTTAGCGTCATTTTTGCAATTTTGACGATATTTCAGTCAATCTGGGGCGAAATATCGCCAAAATGGCGATACTTTGCTAAATTATTCACCAAGTTCGCCAAAAGAATCACCAAGTGTTACACCCAAACGAAGATAAGAGCATTTCTTATATTCTAGAAGGCATGCCAGTCATATGACGGAAATCAGGATTTGCGAAACATTACCCCCCATTTGGCTTCATTTTTACCAAATTGGCGTCATTTTTGTCACTTTGTCAGCATTTAATATAGTCACTAAGTTGGCGACGTCCAGCTAATTTTCTTATTAAGCGTTACGTACGGAGAATCGAGTTATTCTTATAGTCAACTCTTTCCAAATTATTGAACTTTCGTCAATTAGACGTCATTTTCATTGATTAACGTTAGTTTTATCAATTTGGCGACATTTACGTTAATTTCGCAACATTTAAAAAAGTACTCAAGTTGGTGACATTTCGCCAAAATCTCGCCAAGCGTCATGGATGAAATAAATAAATTATTCCTTTAGCAGATAAATGATTATTTGCGTCCAAATACAAAAGTATTATCCAAAGTAACTTTTCTTATGGAATGATCTAGTTCCACGAGAATGCGATGTCACCAAATTTATCGCATGGTATTACTTATGAAAAGTGAACATCTTTCACAATAGTTAAGACTTTTTTTATTTTACATGATTTTTTAATAATTATTTTTAAACACAGCAATATCTCGAAAACGGTTCATGCTAACTTTCTAAAATTTGTGTCAATCGTTTTTAGGAAAAATTACATAAGAAATGACTATTTATGTAACTTTATTAAAGGTTTTGATTTTGTAATGATATTTTCGAAAGGACACTTGAAATTGAAGGGGGTTCTGAACATTTGATTGCTTTTGAAAACTATTGGCTTCCAGTATTCGTGTATTATATTCGAGTTCTAATCATGAGAAGATGTGTGTACTAAATTTCGTTCAATTAGCTCCATTCGTTCGAGAGATATCGTCTCCACAGACTCACTGACATACACAGAACTTCACACACCCACACAGACATCATTACAAAAACGTTTGATTCGTGTTGGGGGATGCTTGAAACGTGCTATCCTGTCGACAACACGAATTCGAATTTTCGACACCGTCACTATACGTACCTTACTCATTTCATTATACTATGTATATAAGGAAAGTAATAATGGTATGGAAACTATAAAATTCAAGCTCCATTCATGGGAATTAAAAAACTTATATCTGGATCTAGTTTTTCTTACAATAGCTGTGGGCCAATTTTATGCCATATAACTTCTTTTCTTATTGAAATAGTCAGTTGTCGTAGTGTAGATGGTAACTAATCTGGATAGTTAAGTGACTTAATCCAGCCTCGCTGTCGATGCTTTCTGTACAAGGTCGAAAAATATTGGTCCACTTAGAAAGTAGGGAAGATTAATTTTTTTATCTGTCATTTACAATTAATACCATAAAAGATGGGCAGGGTATCCTTTTTGTGTTTTTCTTTTAACAAATAACTCCCTAGACCGGTCTTTATATACGTGATTAGGCAGCCAACTACCTGATCCCTATTTGGTTACCGACTATTATATCTCTGTATAAGCCAATTGCCTTTACATCTATACTTATAATCATATAAAATTAAAATCAAGAATCATTTCAGCAAGAATTTAATTTCTCACGACTACTACATTTTCACATACACAAATTAAGTGGTCCACAGAAATTTAAATTATTAAAATTACTCAAAATGTGTGCATGATTATACGTTTAATACTAAAAAATATAGAATAAAAAACTTTAAAAAATAACGCAGATCTTAAAATAAACAAATAAATTCGATAACGTGATTAATAATTCTAATATTCCAATACTTCAGAAATTTTTAAGAACTTGGCTGAGCATACATAATGCTGTAATTATTTATTGTTAAATTTCTAGTACTTCAATTTTACACAACTGTTAGATATACATAAGCATAGATATGGAGAAAGCAGCCAAATGGCTGCAAAATCAGTCATTGTAAAATGAATATTTTTTAACATTTCCACTGTTTTCATGAAATGAAATAATTGAATTGCTATGTTTTGACAAATACATTTTGCTAATTTACAAAATAGCAGATACTATTCTAATATTAAGGACGTATCTTGCATTTCAATATATCTCGTTTTACGTCAACCATCCTCGAACTGAGCGATAACTATCTTTTATGCATTCTCCATATAAATTTCCAGAATGAGCTCGTAACCAATTATGTTTTTTTCCCATTACTCCATATACCATTTCTTCAAAATTCAAAGGGATCGATGGATCCTGGGACAGTTAGGTAAAAGTTAAGAGCGAGAGAAAATTCTGCAATTCACAAAATACCAAGCAAATAATATTGATACTGTGAAAGAGATTCCTACTCAGTTACGACTGGTTAGTAATCAAATCGAACATATGTTTTAACTGCTGCAGAAAACCGCAAATCAAATCGTTGGTAATTCCTTAAAAATAATAAATAAAAAAAATGAATAAATAAAAAATAAAACCGAAAAAAATAACCAATTAAATAAAAATTATTTCACTCAGGAGCAAACCTCTAGTATCTGCAAAAAATATTTTATTACTCAAAATACGATATATTTAAATATTTACATACAATGACTTTTACCGAATGATATTTACATTGAAAATCTTTCACAAAATGATATGTACATTGAATATTTGCATCGAAAGACATTTACACATCATATTCTTCATCTTCGCGTCTATATCTGCGACGGCAGCTTCTCTTTACGTTCCAGGTGATGAAACATCCCGCGATGCAAAAGAACATGAGGAAAAACATGAGCATGATGTTGACACCCTGGTCCTTCAGTTTTGTGAGGTGATCAATGACCAAGAATATTAGAATGATGGTAATAAAGAAAAAAGTTAAAACAATTCCAGTTGTGACATTGACTACGATGTCATTGGCGCAGGAGCAGTTGGATCTTCTATCAATATGTTCTCGCCTACAGAAGGAAAAAAACTAATCGTCAATAAAACAATTTAGTCTGGTTAAATATCCTTCACATTCACTCATTGGACGACAAGACATGAATTTAATTTTTCAGGATATTTTTGAATTGGAATTGGATTTATAAACCCAAAATATCTCATGAATGACGTATGTTTTCTTACTATAAATGATTGCATATTCGAATTTAAAACTAAATACATATATTTCATGTATAATTTTTAAAGCACAGTTATATATTTTTTGTAATTGTAGGATCAAAATGAACTGGAATGTGTTTCATCTCGACTTTCTCATACAAGAATGTTTTTTTCAAATTTAAAAAAAAAATTGATTAATTGGTATTGTGGATCCAAATGATTAAAATTATACTCTGTTATCCTTCGCGTTAAAGTGACGTCATTAACAAAAAAGGAATTATATCGCGGCTATGCTTCACAACAATGATTGAAGCAATAAAGTGTCGTGATCATTCATCCATAAATAAATCAGTTTAAGCATGATTATGGCATATTTTGCCCTATGCTGTCATGTTAAAAAAATTTAAAATTTCAAAGTTTTCGCCCGAATTTTAAAAAAAATGTATCTAGTTTTAGATTGTTTAATAACAAAGTAGAATATACAGTTTCATGAAAATACATTAATATTTGTGGCCGATGTCGTGTAAAAAATATCGACCACAGCTAGACGAACTTCACTACAAATGGTCGAAACATGTTCAGGAGGTCTTAAAACATGCATTGGCATCAAAATCTCAAAATTGAAAATTTTCGTGAAAACGGTACTTGCTCATTACTACGTATAAGAGAGTAACAATTCTCTCTCTAATCTAACAGGCCTCTGACATTTATCGATTCACACAATGGTATCGAATTTTATTCGAAAAGCTAGACTGAATTTGTTCATATGACATCCTAATCACAGAAAGTTTATGGGTGGACGTGCGATTTTATTCAAAATCGGCAGTTCCCTTGCCCTTATCGATTGAAATACTTATGCAGAATTTTAGTCTCTCGCCAGTTTGTTTGCGAGTTAAACAGATTAAACTCACAGATAAACACAGAATTCAAAAATGAGTTGGTTCGTATTGAGGGATATTCAAAACTCAGTGAGGCCGTTTGAGGTATGATTTGCAACATAGCGGGATTCTGGGCGATCTGGCGATGAAATTGGAGAAATTTATTGCAGAGGATAGATTTTGAGATCATTTTCACTTATGTACAGGTGGTTCAAATATAATTTGAACTTCAGATGGATAATATCCTTTCCCTTTCCGGGTCCCACCCGTGCGCCTACTTATGCTGAAACCCATTATTTTAAGTTCATTAAAAGTTTCAAAAGAGTAAATTTCCAAATGCAGACAAACAGCCTCAAATTGCATGGACTACAGCTGTAGAGTATCGAGGCTGTTTAAATCGCATTTCCCTATTTAGTTTTCATTTTATGAATTTTTTTATATATTTCAAAATAAATATTTGAATATGAAATACATACCCAGTACTAAAACAGGCATCCACTTACCGGTTTCGCGCTTGTTATGTACTCGTCGGCATGGAATAGCTAATATTCGCAATAAACATGATATAAGTCACACATTTTATGAGATTTTATTGGAAGTGACAATTTCAGTCCTTCCGCGTGTCTGACATAAAACAACACATATTTATATACTGGAAAAGAATATATTTTTCGAACGCCATTTAGAGGCGTGTTTTGTATTTATTAAACTTTGCTTTGGCAACTTCGTAAGCCTTGCGCTAAACTGTAAACAAATTTTATGCTGACCACGTTAAAGGACTAACACTGTCAGTTCCCATTGAAGCTCGCAAAAATAACAAGTTTCTTGCTGCCATAGCAGATATCGGCTATTCCATACTAACGATCAAAAAAGCAAGTAACTGGTCCATGGATGCTGGTATCTGCAATAAGAGTGTCATTTATATTGTTGGATAACGCCTTTTATAGGCAGGTTTTTTTGTGCAGTGCGCGAATACTTAAAGTCCAATTGAATTTCGTGTGTTCACACATCCTCTTTCCTCCCCTTTGTCGCTTTTTCACGAATATTTTTATTCCACTCAGAATTTAAAAACATGATTCTAAACCAATCTGTAAAAATTTTCTATCTGCAAAAGTATCTACTTTTAAAATTGATCATTAAAATAGGCGTGAGTGGCGATTCTAATTCTTCCACAATTTAAACAATTACATTATTTCTCCACAGAATCTGAAGTTCTTACTACTAGAAGCTATGTTAAAAAACAAAATCAAGCACTCGACCTCACCTCCCTCTTCCTACAGCCAGACCACCAACACAGTAACTTTTTCGTGGAACAATGCGTGAGTGCTATTCATTTAAGAAACTATTGAAATTAAAAATATTTTTAGATATTCTAGATCAATACTCACCTGTCTGGTATGTAATAACGAATGTCTTCTTCGGTGGGCTCCCGAAAGTCCACTGTCTTAACCTCCGGCTTCACTGCCGGCTTGCTCAAATCATTATAAGTATCCGTTCTTCCAACAGCCGTCTTTGTCTTCAGGATGCCCTTCTGGGACGTTTTCCCGGACTCAGCTACTTCAAGAATCACTTGAGGGATTGATGGTTGAGCAGGCTTATGACCTAAAATTAAAATATAGATATTTATTCTGCCAAATAAATAACATTACGAATATAGCCAAGGCCACATACTGTAACTGCATATGAAACATATACAAAAGTTTTATATATAACACATTTGGGGGCTCAGGATCATAGCTCCAAAGGAACATTGTTACGTGTAGAAAATTTCCAAGCTTTTAATTTCAAGTCAGTATGTATGTATAACATTTATAACTGTTAAAATAATTCTTAATTTAAGATAATAGTAATTTTTATCGGTTTTAAATTAATTAAGAATTTATTTCAACATTATTTTTTATCACAGGCCGCGACCCTAGAGACCCGTGCTTGAATCTGGACCTGCATATAGCTAGTCGAGTGTCCAGATAATATTTATGGGATATTCTAAATACATTATTAAAAATCCTTGATTTTCCTAGCAGATTAAATTTTTATAGAAATTATAGCATGTTATAAGTGGAGAAGTCTGTATTGCAGTAGTAATATCTGCTGGTTATTAATTAATAGAAATTAATTAATAATTTTTATTATTCTAAATTCATTAAATTATGTAAATATTCAATAATATATATCATAAATCAAAAGATGGGTTCGTTGAGAAATTTTTTAAGCCTTTCACCTGTGTCTCAATTAAATATATAATTTTTTTGTTTGCTGATTGACGTTAAATAGAGGAAGAATTGGGCATTTTTATATAATCGATAAATTAATTAATCTATTTCTAATATATATCGAAACATAATGCATTCATTTTACAAATATATAAGAAATGCTTCTAATTATATTATTGATTTCTTTTAAAAAATCTCAGAACGTCCTGTCTATAACATCTATTTATTCTTGGTAAGAAACAGTAAAAATGAAATCCAAAAAGAAAAGAAGAATTGCTGAAAATAAGAATTTATTTCTCTTTAGATTACCACGAGGAAAATGAAAAAAGCACTGGTACTGTCTAGCCGTTTATAATTCTGAAATTTCAGGCTCTAACTGAGAATATCAAGAACTTGCAGACCTCTTAAGTCAACAGCGCAACGCGCGAATTAGGAGACATAAATATTATAAAATATTTCAAGTCATGCGGATAAACACTATAAGACCTCAAATGAACATAAGATACTTACTTTGAACAACAACACCTTCGTTATTCATGCAGTTCGACATAATGTGTAGATCTTTACTTCAAAAAAGTTTGTTCTGAAACTGATACAAATCCACGAGACCAATTGCTGACAGCACTATAGATGGAATAACCTCGCACAGGACTGATATGAACAGGAATAGTACAGATCACGAACTAACTCCAAATGTAACTAAACAACACTCTGCAAGGAATGCGGTTGAACATGTCGAATATGACAATTCCAATTGGTTGTTGTTCTAGGACCCTACGGTTCATTTAGTACGGTTGACCCCATTGGTGCATCTTTTTAAAAGCTATCTTACCAGTATAGAACTAACACCTGTTAATACAATAGATCTTTGGATGCTGTACACATAATACCCTAGGGGACGGGATTTGTCATCCCCTGAACCCCTTTATACACCTTTTTTGTATACTAATCCCCACACCTGTCAATGCTTAAATTGTTATGTTCAGTGTTGTCAATCAGTTTGCTTCCACTGCAATGTGAATATGATAGTATCTGGAACATGTCCTTCTCGGTCTTTCTTATGCGTTCCTAATCCCTTGTACTCAATTCTACTAATATCGCAATAAATTATAAGACTGAAATAAAAATATCTAACCTTTTCAGATATCGTTATTCTTTGAAAATACTTTTAAAAACTTATTTCAATGTTCCTTTTTTCTAGTTGACAACAACATAATGCCGCCGATGCATTGGATGCAATTGGCGTCTTTGGTGCAATTTAAAATATTTTGATATCATTAACATCCATAATGCAGTTATATTTGCCAAATTTCTCAATAGACATATACCATCACTGTTCCGTAATAAAAAAATCTTATGTGGCCAACACAAGACTTTCCTTACCTAATGCAATGAATTTATTACTTTTACAGTAAAATAATAATGTATAAGTTCCACGGTACTGTGTTTTTATCGTTGAATCGTACATTTGGCGATTTTCCGGATGAAAACATGTACAATTATTTCAAATTACCCAATTAACTCATATTTCGTGCAACTCTAAATAAACTATTAACGATATTGATCGCATCCTCAATAAGCGATATAGTCCATATATTAATATATTTCAATAATTAATTCATCAATCAGGCGTCCTGCTCTTTAATTTAGCGTCATTTTTGCAATTTTGACGATATTTCAGTCAATCTGGGGCGAAATATCGCCAAAATGGCGATACTTTGCTAAATTATTCTCCAAGTTCGCCAAAAGAATCACCAAGTGTTACACCCAAGCGAGGATAAGAGCATTTCTTATATACTAGAAGGCATGCCAGTCATATGACGGAAATCAGGATTTGCGAAACATTACCCCGCATTTGGCTTCATTTTTACCAAATTGGCGTCATTTTTGTCACTTTGTCAACATTTAATATAGTCACTAAGTTGGCGACGTCCAGCTAATTTTCTTATTAAGCGTTACGTACGGAGAATCGAGTTATTCTTATAGTCAACTCTTTCCAAATTATTGAACTTTCATCAATTAGACGTCATTTTCATTGATTTAGCGTTATTTTTTTCAATTTGGCGACATTTACGTTAATTTCGCTACATTTAAAAAAGTACGCAAGTTGGCGACATTTCGCCAATATCTCGCCAAGCGTCATGGATGAAAGAAATAAGTTATTCCTTTAGGAGATAAATGATTATTTGCGTTCAAATACAAAAGTATTATCCAAAGTAACATTTCTTATGCATGGAAGGATCTAGTTCCACGAGAATGCGATGTCACCAAATTTATCGTATGGTATTACTTATGAAAAATGAACATATTTCACAATAGTTAAGACTCTTTTTATTTTACATGATTTTTTAATAATTTTTTTTAAACACAGCAATATCTCGAAAACGGTTCATGATAACGTTCTAAAATTTGTGTCAATCGTTTTCTTGAAACATTACATAAGAAATGACTATTTATGTAACTTTATTAAAGGTTTTGATTTTTTAATGATATTTTCAAAATGTCACTTGAAAATTGAAGGGGGGTTCTGTACATTTGATTGCTTTTGAAAACTATTGGCTTCCAGTATTCGTGTGTTATATTCGAGTTCGATTCATGAGAAGATTTGTGTACAAAATTTCGTTCAATTAGCTCCATTCGTTCGAGAGATATCGTCTCCACAGACTCACTGACATACACACACACACACGGACATCATTACAAAAACGTTTGATTCGTGTTGAGGGATGCTTGAAACGTGCTCTCCTGTCGACAACACGAATTCAAATTTTCGACACCGTCATTATACGTACCTTACTCATTTCATTATACTATGTATATAAGGAAAGTAATAATGGTATGGAAACTATAAAATTCAAGCTCCATTCATGGGAATCACAAAAACTTATATCTGTATCTAGTTTTTCTTACAATAGTTGTGGGCCAATTTTATGCCATATAACTTCTTTTCTTATTGAAATAGTCTGTTTTCGTGGTGTAGATGGTAACTAATCTGGATAGTTAAGTGACTTAATCCAGCCTCGCTGTCGATGCTTTCTGTACAAGGTCGAAAAATATTGGTCCACTTAGAAAGTAGGGAAGATTAATTTTGTTATCTGTTATTTACAATTCATACAATGAAAGATGGGCAGTATATCCTTTTTGTGTTTTTCTTTTAACAAATAATCCCCTAGACCGGTCTTTATATACGTGACTAGGCAGCCAACTACCTGATCCCTATTTGGTTACCGACTATTATATATCTGTATGCGCCAATTGCCTTTACATCTATACTTATAATCATATGAAATTAAAAGTAAGAATCATTTCAGCAAGAATTTAATTTCTCACGACTACTACATTTTCACATACACAAATTAAGTGGTCCACAGAAATTTAAATTATTAAAATTACTTAAAATGTGTGCATGATTATACGTTTAACACTAAAAAAGTATAGAATAAAAAACTTTAAAAAATAACGCAGATCTTAATATAAACAAATAAATTCGATAAAGTGAATACTAATTCTAATATTCCTATACTTCAGAAATTTTTAAGAACTTGGCTGAGCATACATAATGCTGTAAATTTTTATTGCTAAAATTTCTAGTACTTTAATTTTACACAACTATTAGATTTACATAAGCATAGATATGGAGTAAGCAGCCAAATAGCTGCAAAATCAGTCATTGTAAAATGAATATTTTTCAACATTTCCACTGTTTTCATGAAATGTAATAATTGAATTTCTATGTTTTGACAAATACATTTTGCTCATTCACAAAAATAGCAGATACTATTCGAAAATTAAGGACGTATCTTACGTTTCAATATATCTCGTATTACGTCAACCATCCTCGAACTGAGCAATAACTATCTCTTATACATTCTCCATATAAATTTCCAGAATGAGCTCGTAACCAATTATGTTTTTTCCCATTTCTCCATATACCATTTCTTCAAAATTCAATGGGATCGATGGATCCTGGGACAGTTAGGTAAAAGTTAAGATCGAGAGAAAATTCTGCAATTCGCAAAATACCAAGCAAATAATATTGATACTGTGAAAGAGATTCCTACTCAGTTACGACTGGTTAGTAATCAAATCGAAGATATGTTTTAACTGCTGCAGAAAACCGCAAATCAAATCGTTGGTAATTCCTTAAAAATAATAAATAAAAAAAATGAATAAATAAAAAATAAAACCGAAAAAAATAACCAATTAAATAAAAATTATTTCACTCAGGAGCAAACCTCTAGTATCTGCAAAAAATATTTTATTACTCAAAATACGATATATTTAAATATTTACATACAATGACTTTTACCGAATGATATTTACATTGAAAATCTTTCACAAAATGATATTTACATTGAATATTTGCATCGAAAGACATTTACACATCATATTCTTCATCTTCGCGTCTATATCTGCGACGGCAGCTTCTCTTTACGTTCCAGGTGATGAAACATCCCGCGATGCAAAAGAACATGAGGAAAAACATGAGCATGATGTTGACACCCTGGTCCTTCAGTTTTGTGAGGTGATCAATGACCAAGAATATTAGAATGATGGTAATAAAGAAAAAAGTTAAAACAATTCCAGTTGTGACATTGACTACGATGTCATTGGCGCAGGAGCAGTTGGATCTTCTATCAATATGTTCTCGCCTACAGAAGGAAAAAAACTAATCGTCAATAAAACAATTTAGTCTGGTTAAATATCCTTCACATTCACTCATTGGACGACAAGACATGAATTTAATTTTTAAGGATATTTTTGAATTGGAATTGGATTTATAAACCCAAAATATCTCATGAATGACGTATGTTTTCTTACTATAAATGATTGCATATTCGAATTTAAAACTAAATACATATATTTCATGTATAATTTTTAAAGCACAGTTATATATTTTTTGTAGTTGTAGGATCAAAATGAACTGGAATGTGTTTCATCTCGACTTTCTCATACAAGAATGTTTTTTTCAAATTTAAAAAAAAAAATTGATTAATTGGTATTGTGGATCCAAATGATTAAAATTATACTCTGTTATCCTTCGCGTTAAAGTGACGTCATTAACAAAAAAGGAATTATATCGCGGCTATGCTTCACAACAATGATTGAAGCAATAAAGTGTCGTGATCATTCATCCATAAATAAATCAGTTTAAGCATGATTATGGCATATTTTGCCCTATGCTGTCATGTTAAAAAAATTTAAAATTTCAAAGTTTTCGCCCGAATTTTAAAAAAAATGTATCTAGTTTTAGATTGTTTAATAACAAAGTAGAATATACAGTTTCATGAAAATACATTAATATTTGTGGCCGATGTCGTGTAAAAAATATCGACCACAGCTAGACGAACTTCACTACAAATGGTCGAAACATGTTCAGGAGGTCTTAAAACATGCATTGGCATCAAAATCTCAAAATTGAAAATTTTCGTGAAAACGGTACTTGCTCATTACTACGTATAAGAGAGTAACAATTCTCTCTCTAATCTAACAGGCCTCTGACATTTATCGATTCACACAATGGTATCGAATTTTATTCGAAAAGCTAGACTGAATTTGTTCATATGACATCCTAATCACAGAAAGTTTATGGGTGGACGTGCGATTTTATTCAAAATCGGCAGTTCCCTTACCCTTATCGATTGAAATACTTATGCAGAATTTTAGTCTCTCGCCAGTTTGTTTGCGAGTTAAACAGATTAAACTCACAGATAAACACAGAATTCAAAAATGAGTTGGTTCGTATTGAGGGATATTCAAAACTCAGTGAGGCCGTTTGAGGTATGATTTGCAACATAGCGGGATTCTGGGCGATCAGGCGATGAAATTGGAGAAATTTATTGCAGAGGATAGATTTTGAGATCATTTTCACTTATGTACAGGTGGTTCAAATATAATTTGAACTTCAGATGGATAGTATCCTTTCCCTTTCCGGGTCCCACCCGTGCGCCTACTTATGCTGAAACCCATTATTTTAAGTTCATTAAAAGTTTCAAAAGAGTAAATTTCCAAATGCAGACAAACAGCCTCAAATTGCATGGACTACAGCTGTAGAGTATCGAGGCTGTTTAAATCGCATTTCCCTATTTAGTTTTCATTTTATGAATTTTTTTATATATTTTAAAATAAATATTTGAATATGAAATACATACCCAGTACTAAAACAGGCATCCACTTACCGGTTTCGCGCTTGTTATGTACTCGTCGGCATGGAATAGCTAATATTCGCAATAAACATGATATAAGTCACACATTTTATGAGATTTTATTGGAAGTGACAATTTCAGTCCTTCCGCGTGTCTGACATAAAACAACACATATTTATATACTGGAAAAGAATATATTTTTCGAACGCCATTTAGAGGCGTGTTTTGTATTTATTAAACTTTGCTTTGGCAACTTCGTAAGCCTTGCGCTAAACTGTAAACAAATTTTATGCTGACCACGTTAAAGGACTAACACTGTCAGTTCCCATTGAAGCTCGCAAAAATAACAAGTTTCTTGCTGCCATAGCAGATATCGGCTATTCCATACTAACGATCAAAAAAGCAAGTAACTGGTCCATGGATGCTGGTATCTGCAATAAGAGTGTCATTTATATTGTTGGATAACGCCTTTTATAGGCAGGTTTTTTTGTGCAGTGCGCGAATACTTAAAGTCCAATTGAATTTCGTGTGTTCACACATCCTCTTTCCTCCCCTTTGTCGCTTTTTCACGAATATTTTTATTCCACTCAGAATTTAAAAACATGATTCTAAACCAATCTGTAAAAATTTTCTATCTGCAAAAGTATCTACTTTTAAAATTGATCATTAAAATAGGCGTGAGTGGCGATTCTAATTCTTCCACAATTTAAACAATTACATTATTTCTCCACAGAATCTGAAGTTCTTACTACTAGAAACTATGTTAAAAAACAAAATCAAGCACTCGACCTCACCTCCCTCTTCCTACAGCCAGACCACCAACACAGTAACTTTTTCGTGGAACAATGCGTGAGTGCTATTCATTTAAGAAACTATTGAAATTAAAAATATTTTTAGATATTCTAGATCAATACTCACCTGTCTGGTATGTAATAACGAATGTCTTCTTCGGTGGGCTCCCGAAAGTCCACTGTCTTAACCTCCGGCTTCACTGCCGGCTTGCTCAAATCCTTATAAGTATCCGTTCTTCCAACAGCCGTCTTTGTCTTCAGGATGCCCTTCTGGGACGTTTTCCCGGACTCAGCTACTTCAAGAATCACTTGAGGGATTGATGGTTGAGCAGGCTTATGACCTAAAATTAAAATATAGATATTTATTCTGCCAAATAAATAACATTACGAATATAGCCAAGGCCCCATACTGTAACTGCATATGAAACATATACAAAAGTTTTATATATAACACATTTGGGGGCTCAGGATCATAGCTCCAAAGGAACATTGTTACGTGTAGAAAATTTCCAAGCTTTTAATTTCAAGTCAGTATGTATGTATAACATTTATAACTGTTAAAATAATTCTTAATTTAAGATAATAGTAATTTTTATCGGTTTTATATTAATTAATAATTTATTTCAATTTTATTTTTTATCACAAATAAAATTTAGGGGCCCCTTAAAATTCGGGGGCACAGGGCCGCGACCCTAGAGACCCGTGCTTGAATCTGGACCTGCATATAGCTAGTCGAGTGTCCAGATAATAATTATGGGATATTCTAAATACATTATTAAAAATCCTTGATTTTCCGAGCAGATTAAATTTTTATAGAAATTACAGCATGTTATAAGTGGAGAAGTCTGTATTGCAGTAGTAATATCTGCTGGTTATTAATTAATAGAAATTAATTAATAATTTTTATTAGTCTAAATTCATTAAATTATGTAAATATTCAATAATATATATCATAAATCAAAAGATGGGTTCGTTGAGAAATTTTTTAAGCCTTTCACCTGTGTCTCAATTAAAAAATATGATTTTTTTGTTTGCTGATTGACGTTAAATAGAGGAAGAATTGGGCATTTTTATATAATCGATAATTTAATTTATCTATTTCTAATATATATCGAAACATAATGTATTCATTTTACAATTATATAAGAAATATTTCTAATTATATTGATTTCTTTTAAAAAATCGGAGAACGTCCTGTCTATAACATATATTTATTCTTGGTAAGAAACAGTAAAAATGAAATCCAAAACGAAAAGAAGAATTGCTGAAGATAAGAATTTCTTTCTCCCTAGATTACCACGAGGAAAATGAAAAAAGCACTGGTACTGTCTAGCCGTTTATAATTCTGAAATTTCAGACTCTAACTGAGAATTTCAAGAACTTGCAGACCTCTAAAGTCAACTGCGCAACGCGCGATTTAGCAGACATAAATATTATAAAATATTTCAAGTCATGCGGATAAACACTATTAGACCACAAATGAACATAAGATACTTACTTTGAACAACAACACCTTCGTTATTCATGCAGTTCGACATAATGTGTAGATCTTTACTTCAAAAAAGTTTGTTCTGAAACTGATTCAAACCCACGAGACCAATTGCTGACAGCACTATAGATGCAATAACCTCGCACAGGACTGATATGAACAGGAATAGTACAGATCACGAACTAACTCGAAATGTAACTAAACAACACTCTGCAAGGAATGCGGTTGAGCATGTCGAATATGATAATTCCAATTGGTTGCTGTTCTAGGACCCTACGGTTCATTTAGTACGGTTGACCTCATTGGTGCATCTTTTTAAAAGCCATCTTACCAGTATAGAACTAACACCTGTTAGTACAATAGATCTTTGGATGATGTACACATAATACCCAGGGGGACGGGATTTGTCATCCTCTGAACCCCTTTATTCACCTTTTTTGTATACTAATCCCCACACCTGTCAATGCTTAAATTGTTATGCTCAGTGTTGTCAATCAGTTTGCTTCCACTGCAATGTGAATATGATAATATCTGGAACATGTCCTTCTCGGTCTTTCTTATGCGTTCCTAATCCATTGTGCTCAATTCTACTAATATCGCAATAAATTATAAGACTGAAATAAAAATATATATCCTTTTCAGATATCGTTATTCTTTGAAAATACTTTTAAAAACTTATTTAAATGTTCCTTTTTTCTAGTTGACAACAACTTAATGCCGCCGATGCATTGGATGCAATTGGCGTCTTTGGAGCAATTTAAAATATTTTGATATCATTAACATCCATAATGCAGTTATATTTGCCAAATTTCTCAATAGACATATACCATCACTGTTCCGTAATAAAAAAATCTTATGTGGCCAACACAAGACTTTCCTTACCTAATGCAATGAATTTATTACTTTTACAGTAAAATAATAATGTATAAGTTCCACGGAACTGTGTTTTTATCGTTGAATCGTACATTTGGCGATTTTCCGGATGAAAACATGTACAATTATTTCAAATTACCCAATTAACTCATATTTCGTGCAACTCTAAATAAACAATTAACGATATTGATCGCATCCTCAATAAGCGATATAGTCCATATATTAATATATTTCAATAATTAATTCATCAATCAGGCGTCCTGCTCTTTAATTTAGCGTCATTTTTGCAATTTTAACGATATTTCAGTCAATCTGGGGCGAAATATCGCCAAAATGGCGATACTTTGCTAAATTATTCTCCAAGTTCGCCAAAAGAATCACCAAGTGTTACACCCAAGCGAGGATAAGAGCATTTCTTATATACTAGAAAGCATGCCAGTCATATGACGGAAATCAGGATTTGCGAAACATTACCCCGCATTTGGCTTCATTTTTACCAAATTGGCGTCATTTTTGTCACTTTGTCAACATTTAATATAGTCACTAAGTTGGCGACGTCCAGCTAATTTTCTTATTAAGCGTTACGTACGGAGAATCGAGTTATTCTTATAGTCAACTCTTTCCAAATTATTGAACTTTCATCAATTAGACGTCATTTTCATTGATTTAGCGTTATTTTTTTCAATTTGGCGACATTTACGTTAATTTCGCAACATTTAAAAAAGTACGCAAGTTGGCGACATTTCGCCAATATCTCGCCAAGCGTCATGGATGAAAGAAATAAGTTATTCCTTTAGGAGATAAATGATTATTTGCGTCCAAATACAAAAGTATTATCCAAAGTAACATTTCTTATGCATGGAAGGATCTAGTTCCACGAGAATGCGATGTCACCAAATTTATCGTATGGTATTACTTATGAAAAATGAACATATTTCACAATAGTTAAGACTCTTTTTATTTTATATGATTTTTTAATAATTTTTTTTAAACACCGCAATATCTCGAAAACGGTTCATGATAACGTTCTAAAATTTGTGTCAATCGTTTTCTTGAAACATTACATAAGAAATGACTATTTATGTAACTTTATTAAAGGTTTTGATTTTTTAATGATATTTTCAAAATGTCACTTGAAAATTGAAGGGGGTTCTGTACATTGCTTTTGAAAACTATTGGCTTCCAGTATTCGTGTATTATATTCGAGTTCGATTCATGAGAAGATTTGTGTACAAAATTTCGTTCAATTAGCTCCATTCGTTCGAGAGATATCGTCTCCACAGACTCACTGACATACACACACACACACGGACATCATTACAAAAACGTTTGATTCGTGTTGAGGGATGCTTGAAACGTGCTCTCTTGTCGACAACACGAATTCAAATTTTCGACACCGTCACTATACGTACCTTACTCATTTCATTATACTATGTATATAAGGAAAGTAATAATGGTATGGAAACTATAAAATTCAAGCTCCATTCATGGGAATCACTAAAACTTATATCTGTATCTAGTTTTTCTTACAATAGTTGTGGGCCAATTTTATGCCATATAACTTCTTTTCTTATTGAAATAGTCTGTTTTCGTGGTGTAGATGGTAACTAATCTGGATAGTTAAGTGACTTAATCCAGCCTCGCTGTCGATGCTTTCTGTACAAGGTCGAAAAATATTGGTCCACTTAGAAAGTAGGGAAGATTAATTTTGTTATCTGTTATTTACAATTCATACAATGAAAGATGGGCAGTATATCCTTTTTGTGTTTTTCTTTTAACAAATAATCCCCTAGACCGGTCTTTATATACGTGACTAGGCAGCCAACTACCTGATCCCTATTTGGTTACCGACTATTATATATCTGTATGCGCCAATTGCCTTTACATCTATACTTATAATCATATGAAATTAAAAGTAAGAATCATTTCAGCAAGAATTTAATTTCTCACGACTACTACATTTTCACATACACAAATTAAGTGGTCCACAGAAATTTAAATTATTAAAATTACTTAAAATGTGTGCATGATTATACGTTTAACACTAAAAAAGTATAGAATAAAAAACTTTAAAAAATAACGCAGATCTTAATATAAACAAATAAATTCGATAAAGTGAATACTAATTCTAATATTCCTATACTTCAGAAATTTTTAAGAACTTGGCTGAGCATACATAATGCTGTAAATTTTTATTGCTAAAATTTCTAGTACTTTAATTTTACACAACTATTAGATTTACATAAGCATAGATATGGAGTAAGCAGCCAAATAGCTGCAAAATCAGTCATTGTAAAATGAATATTTTTCAACATTTCCACTGTTTTCATGAAATGTAATAATTGAATTTCTATGTTTTGACAAATACATTTTGCTCATTCACAAAAATAGCAGATACTATTCGAAAATTAAGGACGTATCTTACGTTTCAATATATCTCGTATTACGTCAACCATCCTCGAACTGAGCAATAACTATCTCTTATACATTCTCCATATAAATTTCCAGAATGAGCTCGTAACCAATTATGTTTTTTCCCATTTCTCCATATACCATTTCTTCAAAATTCAATGGGATCGATGGATCCTGGGACAGTTAGGTAAATGTTAAGATCGAGAGAAAATTCTGCAATTCGCAAAATACCAAGCAAATAATATTGATACTGTGAAAGAGATTCCTACTCAGTTACGACTGGTTAGTAATCAAATCGAAGATATGTTTTAACTGCTGCAGAAAACCGCAAATCAAATCGTTGGTAATTCCTTAAAAATAATAAATAAAAAAAATGAATAAATAAAAAATAAAACCGAAAAAAATAACCAATTAAATAAAAATTATTTCACTCAGGAGCAAACCTCTAGTATCTGCAAAAAATATTTTATTACTCAAAATACGATATATTTAAATATTTACATACAATGACTTTTACCTAATGATATTTACATTGAAAATCTTTCACAAAATGATATGTACATTGAATATTTGCATCGAAAGACATTTACACATCATATTCTTCATCTTCGCGTCTATATCTGCGACGGCAGCTTCTCTTTACGTTCCAGGTGATGAAACATCCCGCGATGCAAAAGAACATGAGGAAAAACATGAGCATGATGTTGACACCCTGGTCCTTCAGTTTTGTGAGGTGATCAATGACCAAGAATATTAGAATGATGGTAATAAAGAAAAAAGTTAAAACAATTCCAGTTGTGACATTGACTACGATGTCATTGGCGCAGGAGCAGTTGGATCTTCTATCAATATGTTCTCGCCTACAGAAGGAAAAAAACTAATCGTCAATAAAACAATTTAGTCTGGTTAAATATCCTTCACATTCACTCATTGGACGACAAGACATGAATTTAATTTTTAAGGATATTTTTGAATTGGAATTGGATTTATAAACCCAAAATATCTCATGAATGACGTATGTTTTCTTACTATAAATGATTGCATATTCGAATTTAAAACTAAATACATATATTTCATGTATAATTTTTAAAGCACAGTTATATATTTTTTGTAATTGTAGGATCAAAATGAACTGGAATGTGTTTCATCTCGACTTTCTCATACAAGAATGTTTTTTTCAAATTTAAAAAAAAAAATTGATTAATTGGTATTGTGGATCCAAATGATTAAAATTATACTCTGTTATCCTTCGCGTTAAAGTGACGTCATTAACAAAAAAGGAATTATATCGCGGCTATGCTTCACAACAATGATTGAAGCAATAAAGTGTCGTGATCATTCATCCATAAATAAATCAGTTTAAGCATGATTATGGCATATTTTGCCCTATGCTGTCATGTTAAAAAAATTTAAAATTTCAAAGTTTTCGCCCGAATTTTAAAAAAAATGTATCTAGTTTTAGATTGTTTAATAACAAAGTAGAATATACAGTTTCATGAAAATACATTAATATTTGTGGCCGATGTCGTGTAAAAAATATCGACCACAGCTAGACGAACTTCACTACAAATGGTCGAAACATGTTCAGGAGGTCTTAAAACATGCATTGGCATCAAAATCTCAAAATTGAAAATTTTCGTGAAAACGGTACTTGCTCATTACTACGTATAAGAGAGTAACAATTCTCTCTCTAATCTAACAGGCCTCTGACATTTATCGATTCACACAATGGTATCGAATTTTATTCGAAAAGCTAGACTGAATTTGTTCATATGACATCCTAATCACAGAAAGTTTATGGGTGGACGTGCGATTTTATTCAAAATCGGCAGTTCCCTTACCCTTATCGATTGAAATACTTATGCAGAATTTTAGTCTCTCGCCAGTTTGTTTGCGAGTTAAACAGATTAAACTCACAGATAAACACAGAATTCAAAAATGAGTTGGTTCGTATTGAGGGATATTCAAAACTCAGTGAGGCCGTTTGAGGTATGATTTGCAACATAGCGGGATTCTGGGCGATCAGGCGATGAAATTGGAGAAATTTATTGCAGAGGATAGATTTTGAGATCATTTTCACTTATGTACAGGTGGTTCAAATATAATTTGAACTTCAGATGGATAATATCCTTTCCCTTTCCGGGTCCCACCCGTGCGCCTACTTATGCTGAAACCCATTATTTTAAGTTCATTAAAAGTTTCAAAAGAGTAAATTTCCAAATGCAGACAAACAGCCTCAAATTGCATGGACTACAGCTGTAGAGTATCGAGGCTGTTTAAATCGCATTTCCCTATTTAGTTTTCATTTTATGAATTTTTTTATATATTTTAAAATAAATATTTGAATATGAAATACATACCCAGTACTAAAACAGGCATCCACTTACCGGTTTCGCGCTTGTTATGTACTCGTCGGCATGGAATAGCTAATATTCGCAATAAACATGATATAAGTCACACATTTTATGAGATTTTATTGGAAGTGACAATTTCAGTCCTTCCGCGTGTCTGACATAAAACAACACATATTTATATACTGGAAAAGAATATATTTTTCGAACGCCATTTAGAGGCGTGTTTTGTATTTATTAAACTTTGCTTTGGCAACTTCGTAAGCCTTGCGCTAAACTGTAAACAAATTTTATGCTGACCACGTTAAAGGACTAACACTGTCAGTTCCCATTGAAGCTCGCAAAAATAACAAGTTTCTTGCTGCCATAGCAGATATCGGCTATTCCATACTAACGGTCAAAAAAGCAAGTAACTGGTCCATGGATGCTGGTATCTGCAATAAGAGTGTCATTTATATTGTTGGATAACGCCTTTTATAGGCAGGTTTTTTTGTGCAGTGCGCGAATACTTAAAGTCCAATTGAATTTCGTGTGTTCACACATCCTCTTTCCTCCCCTTTGTCGCTTTTTCACGAATATTTTTATTCCACTCAGAATTTAAAAACATGATTCTAAACCAATCTGTAAAAATTTTCTATCTGCAAAAGTATCTACTTTTAAAATTGATCATTAAAATAGGCGTGAGTGGCGATTCTAATTCTTCCACAATTTAAACAATTACATTATTTCTCCACAGAATCTGAAGTTCTTACTACTAGAAACTATGTTAAAAAACAAAATCAAGCACTCGACCTCACCTCCCTCTTCCTACAGCCAGACCACCAACACAGTAACTTTTTCGTGGAACAATGCGTGAGTGCTATTCATTTAAGAAACTATTGAAATTAAAAATATTTTTAGATGTTTCTAGATCAATACTCACCTGTCTGGTATGTAATAACGAATGTCTTCTTCGGTGGGCTCCCGAAAGTCCACTGTCTTAACCTCCGGCTTCACTGCCGGCTTGCTCAAATCCTTATAAGTATCCGTTCTTCCAACAGCCGTCTTTGTCTTCAGGATGCCCTTCTGGGACGTTTTCCCGGACTCAGCTACTTCAAGAATCACTTGAGGGATTGATGGTTGAGCAGGCTTATGACCTAAAATTAAAATATAGATATTTATTCTGCCAAATAAATAACATTACGAATATAGCCAAGGCCCCATACTGTAACTGCATATGAAACATATACAAAAGTTTTATATATAACACATTTGGGGGCTCAGGATCATAGCTCCAAAGGAACATTGTTACGTGTAGAAAATTTCCAAGCTTTTAATTTCAAGTCAGTATGTATGTATAACATTTATAACTGTTAAAATAATTCTTAATTTAAGATAATAGTAATTTTTATCGGTTTTAAATTAATTAATAATTTATTTCAACTTTATTTTTTATCACAAATAAAATTTAGGGGCCCCTTAAAATTCGGGGGCACAGGGCCGCGACCCTAGAGACCCGTGCTTGAATCTGGACCTGCATATAGCTAGTCGAGTGTCCAGATAATAATTATGGGATATTCTAAATACATTATTAAAAATCCTTGATTTTCCGAGCAGATTAAATTTTTATAGAAATTACAGCATGTTATAAGTGGAGAAGTCTGTATTGCAGTAGTAATATCTGCTGGTTATTAATTAATAGAAATTAATTAATAATTTTTATTAGTCTAAATTCATTAAATTATGTAAATATTCAATAATATATATCATAAATCAAAAGATGGGTTCGTTGAGAAATTTTTTAAGCCTTTCACCTGTGTCTCAATTAAAAAATATGATTTTTTTGTTTGCTGATTGACGTTAAATAGAGGAAGAATTGGGCATTTTTATATAATCGATAATTTAATTTATCTATTTCTAATATATATCGAAACATAATGTATTCATTTTACAATTATATAAGAAATATTTCTAATTATATTGATTTCTTTTAAAAAATCGGAGAACGTCCTGTCTATAACATATATTTATTCTTGGTAAGAAACAGTAAAAATGAAATCCAAAACGAAAAGAAGAATTGCTGAAGATAAGAATTTCTTTCTCCCTAGATTACCACGAGGAAAATGAAAAAAGCACTGGTACTGTCTAGCCGTTTATAATTCTGAAATTTCAGACTCTAACTGAGAATTTCAAGAACTTGCAGACCTCTAAAGTCAACTGCGCAACGCGCGATTTAGCAGACATAAATATTATAAAATATTTCAAGTCATGCGGATAAACACTATTAGACCACAAATGAACATAAGATACTTACTTTGAACAACAACACCTTCGTTATTCATGCAGTTCGACATAATGTGTAGATCTTTACTTCAAAAAAGTTTGTTCTGAAACTGATTCAAACCCACGAGACCAATTGCTGACAGCACTATAGATGCAATAACCTCGCACAGGACTGATATGAACAGGAATAGTACAGATCACGAACTAACTCGAAATGTAACTAAACAACACTCTGCAAGGAATGCGGTTGAGCATGTCGAATATGATAATTCCAATTGGTTGCTGTTCTAGGACCCTACGGTTCATTTAGTACGGTTGACCTCATTGGTGCATCTTTTTAAAAGCCATCTTACCAGTATAGAACTAACACCTGTTAGTACAATAGATCTTTGGATGATGTACACATAATACCCAGGGGGACGGGATTTGTCATCCTCTGAACCCCTTTATTCACCTTTTTTGTATACTAATCCCCACACCTGTCAATGCTTAAATTGTTATGCTCAGTGTTGTCAATCAGTTTGCTTCCACTGCAATGTGAATATGATAATATCTGGAACATGTCCTTCTCGGTCTTTCTTATGCGTTCCTAATCCATTGTGCTCAATTCTACTAATATCGCAATAAATTATAAGACTGAAATAAAAATATATATCCTTTTCAGATATCGTTATTCTTTGAAAATACTTTTAAAAACTTATTTAAATGTTCCTTTTTTCTAGTTGACAACAACTTAATGCCGCCGATGCATTGGATGCAATTGGCGTCTTTGGAGCAATTTAAAATATTTTGATATCATTAACATCCATAATGCAGTTATATTTACCAAATTTCTCAATAGACATATACCATCACTGTTCCGTAATAAAAAAATCTTATGTGGCCAACACAAGACTTTCCTTACCTAATGCAATGAATTTATTACTTTTACAGTAAAATAATAATGTATAAGTTCCACGGAACTGTGTTTTTATCGTTGAATCGTACATTTGGCAATTTTCCGGATGAAAACATGTACAATTATTTCAAATTACCCAATTAACTCATATTTCGTGCAACTCTAAATAAACAATTAACGATATTGATCGCATCCTCAATAAGCGATATAGTCCATATATTAATA
Source organism: Amaurobius ferox (assembly GCA_951213105.1). Lineage (NCBI taxonomy): Eukaryota > Metazoa > Arthropoda > Arachnida > Araneae > Amaurobiidae > Amaurobius > Amaurobius ferox. The sequence goes on along the minus strand of OX578152.1, from coordinate 20,435,640 downwards.
TATTTCAATAATTAATTCATCAATCAGGCGTCCTGCTCTTTAATTTAGCGTCATTTTTGCAATTTTAACGATATTTCAGTCAATCTGGGGCGAAATATCGCCAAAATGGCGATACTTTGCTAAATTATTCTCCAAGTTCGCCAAAAGAATCACCAAGTGCTACACCCAAGCGAAGATAAGAGCATTTCTTATATACTAGAAGGCATGCCAGTCATATGACGGAAATCAGGATTTGCGAAACATTACCCCGCATTTGGCTTCATTTTTACCAAATTGGCGTCATTTTTGTCACTTTGTCAACATTTAATATAGTCACTAAGTTGGCGACGTCCAGCTAATTTTCTTATTAAGCGTTACGTACGGAGAATCGAGTTATTCTTATAGTCAACTCTTTCCAAATTATTGAACTTTCATCAATTAGACGTCATTTTCATTGATTTAGCGTTATTTTTTTCAATTTGGCGACATTTACGTTAATTTCGCAACATTTAAAGAAGTACTCAAGTTGGCGACATTTCGCAAATATCTCGCCAAGCGTCATTGATGAAAGAAATAAGTTATTCCTTTAGCAGATAAATGATTATTTGCGTCCAAATACAAAAGTATTATCCAAAGTAACATTTCTTATGCTTGGAAGGATCTAGTTCCACGAGAATGCGATGTCACGAAATTTATCGTATGGTATTACTTATGAAAAATGAACATATTTCACAATAGTTAAGACTCTTTTTATTTTACATGATTTTTTAATAATTTTTTTTAAACACCGCAATATCTCGAAAACGGTTCATGATAACGTTCTAAAATTTGTGTCAATCGTTTTCTTGAAACATTACATAAGAAATGACTATTTATGTAACTTTATTAAAGGTTTTGATTTTTTAATGATATTTTCAAAATGTCACTTGAAAATTGAAGGGGGTTCTGTACATTTGATTGCTTTTGAAAACTATTGGCTTCCAGTATTCGTGTATTATATTCGAGTTCGATTCATGAGAAGATTTGTGTACAAAATTTCGTTCAATTAGCTCCATTCGTTCGAGAGATATCGTCTCCACAGACTCACTGACATACACACACACACACGGACATCATTACAAAAACGTTTGATTCGTGTTGAGGGATGCTTGAAACGTGCTCTCCTGTCGACAACACGAATTCAAATTTTCGACACCGTCACTATACGTACCTTACTCATTTCATTATACTATGTATATAAGGAAAGTAATAATGGTATGGAAACTATAAAATTCAAGCTCCATTCATGGGAATCACAAAAACTTATATCTGTATCTAGTTTTTCTTACAATAGTTGTGGGCCAATTTTATGCCATATAACTTCTTTTCTTATTGAAATAGTCTGTTTTCGTGGTGTAGATGGTAACTAATCTGGATAGTTAAGTGACTTAATCCAGCCTCGCTGTCGATGCTTTCTGTACAAGGTCGAAAAATATTGGTCCACTTAGAAAGTAGGGAAGATTAATTTTGTTATCTGTTATTTACAATTCATACAATAAAAGATGGGCAGTATATCCTTTTTGTGTTTTTCTTTTAACAAATAATCCCCTAGACCGGTCTTTATATACGTGACTAGGCAGCCAACTACCTGATCCCTATTTGGTTACCGACTATTATATATCTGTATGCGCCAATTGCCTTTACATCTATACTTATAATCATATGAAATTAAAAGTAAGAATCATTTCAGCAAGAATTTAATTTCTCACGACTACTACATTTTCACATACACAAATTAAGTGGTCCACAGAAATTTAAATTATTAAAATTACTTAAAATGTGTGCATGATTATACGTTTAACACTAAAAAAGTATAGAATAAAAAACTTTAAAAAATAACGCAGATCTTAATATAAACAAATAAATTCGATAAAGTGAATACTAATTCTAATATTCCTATACTTCAGAAATTTTTAAGAACTTGGCTGAGCATACATAATGCTGTAAATTTTTATTGCTAAAATTTCTAGTACTTTAATTTTACACAACTATTAGATTTACATAAGCATAGATATGGAGTAAGCAGCCAAATAGCTGCAAAATCAGTCATTGTAAAATGAATATTTTTCAACATTTCCACTGTTTTCATGAAATGTAATAATTGAATTTCTATGTTTTGACAAATACATTTTGCTCATTCACAAAAATAGCAGATACTATTCGAAAATTAAGGACGTATCTTACGTTTCAATATATCTCGTATTACGTCAACCATCCTCGAACTGAGCAATAACTATCTCTTATACATTCTCCATATAAATTTCCAGAATGAGCTCGTAACCAATTATGTTTTTTCCCATTTCTCCATATACCATTTCTTCAAAATTCAATGGGATCGATGGATCCTGGGACAGTTAGGTAAAAGTTAAGATCGAGAGAAAATTCTGCAATTCGCAAAATACCAAGCAAATAATATTGATACTGTGAAAGAGATTCCTACTCAGTTACGACTGGTTAGTAATCAAATCGAAGATATGTTTTAACTGCTGCAGAAAACCGCAAATCAAATCGTTGGTAATTCCTTAAAAATAATAAATAAAAAAAATGAATAAATAAAAAATAAAACCGAAAAAAATAACCAATTAAATAAAAATTATTTCACTCAGGAGCAAACCTCTAGTATCTGCAAAAAATATTTTATTACTCAAAATACGATATATTTAAATATTTACATACAATGACTTTTACCGAATGATATTTACATTGAAAATCTTTCACAAAATGATATGTACATTGAATATTTGCATCGAAAGACATTTACACATCATATTCTTCATCTTCGCGTCTATATCTGCGACGGCAGCTTCTCTTTACGTTCCAGGTGATGAAACATCCCGCGATGCAAAAGAACATGAGGAAAAACATGAGCATGATGTTGACACCCTGGTCCTTCAGTTTTGTGAGGTGATCAATGACCAAGAATATTAGAATGATGGTAATAATGAAAAAAGTTAAAACAATTCCAGTTGTGACATTGACTACGATGTCATTGGCGCAGGAGCAGTTGGATCTTCTATCAATATGTTCTCGCCTACAGAAGGAAAAAAACTAATCGTCAATAAAACAATTTAGTCTGGTTAAATATCCTTCACATTCACTCATTGGACGACAAGACATGAATTTAATTTTTAAGGATATTTTTGAATTGGAATTGGATTTATAAACCCAAAATATCTCATGAATGACGTATGTTTTCTTACTATAAATGATTGCATATTCGAATTTAAAACTAAATACATATATTTCATGTATAATTTTTAAAGCACAGTTATATATTTTTTGTAATTGTAGGATCAAAATGAACTGGAATGTGTTTCATCTCGACTTTCTCATACAAGAATGTTTTTTTCAAATTTAAAAAAAAAATTGATTAATTGGTATTGTGGATCCAAATGATTAAAATTATACTCTGTTATCCTTCGCGTTAAAGTGACGTCATTAACAAAAAAGGAATTATATCGCGGCTATGCTTCACAACAATGATTGAAGCAATAAAGTGTCGTGATCATTCATCCATAAATAAATCAGTTTAAGCATGATTATGGCATATTTTGCCCTATGCTGTCATGTTAAAAAAATTTAAAATTTCAAAGTTTTCGCCCGAATTTTAAAAAAAATGTATCTAGTTTTAGATTGTTTAATAACAAAGTAGAATATACAGTTTCATGAAAATACATTAATATTTGTGGCCGATGTCGTGTAAAAAATATCGACCACAGCTAGGCGAACTTCACTACAAATGGTCGAAACATGTTCAGGAGGTCTTAAAACATGCATTGGCATCAAAATCTCAAAATTGAAAATTTTCGTGAAAACGGTACTTGCTCATTACTACGTATAAGAGAGTAACAATTCTCTCTCTAATCTAACAGGCCTCTGACATTTATCGATTCACACAATGGTATCGAATTTTATTCGAAAAGCTAGACTGAATTTGTTCATATGACATCCTAATCACAGAAAGTTTATGGGTGGACGTGCGATTTTATTCAAAATCGGCAGTTCCCTTGCCCTTATCGATTGAAATACTTATGCAGAATTTTAGTCTCTCGCCAGTTTGTTTGCGAGTTAAACAGATTAAACTCACAGATAAACACAGAATTCAAAAATGAGTTGGTTCGTATTGAGGGATATTCAAAACTCAGTGAGGCCGTTTGAGGTATGATTTGCAACATAGCGGGATTCTGGGCGATCTGGCGATGAAATTGGAGAAATTTATTGCAGAGGATAGATTTTGAGATCATTTTCACTTATGTACAGGTGGTTCAAATATAATTTGAACTTCAGATGGATAATATCCTTTCCCTTTCCGGGTCCCACCCGTGCGCCTACTTATGCTGAAACCCATTATTTTAAGTTCATTAAAAGTTTCAAAAGAGTAAATTTCCAAATGCAGACAAACAGCCTCAAATTGCATGGACTACAGCTGTAGAGTATCGAGGCTGTTTAAATCGCATTTCCCTATTTAGTTTTCATTTTATGAATTTTTTTATATATTTTAAAATAAATATTTGAATATGAAATACATACCCAGTACTAAAACAGGCATCCACTTACCGGTTTCGCGCTTGTTATGTACTCGTCGGCATGGAATAGCTAATATTCGCAATAAACATGATATAAGTCACACATTTTATGAGATTTTATTGGAAGTGACAATTTCAGTCCTTCCGCGTGTCTGACATAAAACAACACATATTTATATACTGGAAAAGAATATATTTTTCGAACGCCATTTAGAGGCGTGTTTTGTATTTATTAAACTTTGCTTTGGCAACTTCGTAAGCCTTGCGCTAAACTGTAAACAAATTTTATGCTGACCACGTTAAAGGACTAACACTGTCAGTTCCCATTGAAGCTCGCAAAAATAACAAGTTTCTTGCTGCCATAGCAGATATCGGCTATTCCATACTAACGATCAAAAAAGCAAGTAACTGGTCCATGGATGCTGGTATCTGCAATAAGAGTGTCATTTATATTGTTGGATAACGCCTTTTATAGGCAGGTTTTTTTGTGCAGTGCGCGAATACTTAAAGTCCAATTGAATTTCGTGTGTTCACACATCCTCTTTCCTCCCCTTTGTCGCTTTTTCACGAATATTTTTATTCCACTCAGAATTTAAAAACATGATTCTAAACCAATCTGTAAAAATTTTCTATCTGCAAAAGTATCTACTTTTAAAATTGATCATTAAAATAGGCGTGAGTGGCGATTCTAATTCTTCCACAATTTAAACAATTACATTATTTCTCCACAGAATCTGAAGTTCTTACTACTAGAAACTATGTTAAAAAACAAAATCAAGCACTCGACCTCACCTCCCTCTTCCTACAGCCAGACCACCAACACAGTAACTTTTTCGTGGAACAATGCGTGAGTGCTATTCATTTAAGAAACTATTGAAATTAAAAATATTTTTAGATGTTTCTAGATCAATACTCACCTGTCTGGTATGTAATAACGAATGTCTTCTTCGGTGGGCTCCCGAAAGTCCACTGTCTTAACCTCCGGCTTCACTGCCGGCTTGCTCAAATCCTTATAAGTATCCGTTCTTCCAACAGCCGTCTTTGTCTTCAGGACGCCCTTCTGGGACGTTTTCCCGGACTCAGCTACTTCAAGAATCACTTGAGGGATTGATGGTTGAGCAGGCTTATGACCTAAAATTAAAATATAGATATTTATTCTGCCAAATAAATAACATTACGAATATAGCCAAGGCCCCATACTGTAACTGCATATGAAACATATACAAAAGTTTTATATATAACACATTTGGGGGCTCAGGATCATAGCTCCAAAGGAACATTGTTACGTGTAGAAAATTTCCAAGCTTTTAATTTCAAGTCAGTATGTATGTATAACATTTATAACTGTTAAAATAATTCTTAATTTAAGATAATAGTAATTTTTATCGGTTTTAAATTAATTAATAATTTATTTCAACTTTATTTTTTATCACAAATAAAATTTAGGGGCCCCTTAAAATTCGGGGGCACAGGGCCGCGACCCTAGAGATCCGTGCTTGAATCTGGACCTGCATATAGCTAGTCGAGTGTCCAGATAATAATTATGGGATATTCTAAATACATTATTAAAAATCCTTGATTTTCCGAGCAGATTAAATTTTTATAGTAATTACAGCATGTTATAAGTGGAGAAGTCTGTATTGCAGTAGTAATTTCTGCTGGTTATTAATTAATAGAAATTAATTAATAATTTTTATTAGTCTAAATTCATTAAATTATGTAAATATTCAATAATATATATCATAAATCAAAAGATGGGTTCGTTGAGAAATTTTTTAAGCCTTTCACCTGTGTCTCAATTAAAAAATATGATTTTTTTGTTTGCTGATTGACGTTAAATAGAGGAAGAATTGGGCATTTTTATATAATCGATAATTTAATTTATCTATTTCTAATATATATCGAAACATAATGTATTCATTTTACAATTATATAAGAAATATTTCTAATTATATTGATTTCTTTTAAAAAATCGGAGAACGTCCTGTCTATAACATATATTTATTCTTGGTAAGAAACAGTAAAAATGAAATCCAAAACGAAAAGAAGAATTGCTGAAGATAAGAATTTCTTTCTCCCTAGATTACCACGAGGAAAATGAAAAAAGCACTGGTACTGTCTAGCCGTTTATAATTCTGAAATTTCAGACTCTAACTGAGAATTTCAAGAACTTGCAGACCTCTAAAGTCAACTGCGCAACGCGCGATTTAGCAGACATAAATATTATAAAATATTTCAAGTCATGCGGATAAACACTATTAGACCACAAATGAACATAAGATACTTACTTTGAACAACAACACCTTCGTTATTCATGCAGTTCGACATAATGTGTAGATCTTTACTTCAAAAAAGTTTGTTCTGAAACTGATTCAAACCCACGAGACCAATTGCTGACAGCACTATAGATGCAATAACCTCGCACAGGACTGATATGAACAGGAATAGTACAGATCACGAACTAACTCGAAATGTAACTAAACAACACTCTGCAAGGAATGCGGTTGAGCATGTCGAATATGATAATTCCAATTGGTTGCTGTTCTAGGACCCTACGGTTCATTTAGTACGGTTGACCTCATTGGTGCATCTTTTTAAAAGCCATCTTACCAGTATAGAACTAACACCTGTTAGTACAATAGATCTTTGGATGATGTACACATAATACCCAGGGGGACGGGATTTGTCATCCTCTGAACCCCTTTATTCACCTTTTTTGTATACTAATCCCCACACCTGTCAATGCTTAAATTGTTATGCTCAGTGTTGTCAATCAGTTTGCTTCCACTGCAATGTGAATATGATAATATCTGGAACATGTCCTTCTCGGTCTTTCTTATGCGTTCCTAATCCATTGTGCTCAATTCTACTAATATCGCAATAAATTATAAGACTGAAATAAAAATATCTATCCTTTTCAGATATCGTTATTCTTTGAAAATACTTTTAAAAACTTATTTAAATGTTCCTTTTTTCTAGTTGACAACAACTTAATGCCGCCGATGCATTGGATGCAATTGGCGTCTTTGGAGCAATTTAAAATATTTTGATATCATTAACATCCATAATGCAGTTATATTTGCCAAATTTCTCAATAGACATATACCATCACTCTTCCGTAATAAAAAAATCTTATGTGGCCAACACAAGACTTTCCTTACCTAATGCAATGAATTTATTACTTTTACAGTAAAATAATAATGTATAAGTTCCACGGAACTGTGTTTTTATCGTTGAATCGTACATTTGGCGATTTTCCGGATGAAAACATGTACAATTATTTCAAATTACCCAATTAACTCATATTTCGTGCAACTCTAAATAAACAATTAAAGATATTGATCGCATCCTCAATAAGCGATATAGTCCATATATTAATATATTTCAATAATTAATTCATCACTCAGGCGTCCTGCTCTTTAATTTAGCGTCATTTTTGCAATTTTGACGATATTTCAGTCAATCTGGAGCGAAATATCGCCAAAATGGCGATACTTTGCTAAATTATTCTCCAAGTTCGCCAAAAGAATCACCAAAGAATCACCCAAGCGAAGATAAGAGCATTTCTTATATACTAGAAGGCATGCCAGTCATATGACGGAAATCAGGATTTGCGAAACATTACCCCGCATTTGGCTTCATTTTTACCAAATTGGCGTCATTTTTGTCACTTTGTCAACATTTAATATAGTCACTAAGTTGGCGACGTCCAGCTAATTTTCTTATTAAGCGTTACGTACGGAGAATCGAGTTATTCTTATAGTCAACTCTTTCCAAATTATTGAACTTTCATCAATTAGACGTCATTTTCATTGATTTAGCGTTATTTTTTTCAATTTGGCGACATTTACGTTAATTTCGCAACATTTAAAGAAGTACTCAAGTTGGCGACATTTCGCAAATATCTCGCCAAGCGTCATTGATGAAAGAAATAAGTTATTCCTTTAGCAGATAAATGATTATTTGCGTCCAAATACAAAAGTATTATCCAAAGTAACATTTCTTATGCTTGGAAGGATCTAGTTCCACGAGAATGCGATGTCACGAAATTTATCGTATGGTATTACTTATGAAAAATGAACATATTTCACAATAGTTAAGACTCTTTTTATTTTACATGATTTTTTAATAATTTTTTTTAAACACCGCAATATCTCGAAAACGGTTCATGATAACGTTCTAAAATTTGTGTCAATCGTTTTCTTGAAACATTACATTAGAAATGACTATTTATGTAACTTTATTAAAGGTTTTGATTTTTTAATGATATTTTCAAAATGTCACTTGAAAATTGAAGGGGGTTCTGTACATTTGATTGCTTTTGAAAACTATTGGCTTCCAGTATTCGTGTATTATATTCGAGTTCGATTCATGAGAAGATTTGTGTACAAAATTTCGTTCAATTAGCTCCATTCGTTCGAGAGATATCGTCTCCACAGACTCACTGACATACACACACACACACGGACATCATTACAAAAACGTTTGATTCGTGTTGAGGGATGCTTGAAACTAGCTCTCCTGTCGACAACACGAATTCAAATTTTCGACACCGTCACTATACGTACCTTACTCATTTCATTATACTATGTATATAAGGAAAGTAATAATGGTATGGAAACTATAAAATTCAAGCTCCATTCATGGGAATCACAAAAACTTATATCTGTATCTAGTTTTTCTTACAATAGTTGTGGGCCAATTTTATGCCATATAACTTCTTTTCTTATTGAAATAGTCTGTTGTCGTGGTGTAGATGGTAACTAATCTGGATAGTTAAGTGACTTAATCCAGCCTCGCTGTCGATGCTTTCTGTACAAGGTCGAAAAATATTGGTCCACTTAGAAAGTAGGGAAGATTAATTTTGTTATCTGTTATTTACAATTCATACAATAAAAGATGGGCAGTATATCCTTTTTGTGTTTTTCTTTTAACAAATAATCCCCTAGACCGGTCTTTATATACGTGACTAGGCAGCCAACTACCTGATCCCTATTTGGTTACCGACTATTATATCTCTGTATGCGCCAATTGCCTTTACATCTATACTTATAATCATATGAAATTAAAAGTAAGAATCATTTCAGCAAGAATTTAATTTCTCACGACTACTACATTTTCACATACACAAATTAAGTGGTCCACAGAAATTTAAATTATTAAAATTACTTAAAATGTGTGCATGATTATACGTTTAACACTAAAAAAGTATAGAATAAAAAACTTTAAAAAATAACGCAGATCTTAATATAAAAAAATAAATTCGATAAAGTGAATACTAATTCTAATATTCCTATACTTCAGAAATTTTTAAGAACTTGGCTGAGCATACATAATGCTGTAAATTTTTATTGCTAAAATTTCTAGTACTTTAATTTTACACAACTATTAGATTTACATAAGCATAGATATGGAGTAAGCAGCCAAATAGCTGCAAAATCAGTCATTGTAAAATGAATATTTTTCAACATTTCCACTGTTTTCATGAAATGTAATAATTGAATTTCTATGTTTTGACAAATACATTTTGCTAATTCACAAAAATAGCAGATACTATTCGAAAATTAAGGACGTATCTTACGTTTCAATATATCTCGTATTACGTCAACCATCCTCGAACTGAGCAATAACTATCTCTTATACATTCTCCATATAAATTTCCAGAATGAGCTCGTAACCAATTATGTTTTTTCCCATTTCTCCATATACCATTTCTTCAAAATTCAATGGGATCGATGGATCCTGGGACAGTTAGATAAAAGTTAAGATCGAGAGAAAATTCTGCAATTCGCAAAATACCAAGCAAATAATATTGATACTGTGAAAGAGATTCCTACTCAGTTACGACTGGTTAGTAATCAAATCGAAGATATGTTTTAACTGCTGCAGAAAACCGCAAATCAAATCGTTGGTAATTCCTTAAAAATAATAAATAAAAAAAATGAATAAATAAAAAATAAAACCGAAAAAAATAACCAATTAAATAAAAATTATTTCACTCAGGAGCAAACCTCTAGTATCTGCAAAAAATATTTTATTACTCAAAATACGATATATTTAAATATTTACATACAATGACTTTTACCGAATGATATTTACATTGAAAATCTTTCACAAAATAATATGTACATTGAATATTTGCATCGAAAGACATTTACACATCATATTCTTCATCTTCGCGTCTATATCTGCGACGGCAGCTTCTCTTTACGTTCCAGGTGATGAAACATCCCGCGATGCAAAAGAACATGAGGAAAAACATGAGCATGATGTTGACACCCTGGTCCTTCAGTTTTGTGAGGTGATCAATGACCAAGAATATTAGAATGATGGTAATAAAGAAAAAAGTTAAAACAATTCCAGTTGTGACATTGACTACGATGTCATTGGCTCAGGAGCAGTTGGATCTTCTATCAATATGTTCTCGCCTACAGAAGGAAAAAAACTAATCGTCAATAAAACAATTTAGTCTGGTTAAATATCCTTCACATTCACTCATTGGACGACAAGACATGAATTTAATTTTTAAGGATATTTTTGAATTGGAATTGGATTTATAAACCCAAAATATCTCATGAATGACGTATGTTTTCTTACTATAAATGATTGCATATTCGAATTTAAAACAAAATACATATATTTCATGTATAATTTTTAAAGCACAGTTATATATTTTTTGTAATTGTAGGATCAATGTGGACTGGAATGTGTTTCATCTCGACTTTCTCATACAAGAATGTTTTTTTCAAATTTAAAAAAAAAATTGATTAATTGGTATTGTGGATCCAAATGATTAAAATTATACTCTGTTATCCTTCGCGTTAAAGTGACGTCATTAACAAAAAAGGAATTATATCGCGGCTATGCTTCACAACAATGATTGAAGCAATAAACTGTCGTGATCATTCATCCATAAATAAATCAGTTTAAGCATGATTATGGCATATTTTGCCCTATGCTGTCATGTTAAAAAAATTTAAAATTTCAAAGTTTTCGCCCGAATTAAAAAAAAAATGTATCTAGTTTTAGATTGTTTAATAACAAAGTAGAATATACAGTTTCATGAAAATACATTAATATTTGTGGCCGATGTCGTGTAAAAAATATCGACCACAGCTAGACGAACTTCACTACAAATGGTCGAAACATGTTCAGGAGGTCTTAAAACATGCATTGGCATCAAAATCTCAAAATTGAAAATTTTCGTGAAAACGGTACTTGCTCATTACTACGTATAAGAGAGTAACAATTCTCTCTCTAATCTAACAGGCCTCTGACATTTATCGATTCACACAATGGTATCGAATTTTATTCGAAAAGCTAGACTGAATTTGTTCATATGACATCCTAATCACAGAAAGTTTATGGGTGGACGTGCGATTTTATTCAAAATCGGCAGTTCCCTTGCCCTTATCGATTGAAATACTTATGCAGAATTTTAGTCTCTCGCCAGTTTGTTTGCGAGTTAAACAGATTAAACTCACAGATAAACACAGAATTCAAAAATGAGTTGGTTCGTATTGAGGGATATTCAAAACTCAGTGAGGCCGTTTGAGGTATGATTTGCAACATAGCGGGATTCTGGGCGATCTGGCGATGAAATTGGAGAAATTTATTGCAGAGGATAGATTTTGAGATCATTTTCACTTATGTACAGGTGGTTCAAATATAATTTGAACTTCAGATGGATAATATCCTTTCCCTTTCCGGGTCCCACCCGTGCGCCTACTTATGCTGAAACCCATTATTTTAAGTTCATTAAAAGTTTCAAAAGAGTAAATTTCCAAATGCAGACAAACAGCCTCAAATTGCATGGACTACAGCTGTAGAGTATCGAGGCTGTTTAAATCGCATTTCCCTATTTAGTTTTCATTTTATGAATTTTTTTATATATTTCAAAATAAATATTTGAATATGAAATACATACCCAGTACTAAAACAGGCATCCACTTACCGGTTTCGCGCTTGTTATGTACTCGTCGGCATGGAATAGCTAATATTCGCAATAAACATGATATAAGTCACACATTTTATGAGATTTTATTGGAAGTGACAATTTCAGTCCTTCCGCGTGTCTGACATAAAACAACACATATTTATATACTGGAAAAGAATATATTTTTCGAACGCCATTTAGAGGCGTGTTTTGTATTTATTAAACTTTGCTTTGGCAACTTCGTAAGCCTTGCGCTAAACTGTAAACAAATTTTATGCTGACCACGTTAAAAGACTAACACTGTCAGTTCCCATTGAAGCTCGCAAAAATAACAAGTTTCTTGCTGCCATAGCAGATATCGGCTATTCCATACTAACGATCAAAAAAGCAAGTAACTGGTCCATGGATGCTGGTATCTGCAATAAGAGTGTCATTTATATTGTTGGATAACGCCTTTTATAGGCAGGTTTTTTTGTGCAGTGCGCGAATACTTAAAGTCCAATTGAATTTCGTGTGTTCCCACATCCTCTTTCCTCCCCTTTGTCGCTTTTTCACGAATATTTTTATTCCACTCAGAATTTAAAAACATGATTCTAAACCAATCTGTAAAAATTTTCTATCTGCAAAAGTATCTACTTTTAAAATTGATCATTAAAATAGGCGTGAGTGGCGATTCTAATTCTTCCACAATTTAAACAATTACATTATTTCTCCACAGAATCTGAAGTTCTTACTACTAGAAACTATGTTAAAAAACAAAATCAAGCACTCGACCTCACCTCCCTCTTCCTACAGCCAGACCACCAACACAGTAACTTTTTCGTGGAACAATGCGTGAGTGCTATTCATTTAAGAAACTATTGAAATTAAAAATATTTTTAGATGTTTCTAGATCAATACTCACCTGTCTGGTATGTAATAACGAATGTCTTCTTCGGTGGGCTCCCGAAAGTCCACTGTCTTAACCTCCGGCTTCACTGCCGGCTTGCTCAAATCCTTATAAGTATCCGTTCTTCCAACAGCCGTCTTTGTCTTCAGGATGCCCTTCTGGGACGTTTTCCCGGACTCAGCTACTTCAAGAATCACTTGAGGGATTGATGGTTGAGCAGGCTTATGACCTAAAATTAAAATATAGATATTTATTCTGCCAAATAAATAACATTACGAATATAGCCAAGGCCCCATACTGTAACTGCATATGAAACATATACAAAAGTTTTATATATAACACATTTGGGGGCTCAGGATCATAGCTCCAAAGGAACATTGTTACGTGTAGAAAATTTCCAAGCTTTTAATTTCAAGTCAGTATGTATGTATAACATTTATAACTGTTAAAATAATTCTTAATTTAAGATAATAGTAATTTTTATCGGTTTTAAATTAATTAAGAATTTATTTCAACTTTATTTTTTATCACAAATAAAATTTAGGGGCCCCTTAAAATTCGGGGGCACAGGGCCGCGACCCTAGAGACCCGTGCTTGAATCTGGACCTGCATATAGCTAGTCGAGTGTCCAGATAATATTTATGGGATATTCTAAATACATTATTAAAAATCCTTGATTTTCCGAGCAGATTAAATTTTTATAGTAATTACAGCATGTTATAAGTGGAGAAGTCTGTATTGCAGTAGTAATTTCTGCTGGTTATTAATTAATAGAAATTAATTAATAATTTTTATTAGTCTAAATTCATTAAATTATGTAAATATTCAATAATATATATCATAAATCAAAAGATGGGTTCGTTGAGAAATTTTTTAAGCCTTTCACCTGTGTCTCAATTAAAAAATATGATTTTTTTGTTTGCTGATTGACGTTAAATAGAGGAAGAATTGGGCATTTTTATATAATCGATAAATTAATTAATCTATTTCTAATATATATCGAAACATAATGCATTCATTTTACAAATATATAAGAAATGCTTCTAATTATATTGATTTCTTTTAAAAAATCGGAGAACGTCCTGTCTATAACATCTATTTATTCTTGGTAAGAAACAGTAAAAATGAAATCCAAAACGAAAAGAAGAATTGCTGAAGATAAGAATTTCTTTCTCCCTAGATTACCACGAGGAAAATGAAAAAAGCACTGGTACTGTCTAGCCGTTTATAATTCTGAAATTTCAGACTCTAACTGAGAATTTCAAGAACTTGCAGACCTCTAAAGTCAACTGCGCAACGCGCGATTTAGTAG